>CP126896.1:66215000-66805000 GCA_030440675.1 Furcifer pardalis
GATGATGTCACAGTGGGGTAGTAAAAATTTTGACATCCCGCCACTGCATCCATCAGTAACTTGACTCAGTGCTGAAAAATTTAATTTGCATGATTGATCAGGCCTGGTCAGATCACGGAGTCTCCAGACTGGACTAGGAAATAATTGCTGCCAGTCTCTGTTGATGGTACTGGTCTAAATCAGAGGTTCTCAACCTATGACCCACTGGCCAGATCTGGCACATGGCACCAAATAATCAGGCCCCTGACCTCACTCCAGCCATCCCCGCAGCTGCCACCATCACCTAAATTGCCATGGACTCACGACCATCAAAAACACATTTATGAAAGCTGTAAAAAAAGACCACAGCTGTTGTAAACACATTTACTACAGCCGTAAATGAGCCCACGGTCATCATGAACATGTTTATGACAACTGCAGATGCATTTTATGGCAGCGTTTATGGCAGGGGTACCACCAGCTGTCTGAGAGGGCGTGGTCTGGTCACAGCTGAAAAACATTGAGAACTCCTGGTCTAAATGGATCAAAGCTCTTTGTCATCAAGGCTGCTTTCCACAATCTATCTCTTATCAGAAGATAAGAAAAATTGTGCTTGGACACTGTGGCTCTTAATTCAGTCCTCTGCAGCTAGTATTGTCATTGTGGTCCACAAAAGAAAATTACTAGGAGGCAGAGCACAGATCAGACGAAAGCAATATTCTCTTTCTGACAACATCAGCAATCTAACGGTGGCAAAGGAAATTAAGTCAGGAAAAAAACCCCAGAAAGAATGTAATCACCTACGCTAAATATTTCAGCCATTTACTGTGGGTTCCCTTCCTCACAAAAAATAGTAGGTTTCTAAAGAAAACTGAAGGTAATATGAAACTATTATAAGAATGTATTAAACACAAACACAAAAGAACCATTGGAGCTTCCCAAGTGATAATTAGAAATAGCTGATGTGTGTCTAATGCTTTTCTTCAGAAACATTTGAGCAGCAAATCATGATAATTTGTGTTTAACATAATGCCAAAAGTATAAAAATTTCTGATAGCAACATTAGCATTCAGATATCATATGTTCATTTTTTAAAAACCAAAAAACAACAACTACAAAGCTATAATGGTACAGTATATGTTTTAATGCCTCACCCACTGAAAGAGAAAATACATAATGCTAACTAAGAAAAACAACAGCCTTATATAGAACATATAGTTTCATGATGTCCTAGGGGGGAAAGAAAGAAATCACATAAGTAGGAAAATTGCACTTTTTGGTACATTTTACTTGTACTATATGCTAGTTATATGGATGGTACATCAAAGTAAAGCCTTCAGGGTGAAGCATTAATGGATCAACATTGTGATGGATAAGATGTAAATCAGAGATTAGATTTATCCTTTAAGTAAGTCCTCATTCACATCTCAAGAACGTCCCACAGATACGAAAGAACATTATTAAAATTAATTTTACTAAAGATAAAACTGGAGATTCAGTATGTAATTGATGAATAATAAATTGCATGGGATTTATTCATGTATGAGATATAATTAAAGTGATAGATATACTCAATAATGAATAACAATGATATAGCCCAAAGATCTAATAATACAATAAACCAAAGATTATCCAAGTAAATCATAGAGCCAGAAACAGTATAAAGAGCGAAGTTTCTCTTTGAATGGTTGACCAAGCTGTGGAATAAAAGAGCAAAACATTTGTGCATAAATTATTTCTGAAAATAAGTTGTCTACAGACATAGACAGCCTACAAAATTTCAGAACTCTGATATTTCCCACAAGTTACCTCTCTGTAAGAATTAACTCAATATGTTAGATATGCCTTTCTGTTTTATGTACTCTTTAAGAAATACAATTAGCAGCCTTCAGGATGTGGATTATGATTAGTCAAATTATAGCAGGGAAGGAGAAAAAGTTGAGCTCTTTCTTCCAGCAATGTGGTCCTGATGCTCCTTTAGAAATCTTTTGCACTGGAGGCAAATCTACCTTTGAGGACTGATTTCTTCATTACTACAGAGTGGCAAAGAACAATGAAACTCCTGTTTACTTCTAATCTGGTAATTGCAAATCATTTACCGGTAATCTGAATTCTAGCAACTGCATCTTTAGGGAACAAAAAAAATGTTACACTCCTTTTCTTTTGTGGAAGAGCAGGCAGTGACGGAAAAAGAACCAGAAAAGAACCCACATAATGAGGTACAGTCAAACCTCGCATAAAGGGCACTTCGCTTAAAGAGTAACTCGCTTAAAGAGCAGAATTTTCTCTGAATGTTTGCTTTGCTTAACAAATAAAACCAACCAAAAACTCGCTTAACAAATAAATCGGGGTTCGCAACCCCCCCACACACACAATTAGTCATTTAGAATGGTGTTTCGCTTAAAGAGCAATCCTGCGGAACGCATTATGCTCTTTAAGCGAGGTACAACTGTACTGTTTCCAAACAAGACGTAAGTACCGCTGATTGATAAGTAAATAAGGAGAAAAGAGAACTAAAGCTAGAAAGGGAATGCCAAGCCATACCTGTCTATAAAAACAGATACAGATATATCTATTCCAAATTAGCAACATATTTTTTAAAAAAATAAGTTTCTACTTCTTCAAAAATTTCCCTCCCCAAAAATAACCTTCTCTATGTTTTCCTCCTTCTCCAATGTTTCTACATTTGCGCATATTAAATTATCTGTGGAAAGATAATATCTCATATATTTCTCAACTGATTAGCTATATAAAAATATTTAATATTAGGCAGAACTAACCAACTCTCTTTTTGTGATTTATACCACAATTTTTGTCTACTGTAGCTCTTTTATCATTATAGTGATACCTCAAGTTATGAATTTAATGTGTTTCCCGAGATGTTTCATATTAGGAAAAATTCATAACCTGAAACATGGTTTCCAATAGGAATGCATTGAAAACCAATTAATCTGTTCCAAAAAAATCATAACTTAAGGCATTGATTCCAATGGATTTTCATTTGTATTGTGAAAATTTCATAACACAAGGTGTTTGTAACTCAAGGTACCACTGTATTACATTTTTTTTTTATCAAATTCTGCCAATCTTTCAGTTCTTCATCCATTTTTGTTGTCTTGAGCAGGATGTACCCAACACTCTTGATGAATTCAAAGTTCACATAAAGAAGGAGAGGGATTGCATTACTAAACTCAACTGACCATGAATTGAAACCAGATATATTATTAGAGAAGGGAGCAATAAGACAATTTTTGTAGTGAAAAGAAATGAAAAATGTTGATGGATGACAAAGGAAACACTTCTTCTTCCGTGTCTAGGCCAGACAGAAAACTGCCAAATTGAAGACACCTTTTGGTGAGTTCATTCTATAGTTCCTTTTGCTTGACCTAGTGTGAGAAAGATTAGCCAGAAAACACAAAATTGCTGTTACCAGGGTACACCCGGTTATGGCTCAAAAATACCACAATCTTTGAGGAGGCTCTTTCTGTGTACCCCAAGGAAATTGTAAAGGAAAGGCAAGAAAAGTGACAGAAGTAGGTTCAGAATCCTGAATGCAATTTTTCAGTGACTATTGCTCAGAGGCAAAGAGAACTGTTACAAAAATCAGTTGGGCAGAACCAAGAAATCAAAGGGAAATTTAATCCTAGATTAGGAAACCTGAATGACCAACAGGAAAATACACTATCTGACCAGGAGCAAATAAAGAAAAAATGGCAAAAGTATACTGAAGACCTATACAAAAGAAAGGATGACAGACTCAGTTGAATAGTAATCCTATGATGAAAGACCTTGCAGTTCTAGAAAGTGAAGTGACAGCTGTTCAGAAAGAACTATGAAAAAACAAATAGATGGGATAGCAATAGAATTATTTCAAGCTACAGAGAGTGGATCTGTCAAAATGGTAACAAGAATATGTCAACAAATATGGAACAACAAACAATGACTCATAGACTGACAACATTCAATATACATTCCAATTCTCAAGATAGCAGATGCCAAGGTGTACAGTAACTATTCATGGGAAACTATGGGTTGTTTTGAAATGAATGTGTGTGCCTCCATACTTGATTGTACTGATGAATAGCCTGTATTGTGACAAGAAGCTTCCATTAGGATAGAATATGGAGATTGTCATACTTTGAGCACATCATGAGAAGGCAAGAATCTCTGGAAAAAAATAGTGCTTGGAAAGCTGAAGACAGAAAGAAAAGAGGAAGACCAAATATGAACCAGATTGATTTCCTAAAGTAACCCACAGTCTTGAGTTTACAAGAGTTGACCAGGACTGCTGAAGACAGACTGTTTTGGAGATTGCTCATACTCATAAGCTCACCATTAGTCAGACCCGACTTGGCGGCACATAACAAAAACAATCAGAATGCAGGAGTATTGAGGTTTCTCAGAAATATATAGTGTACTAGACTTTGATTCTAATTCTGACTACCTTATCTTTCTTGCCATCGTTAAGAAGCTTTATTGTCATTGCCCTGAAAAAGCCAACAGCAGCCTCTGCAGCAATGAATATAAGGCAATGTGGAAAACACAGACCTATTGTTTCACATTGGCTATGTACATGGGCAGAAACAGAATGTGAATCATCTTGCAGTGACACTGTGTAGTTTAATCGGAAGATTTCATTATTCAGTTCGCAGCACATATTAAAACATTACTGGCATTTTGTCAGGAAGCATGCCATCCACTTCGTTTTTCTCTTCCTTCCCACTGTGTGTTTCTTAAAGGAAATAGAAGCCATTTCCTGTTCAGTTAAATAACAAATTTCCAGGTATTGTATTATTTCTTTCAAACATTTTTTTTTTGCTCAGAAATGCCAATTTATTCAATGCACCATTTGAATTGCTCACTATTTTGGTTCCACTGACCTGCAAGATCACCTTTCTAATCTTCTTGCTTGCTCTAGCAACTATTTTTACAGAATTCATCAGCTGGCTTAGTAATATTTTTATATTCTCAATCAAAATTCCATTTTTATATGCTGTGCAATGTCAAACTGTAATGTCGTTCATTATTTACTGCAACATCCTCATGATTGGTTTATATAGGAGAGGAAGAGGCATTATCATCTACGTAGATTACTGGCAATGTTTTTTCCCAGCTGCTGTTGTGTCTCTTGAACTCCTCTTTTTGATCTTACTCAGAACAATGTGGTTAATAACATTCCTTTCCCTAAATAAAATTGTGTACATATACCCTCTTGTGCTCATTACGTTTCACAAAATGTAGCAAGCATGGGGATATCCCAGAACTAGACTGTTTTTCCCCATCCAAACATAAAGCAATTGCCAGCACTGTTTTTTAACAAGATCTTTAGGAATTTCTTGCGTGAACGGTATAGAAGATTATCAAGTGAAATATGCTTGGAGGGGCCAAATGACAGGGCCTTGTTCATCCAGATAATCAGTCACATTCATTAGTGAACCGGCCCTTGAAGAGTTTGCAGATGTGTATGACGAAAAGTAGCTTTGACTTTGCTTTACAGATCTTATATTTTGCAGTTTCAGAGGATCTTTCTTCGTGTTTCTCACCTGCATTGGAAATGTCCCCTCTTTTCATCAAAGTGTCACCCAATTCTGGGTGATTGGATTCACTCTCTGGCAGAGGTACTAGAAAGACCCAAGAACTTACAATGAGGCAGGGTTTTCAGTCAAAACAAAATATGGTTTATTGGGAGCAAAAGCAAAGGGAAGCCTATTCAGGCATATAGTCTGGCCAGACCTATAATTCTAAATAGCTAACCTTCCCGCAACCGTTCTGAGGAAAAGACCCCCCTCGTGATCCCTGCTCACAAAATTTGGTGAACAGAAGATGCCCCCACCCACCTGGAAGGGGTATTTAACTATTCTATCTAAACTAACTCTGCATGCAAGGGGAGGGGAGGAGTTTGGGAGGAGGTAAGGAAATTAGCATAAGTTAACAAAAAAAATCTTTACATTGCTGGTAAGCTAAAACAGTATGAACATTTGAAGTTCCACAGGAATTTGCAGAGGGGAAGAGGAAATGCAATTAACATGTTTTAATTACATGTAAACATGAAGCAAAAGGTAGGGGAATTCAGTCATACAGAAACTGGTTCAGCGGGATTACATTGAGCAAACACAGGCAGGCAATTCTTTTGTTCTTCTGGAAGGCAGGACCGGCCAGTCCATCTTCGTTTGCATCAGCTTAATGTGGTGTGAAACTGCTTGGATGGACAGGAACAGATTAAGTAAATGCCTGTTACTTAAGTAAAGAGAAAAGTTTTAAGTTAAGTGGTCCCCAGGGTGAACTCCAGTTAACCTTTGTACCTTGCCAGGTGTGTGTGACTTGTCACGTCCTCTCTTCCCCCTCCCCCTTCCTGATCAACTTTGGGGTTGTATGGATGTTCCCCACAGAAACATGTTTTTAATCAAACCAGAGGTATGAGTCATTCAGCTTCCTTTGTGAAGGAATGAAAAGGAATTTCTGCTTATCAGGACACCCGACAAACCAGTTTTAAGAACAATGGAGGCAATCAGGGCCATGTTTACATTCCTTGCCAGAGTCTATTGACTATTGGGTAATCCCCCTTCCTCCTTGAGAGCATTCCAATCATATGATTTAACTCCTGGCTTCTACCTTATTTTCCATGTGTGTGTGTAATTGTTATTAACTTTAATAAACATTTTAATTAATTATGACGTTGTATTCGAATTTGTCAGGTGACATTCCTTCCCATTTCCTCTTAGATGGGGCGGCCTCTGGACGGTCCCATCTTCAGACTGAGTGGGTTTCGGTGATGATGTACCCACTAGGACCCCGGTTAAATGGGACCTGACATAGATTTTTCAGGGACTGCAGAAAGGGCACGCACATACAAATTGAAAATACTAGTACAGCAATCCCAAGCCCCGTTATGAATAAATGCTTGAGGTATCCAAAATCTGGAAGCCAGCTGGTTAGCCAATCCCACAGTGAGAACCCAGTGTCTTGTGTAATCTCGGTGGTAAGATTGTGCAAACCATGGATGGCCTGCTCCACCTGTTCATGGTTATCCGTTAAATTCAAGCAGCACATCCCTTTAAACTCGTCACATTTTCTGTTGTGAACCAACAACAAATAGTCAATGGCCATTCTGTTTTGCAAAGTGGCATCGCGGACCTCAGCCATCTCTTGATTGATCAAATGCAGGGCCCTACTGGTGTAGTTCAGGCCTTTAACGACTGAACACGCTAGTTTGCCAATTTGTCTTTCAGCGTAGATCATGAGTCCTGGTATTCCTACTAGAGAGGCGGCTAGGGCTGTGTATTCAGCAGGGGAGAAGAGGTGGAGTGCAGAGTCGCAGTCAGGGGTAAGCCCATGTGTCTCTATGCTCCGTTTTGTCCTTTCCTCCCCCGTTAGCATTTCCTTTGAAGGGAGGATGACACTGAGTCTGGCTAGAGAGCAGGGGCCCCCTGTTGCCAGGGCTGGAATATATGAGTACACTTGGGTCCCGCACACTATGAACCATCCTTCAGGCAGTTTAACAAAGTTGTGCACATATGGTGCATATTCTGTATAGTTGCACTGTAATGCCTGGGAGTCTGGGGTGATATTGAAGCATCTAGTCTTGCACCCTTTCCAATATACGCACCAAGGGGACTTCGTTACTGTCCCCACTCTGAATTCAATTAGTGATGGGTCTGCGCCTGAGACCAAATGTCCCAAGGCTGGGGCATTCTTGTAAGTAAGTGGGCTTCCTTTCCAATCTGGGAAAGTCACCTTCTGCAGGGGTGTAATGTCCGTGGTGACGGCCACCAGGCAGGTGGCCGCCATCTGGCCCACTGAGTTACCGGGCTTTAAACAGATGTTTGTGACATTGGCCACATGTCTTCCCAGATACTCCCAAATGTTTTCGTGGGGGCTGATCTGCCTAACTGGGGAGAATTGGTCTGATCCAAATGAGGGGATTCTGCAAATTGCTATAATTACGGAAAGACATTCTAACATTCTATACATCCTATACATTTTACACAACAAAATCTAAACTTTAAACTAGATCAGGTAAAAGAATATAGTATGCTAGCAGTACTTAGGAAAGATAGATGGAGATTAATAATAAAGATACAAGGCTACTTCTCTGCTGTTTGAGCTGGATCCTTGCGTGGGGCGGAATCCGGCCGCCTTTTGAACAAAAACTTTAATCCGTCCAAGCCTTCCACAGACCAGGACTCGTTCTCTTCCTCTTTCTTCTTGGATTTTTCACACTGACTTTCCGGTACAGTTTTGCGGACAGGGAACTGTTCCTCTGGGGAAGGGGTTGGAGCGCTGCGAGCTCTGGTAAAATGTATCCAAGCCGCAATTCCTTCCACCTTTAAACACGAAGGGGTTGTCATGAGGACTTGGAAGGGCCCTTTCCATCGCGTTTCTGCAAATTCCGGGTTGTATGCTTTAACGTAGACCCAATCCCCGGGTTGGAAGTTGTGCAACGGGGCGCGGATAGTGTGTACCTGCTTGTTAAGGAGAGACTGCAAGTTTTCTTGAAGAAGGTTAGACATGCTTTCCAAATAATTTCTTAACTGCGTTCCAGGCACTGATCCTACATGTTCTCTCCCCCTGGGTAAATCCCCCACCGGATAGGGACGACCATACATTGCCTCAAAAGGGGAGATTGCCAGTCTGCCTCTGGGCAGAATTCGAATCCGCAGCAATGCTTGGGGAAGCAAGTCTACCCAACCCATTCCTGTCTCCTGAATCATTTTACGGAGGTGACTTTTTATTGTTTGGTTTGCTCGTTCCACTTGCCCTGAGCTTTGGGGTCTCCAGGCCGCGTGAAGCGACCAGGGAATGTCCAGAGCCTTCGAGACCTGTTGTGTGATTTCAGCAACGAAATGTCTTCCATTGTCGGAATTGATTCCCTGCCAGGGAATCCCGAACCTAGGGATGATTTCAAAGATGAGCTTCCTAACAACTTCCTTTGCTTGGTTGGTGCGGCAAGGGAATGCTTCCACCCACCCTGTGAGGGAGTCCGTGAACACTAGGCAATGTTTGAATCCCCTGTTTGGGTAGAGTTCAGAGAAGTCTACCTGCCATCGTGCTCCAGGGAAGGAGCCTGGAGGCTGACTTCCCCATGGCCCTTTCCTGATTCCTGTGTTGGGATTGTTTTTCACACAAGTAACACACATCCTGCACACTTCGGTGGCGGTTCGAGCCAGGTCTTTAACGACCGCCCATGGCCGAATGCAATCTACCAACACGCCAGGGCTGGCGTGTGTGCGCCTGTGAATTTCCCTAATTATGTCCGTGCTTAAGGCTTTGGGAATGAGGATTTTCCCGTCCTCAAATATCATCCACCCGTGTTCGTTAAGGGATCCCCCTTTTGAGTGGCCATAACATTTTTCCTTGTCTGTGTAAATGGGATTCGTGGGGAGTTTAACTGCGGGGGCAGGGGCTGAAACAAAGGTAATCAGATCTCTGTCTATTTCCAGGGAAGCCGCTTTTTTAGCCGCTTCATCTGCGCGGCGGTTCCCCTCCCTTTGGTAAAGTTCAGTTGCCTTCCCGTGTCCCCGAATGTGGGTCACAGCTACTTTGGAAGGTTCGTGAACAGCCTGCAACAATTTGAGTACAAATTCTCCATTCCTGATGGGCTCTCCGTCTGCGCTCTTAAAGTCCCTATTTCTCCACATTGTCCCGAAAACATGTAATACACAGAAAGCATATCTGGAGTCCGTAAAAATGTTTACAACTTTATTTGCGCCAATTTGTAAAGCCCTGGTTAGTGCAATTAGTTCTGCAGTCTGGGCAGAGGTCCCTGCGGGGAGCGGGCGAGCTTCAACTGTCCCTTAAAGGGTGACCACCGCGTACCCAGCCTTCCGAATTCCCTGGGCTACAAAACTGCTACCGTCTACGTAAAGTTCCAAATCTGGGTTAGGCAATGGGATGTCCCCTAGGTCTGATCGGCTGGAGTATTCCAAATCAATGGTCTCCACGCAATTGTGGACCATATTAGATGTGCCAATTTCGGGAAGCAGGGTGGCGGGGTTCAAGGCGGAACACACCGTCAGTCTGCGTTTTGGGTTATCTAGCAGGGCTGCCTGGTACTGGGTGATACGAGCATTGGATAGCCAGTGGTTTCCTTTTTGCTCAAGCACCGTAGCCACTGCATGTGGTACGAAAACGGACAATTCTCCCCCCAAAGTGAGCTTCTCTGCGTCCTCACACAAGGTCACCGTGGCTGCCACATGTCGCAGGCATGCAGGCCAGCCACGCGCTACTGGGTCTAGTTGTTTTGAAAGGTAGGCAACTGGTCTCCGCCATGTGCCAAACCACTGCGTTAAGACACCTAGCGCCAACCCCTTGCTCTCGTGGATGAACAACTCGAATGGCCTCTCCGGGTTGGGCAGTCCCAGTGCGGGAGTTTCGAGTAAGCTTTTCTTAAGGGTTTGAAAAGCCCGCTGCATTTCTGGTGTCGCCTCTACCCGTTCCCCTGCTCCCTTTAAGCCTTCAAAGAGTGGTTTTGCAATTTGGGCAAAGTTAGCGATCCAAACTCTGCAGTAGCCGCACATCCCTAGAAAACCTCTCCATTGCCTTTTAGTTTCGGGCAGGGGTACCTGGCAAATCGCCTCTTTTCGTTCGTTACTGATTTTGCGTTGTCCCTGGGAGATTAGGAATCCCAGGTACAAGACTTCCTCTCTGGCAATTTGGGATTTCTCCTTAGTTACCCTATATCCTTCCTCACCCAAGGAATTCAACAACCGGATGGTGGCCAGTTTACAGTTTTCAACTCCCACACTTGAAATCAATAGGTCATCTACGTAATTTATAACCTTTGCAGGGACCGGACACTGCCAATTTCGAAGGAATTTACTTAGGGCTTCCCCAAACAACGTAGGCGATAATTTGAACCCCTGAGGCAAGACCCCCCAGGCGAAACGGTTAGCGGGCACCTCGTTTTCCCCAGGAGGGGGTTCCCATGTGTAGGCAAAGAACTCCTGACACTCGGGCGCAAGCGGTATAGAATAAAAGGCATCTTTTAAGTCGATGACTGTGAAGCGATCGTGGTGGGCCGGAATCAAAGTGATTAGATTGTAGGGGTTTGGGACAATGGGAGAAATGTCTTGGACCGCATCGTTTACTGCGCGGAGATCGTGGATCAGCCGGTATTTGCCAGAATCCCCCTTTGGAACTCCCATGATTGGAGTATTGAATGGGGACTGGCAGGGGTAGATTAGACCCCTCTGCAGCAGTATTTTTAGCACGGGGACCAGTCCTCTCTTGGTCTCTACCTTCAGAGGATACTGTTTTATGAACACTGGTCCCCTCCCTGGTTTTAATTTAACCGAAACAGGCTCTGCGCTTTTGGAGCGGCCAGGTCCGCTCCCGTCTGCCCATACCGTTGGCAAGACAGACCGGGAAATTTCATCAATTAGGGGGTCCGCAGTTAACGCAAGTACAGCCCCTAGAACAAACAATTTGGCTTGCGGGGTAGCGAAAGTTACCTTGCACCCCTGTTCAGAAAACTCAAGTTTTGCACCTAATTTCTGGAGCAGATCCCTGCCCAGAAGATTCGCGGGACAGTTGGCCAGATGCAGGAAGGAATGAGTTAATTCCTGTCCTGCCACACTGATTTTGACTGAGGGTAAAATGGGGGCCTTTTCTAGTTGCCCTGATGCCCCTACCACAGCTTTGGTCTTCCCAGGGAGGTGTTTAACACACGGAGGGGGCTGTTGTAACACAGAAAAGGTGGCCCCTGAGTCTAGCAAAAATGGGACACGAGTGTTTCCCACCCTTAATTCCAGTATGGGATCGCCGGGTGGTAGGTTAAAAGCAGACCCCGGACCCCGTCAATCGTCCCTGTCGCTATCCCCATCCTCCAACAGCATT
Source organism: Furcifer pardalis (assembly GCA_030440675.1). Lineage (NCBI taxonomy): Eukaryota > Metazoa > Chordata > Lepidosauria > Squamata > Chamaeleonidae > Furcifer > Furcifer pardalis. The sequence goes on from CP126896.1 coordinate 66,226,815, forward strand.
TCTAGGGCACCTCTTTCCCGGGTGGGTTGCTGCCCCTGGTGTCTTTGATATCTGCCCTCCTGGGTTACCTGCCCTCGTGGAGGTGGAGGTGGAGGTCCTGGGTGGGGGCAATTCCGTGCCCAGTGGCCAGCTTCCCCACAGTTGTAGCACGGTGGACGAGAGTCCCCAGCTCCTGACTCCTTTCCTTTGCTGGATATTTTCTGGTGCCATGCTTTGCCTGACTGTGGGCCACTTCGGGTGTTCTGGCCCCAGGTGTTGCCATGTGGCGGGGGATGTGGGCCTGGAGTCCACCCGCGGCCCTTAGGGGGCAGATATTGTGGATAAGGACCCCAAGTGCCTTGGGGTGGCCCGAAAGGAGGGTGGTTGGGAAAGTTGTTTGGTGGGGAAAGCCAGTTTCCCTGCGGTCTAGTGAGTTCCTGCAATGCTGCCACCAAGACTTTCTGGTCCTTGTGCCTTTCCTTTGCTTTCTCCTTTTTAACATCTTCCTCCCTGTTGTTATACACCCTAAATGCTGTGTCAATCAGTCTCTGCATGGGGCACTCAAGAGGGGACTCTACGCTGGAAAGTTTCCTTTTTATGTCGGGCATGGAGTTTGCCACGAAAAGGCTAGTCACCAGCGTTTTGCACACTGGTGACTCTGGGTCCTGGCCCAGGTACTTCCGTACCGCCTCATGCAGCCTTTCCAGGAACGCTGTGGGGGTCTCCGTGGGTCCTTGACGAACCTCGTAGACTTTTCCCATCGCGTATTGTTGGGGGGCTCCATTTCGAATTCCTTCGAGAATGCACTCCCTGAACCTGGCAAGATGGGTTTTGGCTGCTTCGTCGTGGCCCACCCTTGCATCCCATTCTGGCCTCTGGGAGGGGACCACATTCTCGGGGACCAAAGGGTTGGCTGCATCTTGGGGATTTTGCAGCCTCGAAGCATGCTTCAAGGCAGCGGTCCTGATCATCCTATTTTCTTCAGTTGTGAACAATGTGTTCAGCAACTGCTGGACATCCACCCAGTTGGGGTTGTGGGTGTTGAAGATGCTCTCTACTTCTTTGGCTACTGCTAGGGGGTGCTCCAAATAGGAGGGACACGATCTCTTCCAGTTGAGGAGATCGGTCGAAGAAAATGGCACATAGACGAAACCTGTCCTTTGTTCGCCAGTGGCCGTGACAACTAACTGTTCTCTTAGGGGGAGCACCATGCGGGGGGGATTCCCCTCGGCTGAGCTCGCCGCCTGTGATCTAGTGATCCGTTGGTCCTCCCTTCCCGGCCCTCCAGCTGGGAGGGGGGGCAACGAGCCGTGTCTCCTTCCCTTTCCTCTCTTTGACTGAGTGGGCTTCCTATTTCTGGGTGCCTCCTCCTCCTCCTCAGACTCGCTGGATGTGGGGTTGGGGACCTTCCCTTCCCTTTGCCCCCCTTCTTTCCCCTTGCTTTGCTGCGGACCGAAGTCTGCTTGCTAAAACCTGGCTCTTCCTCCTCCAACGAGTCCGTGGAGACTGGTTCATGCTCAGTCTCGCTCTGAGTTTTGGCTTTGCTCTTTTTCTTTAATTTGGCTATGCCCAATTCCCTCCTCATGGCTTCCTTCATTTCTCTGATGGTGCTTTCCATCATCTCTTTCAGCTCACTTACTCCCGCAGCGCCAGGAACTTCCGTCTGTCCCCAGGGTCCGATAGCTGCTTCCACAGCCCCTCTACCCGGCATGTCCCGCAGGGACATGTCCGACAGATCCAGCAGGTTTACCTCCGCGGTTGGACCCACTACAATCTTGGAGGGGGGCTGCAAAGTTACGGACCCTGGTCTCTCTGGGCTTGGCATGTTCCTTGTGCTTATGGGAGCGGTGGGCATCAGAGGCTGATGGGGCACCCCAGGATTCGCAAGGATGTCATGAGCAGCTGGTTGAGGGATTAAAGGGGGAGGAAGGTGCAATGGTCCCAGAGGGTCCTCTTCCTGCGCCGCCTCAATTACCTCCTTATACCTTGGGGGATCCCCAAGTTCGGAGGAAGGATGAACCTTCTCCTTTACAATATAAAGATTTCCCTCGCAGGGGTATCTTTCTGGATTCGAGTGCAGCCTCATGAATAGCGCTGCATATTCCAAGTCCCCAGATCTCCCTGGACTCGTTTCTATCCATCTAATTAGGGCTTGAAGATGGTATATTTTTAAACTGCCTTCTTTAGGCCAGGCGGGCCTCAGGTCCTGTTGAAAGGGCCAGTCTTGTGTGCATAAAAATTTTAACCTCCTTTTGCTTAATTTGGATTTGGGTCCCACCAAATTCCTCCAATTCCTAAGTACATTGCTGAGTGGCGTCCCACCCGTCTTCTCTTTCAGCCCATCCTGAACTCCCAAAGTTCCTCCCATAACTTGCCTAGGCCTAGGTCTTGGTGCTTACCGAGTTACCCCACGCAGCGCACTGGCGGGAGCGGACCACACAGTTTCTTTCCCTTGGTGTCTCTCACCAGGTATCACCCGTCTCTCGAGACTATTTGTACTGGTCTCACGGCCGACGAACCTCCTCTCTTGACCAGTCTAGCCAATTGGCCACGTGTGCTCAGGTAATTACTCTGCCACAACGTGCTTTTCCGAATCCTCACCGGGTGCCACCCGTCTCTCGGACCCTGCCACTTGACAAGGCTTAGTGTTAGGTGATGATTCTACCCACTAGCCCGAACTTTTAAACTAAAGGCGCTCACAGGGGGACAAGTCCTGCTCTTGCTTTTCTAGTGGTGGCTAACCTCACTAGTGCCCAATTTGTTGTGCAATTCAGGTCCGTCAAACCTGCTTGTTGCACTCTCGGTGGGACTCTAACCCACGCTTCTCAATACCCGGACTGCCACCCGGGGGAAGGTTTAGTTCAGTTGGCTGTTTAACAAACGAACGTTTAGGCTAAATTGGCAAGAATTTCAAAAGGACCCCAAAATCAAAATTATACGTTACCAATCCTGAAGTTTTCAGTCGCAGAGACGAACCGCAGATGAGTCTCTCAAAGCCTGATTGAAGATTTCGAATAGGAGATCGTTCTGGTTTTTCTTTCCCTCTCTTTGTGCCCTGCACCTCTTAAGGAGGTTGCAGGAACCAGAGGCATCCCGGCACGAGCCCCCAATTATGTCACCCAATTCTGGGTGATTGGATTCACTCTCTGGCAGAGGTACTAGAAAGACCCAAGAACTTACAATGAGGCAGGGTTTTCAGTCAAAACAAAATATGGTTTATTGGGAGCAAAAGCAAAGGGAAGCCTATTCAGGCATATAGTCTGGCCAGACCTATAATTCTAAATAGCTAACCTTCCCGCAACCGTTCTGAGGAAAAGACCCCCCTCGTGATCCCTGCTCACAAAATTTGGTGAACAGAAGATGCCCCCACCCACCTGGAAGGGGTATTTAACTATTCTATCTAAACTAACTCTGCATGCAAGGGGAGGGGAGGAGTTTGGGAGGAGGTAAGGAAATTAGCATAAGTTAACAAAAAAATCTTTACATTGCTGGTAAGCTAAAACAGTATGAACATTTGAGGTTCCACAGGAATTTGCAGAGGGGAAGAGGAAATGCAATTAACATGTTTTAATTACATGTAAACATGAAGCAAAAGGTAGGGGAATTCAGTCATACAGAAACTGGTTCAGCGGGATTACATTGAGCAAACACAGGCAGGCAATTCTTTTGTTCTTCTGGAAGGCAGGACCGGCCAGTCCATCTTCGTTTGCATCAGCTTAATGTGGTGTGAAACTGCTTGGATGGACAGGAACAGATTAAGTAAATGCCTGTTACTTAAGTAAAGAGAAAAGTTTTAAGTTAAGTGGTCCCCAGGGTGAACTCCAGTTAACCTTTGTACCTTGCCAGGTGTGTGTGACTTGTCACGTCCTCTCTTCCCCCTCCCCCTTCCTGATCAACTTTGGGGTTGTATGGATGTTCCCCACAGAAACATGTTTTTAATCAAACCAGAGGTATGAGTCATTCAGCTTCCTTTGTGAAGGAATGAAAAGGAATTTCTGCTTATCAGGACACCCGACAAACCAGTTTTAAGAACAATGGAGGCAATCAGGGCCATGTTTACATTCCTTGCCAGAGTCTATTGACTATTGGGTAATCCCCCTTCCTCCTTGAGAGCATTCCAATCGTATGATTTAACTCCTGGCTTCTACCTTATTTTCCATGTGTGTGTGTAATTGCTATTAACTTTAATAAACATTTTAATTAATTATGACGTTGTATTCGAATTTGTCAGGTGACAAAAGCATGCTGCAGCTGAACCTTATTTGCTGTGTCAGAATCTGAGGCACTTCCAGGATTCTCAGGATGTGTTCCCCAGAGGTAGCTTAATGCTCCCAGGATTGGACCCATGGTCTGTCAGCTATACAGTGGTGGGCTCCAAAAAAATTTACTACCATACTGTGGGCATGGTATGGTGGACTACTTTATTTCAAAACTTGGATGGGCAGGGCCAGCCAGTATTTCTGCTACTGGTTCTGGCAAACTGGTGCAAACCTGCTGATACCCACCACTGCAGCTATAGTGCTTACATAGTTGGAATCTTAGTCTGTTGCAGCTGCTAAGCCCCATCTGAGAATCCTGGGGAAGGTTTTGGACCATATGCTCCCCCTGGAGATCCTGGGTGGCTTAGCTGTATAAAAACTGTCTGTTCCTCCCAAAAGCTGCATCAGCAGCAAAAGTCACTGGACTTGCAGTTGTTTGGCTCCTGGATTTCTTACCTTGTTCATGCCTTCAAAGAGCTCCTGCCTGGTTCCTGTGGATGGTTGTCATGTCCCATCCGGATCTTCACTCCTTGATTGCCATTCTTGCCCTACTTCAGCCCCTGAAGGTATTCTACCTCATTTGTTCTCTTGGTCACCTGCCCTCTTGCTTGCTTGAACTAGGCCTTGTCATCCAGACCAATCCTGTCTACATTTATTTATTTATTTATTTATTAGTTCAAATTTATATTGCCGCCCACTCACCGTGGCGACTCAGGGCGGCTTACAAAAAATACATTACATTACAATATACTGTACTATGTTGGTGTGCGCTCAGGGGGATGGGCGGCAAGGTCCTCATCCTGCCCTGGCTTCTTCCTCCCCTGGCAGTTGGTATAGGCACTGGGGGAGGGACGGCAAAGTCCTCAACCTGCCCTGGCTTCTTCCTCCCTACATGGACTCTGGAGTGTGATATGGTTACTCTTTGGCCTGTTGCCTGGTTGCCCTAGGTCCTGATGCTGAGGTTACTTGCCAGCTGCCCAGGCCCTGGACTCTGACAAGAATGCATCTTGATATAGCACAGCAATTGAGCAAATACAAAAAGGTGGTGGGTGCAGAACTTGATTTTTTCAATTAAAAAATACTCAATCAGATGCCCTAACTTAAGGTATTTCGATTCCCTCCCAAAGGCTCAAGTAAATCCATAGTAAGCACCATTTTGCAAAGAAAGACCTCAATGCAAACCCCTGAGAATGCTTTAACATGAGATATTTTCAAACAAGTGTGTTTTTTCCTTTAGCCATCTCTCAAAAAAGTGAATGTTATGCATAAAAAGACAATGTGCCTGTAGGATCACAGACGAGGCTTCTTTCTCAATACAGATAGCTGGGACCTCTCTGCACTGGGTTGAATGGGGTAGAATCACTCCAAATTCATGCAATTTTCTTGGTGATTAACAATTCAATACATTTCAGCTGCACAGACATGTACCTGAGTGCACATAATCAATCTGAAAGATACATGTCTTCTAGGCATTTCAATTACTTTGTGCCACCAAGCAATAAATGCCTAGAGAACTTGTTGAAAAATAGCCATGGTGGTTGCTTTGTATTTCAGCGAGAAGTGGTTAACTGATGAAAAAACGAGTCAGGTTCTGGGATTTTCCCCTCCTTGGTGTCTTTTTCTGAATGGTAGTGGGCACAAGAGGGTATCCTTTTGACCATCTTGACTGCTGATATTGTTGACATGAACACCAAGGTTCCCACTGCTATGTAAAGTCTGACATCCTTTTTCTTGTTGACAATGTGGGCTGTAGATTTGCCCTGGACTTTAGGAAAGACAATTTCAATAAATTCAAAACAATGATAGATAAAGTGTTATGGCAGGATGGGTAGGAGTTTTTAAAACATGAAATTTATATAGGCACAACTATGAACAATTCCAACAAGAATAAAGTGGAAAACGGGGGGAAATCAGAGTGGAGTTAAAAACAAAATAGGGCACATATAGGAAGTGGAAGGAAGACCAGATTATAAAGCAGGGGTGCCCAAACTTTTCAGGTCATAGGTTGGTCATGTGGTTGAGCATGCCAGTCACATGGTTCCTCCCACCTGGGAGAAGAAGAAAATGTGCATCTGCAGAATGAGCCTACATATGCACAGAATGTGCCTGTGTGTGCAGAACGTGCCAGTGCATGTGCAGAACGCTGTTGTAAATTACCCACAGCTGTTGTAAATGCATTTACAACAACCACGGGTCATTTACAGCAGCATTCTGCACATGCGTTGGCCCCTTCCCCTGTGCCTACACCAACTGCCAGGGGAAGAAGAAGTCAGGGCAGGTTGAGGACTTCACCGCCCCTCCCCCTGTGCCCACACCAACATATTGTATTGTAATGTAATGTATTTTTGGTAAGCCGCCCTGAGTCGCCACAGCGAGTGGGCAGCAATATAAAATTGAATTAATAATAATAATAATAATAATAATAATAATAATAATAATAATAATAATAATAATAATAATAATAATAATAATAATAATAATAATAATAATAATAATAATAATAATAATAATAACGTTCTGCACCTGTGCATGCATGTTTTACTACTGCTTCCAGGAATGGTGGGTGCTGGATTAATCGGCATTGCAGAGTGGATCAGGCCCACAGGCCATAGTTTTGGCACCCCTGCTATAAAGGAAGAGTACAGACAATTGGCAAAGAATTGCAGGGGACTAAGATGAGGAATTGCAGGGAACACATCAAATTTGCAGACAGAAAATTGAGTGGCATAGTTAATATCTTTGGAAGACAGGAACAAAATTAAAAAATATCTTGATAGCACTAGCAATTACACTTATATACCACCCCATAGCGCTTAGTGCATTCTCTGGGCGGTTTACAAGAATTAGCATTTTGCTCCAAACATGTTGGGTGCTCATTTTACTGACCTCGGAAATATGAAAGGCTGAGTCAACCTTGATCCCCATCACGGTCAAATTCACAATGTTTTGGCTGGAGTGCAGCATTTCAACCACCACACCATTAGGGCTCCTAACACTGTTGAAAACAGCAGAATAAAATTTAACAGGGATAAGTGTAAAATTCTACAGCAGCGGGTGGGGTGGGGAGGGGACCCAAATGCACACTTAGAAGAATAGAGATATTGGCTCAGTAATACTACAAGTGAGAAGGATCTCAAAATTGTAGATCACAGTCAACGGTGTGATGTGGCTGTGAAAAAAGCAAAGGCTGTTTTGGGCTGTATTAATAGAAGTACAATCTCCAAACAGTATAATCTTTGGCACTAATTGCATGACATCTAGAGGATTTCAGTGGCTTAGTGGTTAAGACGTTGAACTTATTTATTTATTTATTTATTTATTTATTTATTCTTTAAATTTATACCCCGCCTCGCTCAGGCTAACCTGACTCTAGGCGGCTTCCATAGTAAACAAAGAACAATATAACAAAAGACAATAAACAATATCCCACCAAAGCCCCCCCCCCCCAGAGTCCTCTATCGCCACCCAAGACCCCCAGGTTCTCTTCCTTCGAGGCCGGCTGGTCAAGGAAGAGTCCAACAAGGTCCAACTTGACAACTGGAAGGTCAGCAGTTTGAGACCCAAGTGCTGCACGACAGAGTGAACACCTGTCTCTGTCCCAGCTAACAGTCGCCAACCTAACAGTTCAAAAAGCAATAAATTGCAAGTAGATAAATAGGTACCACTTTGAGGGGAAAGGTAACAGTGTTCTGGCATCTAGTCATGCCTGGCACATGACTAAGGAAACGTCTGCAGATGCAGACAATGCTGGCTTTTTGGCTGTCAACAGAGATAAACACTACACCCTAGAGTCAGATATGAATGACTTTCGAGCAAGGGAGACCAAGACCACATCTAGAGTACTGTGTCCAGTTCTGGATACATTTCAAGATGGATGCCAAAGAACTGGAACAAGGAATCAGGGGACAAAACCAAACCCGTATGAGGAAAGACTGAAAGAACTGGGTGGGCATGTTTAGCCCTGAGAAAAGGAGACTGAGAGGAATATGATTGCACTTTTCACATATTTTATAGTACTAATGAGGAGAGGCAGGATCTGTTCTCAATATTCCCAGAGTATAGGACACATAACAGTTACAGGAAACCAAATATAGGCTGACATATACTAGTAGAGCGGTACAATGGAGCAAATTACCTTGGGAATGGTGAGCGCTCCAACACTGGAGGCATTCAAGAGAAAATTGGGCAACCATCTGTCAGATCTGCTTCAATTTGAAATCCTGCAATGAGCAGAGGGATGGAGTCAATTGCCTATAGGCCCCTTTAAAATCCATTATTCTAAGATTCTATCCTATAGTAATGACAAGACAGGAGAAATGATTGCATCTATGACAAGATATAGACAAGAAAGCTTTGCTAACATCAAGCAAGGCTATTTTCAGTCACAAAGCAAAAAACAGTGATATCACAACTTAAATTAGGGTGATTCTGAATATTTATTCTCTATTCTTTAAAAAAAATGTAAAAGATTTTCGCAACTTTCTCTGCAAGCACAAATCCTCAATTGCCCAAGGAGTTGCTAAAATTCAATTGGGTCCTGATTGAAAGATTTAAAAATTCAGATTGCCCCAAACTTAGAGGAGATAGCCTCTTTGAATACTTGTATCAGGAATCTCTTTTCAGAAATCCTGAGAGAATGTTTACTGAAAGCACTCAGGGCTTAACTGTTCTGTGTTTAGGTAATGCAGAAATGCTTTGAATATCCCTTATGAAATTGTAGGCTAATTCCCTCAAGGTACATGGCAGAATATTTCCCTTTCTGGGGGAGTGTCCCTCCATTACATTAGTTTAAGAACACTTGGCTTTTTGGTTCTTGGAAAAAACCATGCCTTTCGACTCTGTTCCTGTGACCGTTCATTCTCCTTCAGCTCTCCAAATATCATGCCCAAAAAACTCTAACAAATGTCTACTTTGCAAAGTTCTTTCTGGCAAGCCTCTCCTACCTGTGCTCAGTGTTATAACAAAATCAATTTCTTGCCTTCTTTTGACGACCAGTATTTCAGCCCCTACAGCCTAGGGCAGTGGTGCCCAAACTAAGGCCCAGGGGCCGGGTGCGGCCCCTGAGGCCAATTCATCCAGCCCACGAAGCCCTCGTTGCTCCTGGAAGTCGAAGTAAAACGTGCCCGTACAGGCGCGTTTTACTTCCACTTCCAGGAGCGACGAGGGCTTCGTGGGCCAGATGAATTGGCCTCGGGGGCTGCACCCGGCCTCCGGGCCTTAGTGACCGGCTTCCTGAACCACATGTTTGGCCCACGGCCCAAAAAGTTTGGCCACCCTTGGCCTAGGGTCTTTTCAAATTAAAAAAAAAGTGACCCATCACTCTCTTTCAAGATTAGCAAGATTGTCTTTTTAATTTATATGAGCCATTTTAAATTTGGGAAAGTTTGGGGTTGCCTGTTTCTAAACAAAATACATTAAAACAGTTGCACTTAAAAAAAATCATAACTCAAAAATTCTGTGACTGAATTTCTCTAAATTTGACGCAAAGCAAGAGCAGGGTTTTTTAAGGTTCTTGCACCATGGCTGGGCTACTCACCCTCAGACAGCTGAGTGGGCCAGATGCAATGGCATCGGGTGCATTTGTGCATGCGTAGGTGAATCCTCTTCTGCTTCTACTTCTGCAGTCATCACCGTGGGCTGGATGGAGTGGCATCAGGATCTGGGTCCGGCCTGCAGGCCATAGGTTGAGAACCCCTGTGTTACAGGTATGCACAGTTGGGTGTGGATCTGAATTAAAGAAGTTATACATTTATGTTTAGGTTGCTCCATTTTTAGAATTGTCTTATATAATTTTGCTTGGTTCTGCACTCTCATGCTGTAATAATTAAATAAAAATAAGAGTTAACTATGTGCTCTCGAATGAAGACAACTATATGCTGTAGATTCACAGTTTCTAATTTGTGCAGGTGGGTGGGAAAAAGATACATGCTAAGAAGTTTATAAATGTTGGAACATATCTGGGAATATGCCTTGGCAATATTTCTCATTGTTAGTATTTCCCCAAGATCTGCTTCTGATATCTTCAAGGTGATAGCCACAGGAATAAAAATTATAAACAAGACGTTGAATCTGTTAGTATAAATAAGTTAATTCACACAGAACCATATGCTTTAAAATGTTTTCACACAGTCATACCCTTAAATAGGTGAACTGTCTCCCATGGATGTTCATTTAATTCACAAATGAACTACAATGATCTGATATTGACTGTGAATCTTTCCTAAAGGTTGCATTACAGCTTGGGGTTTGTAATAAATAGTGCAGTACTATTTACATAAACTGTATCTGTAATAAAATTGTATTGAGTATTATAAATTCTTATTCATAATTAATTCCTAATATTGATCTGCATAAAAATAGGCTTTTGATTTTCATGTTGTTCTGAGGAAGCAATCTCTATCCTCACTGTCAGTAGCAAATTGAAAAGAAAATAAGGAAAACTATGTAGCTGAATGATTGTAAGGTCAAGATGTACTGTACAAATTTTTGCATTGTCTGGGAAAACTCAATCTGATGTGCCCCTCCATTTTCTAGGTGTCTGAGGAGAGATTTCTCTCCTCTGTGTAAACTATGTGAATTCTGGAACAAAGTAAGACACTGATTCGTGACCCAGTTCCTGTGTCTCCTATTCTGCAGAATGTGTTTTGTATGTGTGTGTGTCTCTTCTTCCTACTTTTAGATAAATTGGAACGGGAGCCTGTCCAGGGATAAACCAATTTGTAATTTTCCCAACAAATAGCAATGGTTTCTGATGGTTCCTGGCCATCAATGAGGATTCTGGGAGTTGTAATTTGAAGAAAGGGGTTGGAGTGGCTCAGTGGTTAAGAAGCTCACCTTGCTTGCTGGAAGGCTGGCAAGTTGGCAGTTCGAGACCCGGGTACTGTATAACAGATTGAGTGCCCATCTCTGTCCCAGCTCTTGGGGACATGAAAGGAGCCTCATTTGGGCTTTACCTAAGCGGAGTTTCTTCCACAAAAATCCTTTCAACCCAGAATTATTTCTGACACAAAATTATTATTAATTCGAAGAAGTGCATTTGCATAGCTCCTAAGGATTACAAGTTTAGAAATGGCTACAGAATAGTTATGCTCACTGGGTATACAGAAGGTAGAGACGGAAAGATACTGGGTATGAGAGTTCAATAGAGCCTCTATGTATCCTTCTCAAAAGCAGATGCTAGGCCTGAATGACAATGACAGGCTTTTACTTTCATGCCCTACTTGTATATTTGTTAGAAGCATCTGGCTGGCTACAACTGTAAACTAAATTGTGGGGCTAGGCTGTCTGGCTAAGCAGGGTGCTGCTTATGTGCTTACAATTTTATGCACATTTAATAGAGTTCCTACCGCAGCATGAGATTTATACTGCTTAAGATGATTTGATGCTTTGAAAACAGAATTTTTTTAAAAAACTGGAAGGATGCAGATATTGGAAAACTGTATGAGAAGAGTATAGTCAGAGGAAAAGACACAAACACGGTTTAACAACCTGCAGCAGATTTTTCAAAGCTGAATAGATGTCAACAGGATCCTCTACAACCATTCTAAATGGGGATAAAGTAACTTTCTGATGATATGGAGAGAGGTTGAGAATGCTGCCCCTGTCCTCTTCAGCTGCACTTTCCATCACACTCTTGTTAATACCGAGAGAAAGACTTTAGATTCCTCCCCAGTGTTTTAGAAGTCACGTTTTCAGAACTATTAATCACTGAAAGTGTTTTCATACAGGCTGTACTTTTCATAACATTATCTTTTGTCTGCAAAGGTCAACAAGGCTAGGGGTGAGACTAGCATAGTTCCCCTCCTGGAGAGTCTTTTTTTTTATTCTGGCCTACAATACCCATGGCACTTGTGGGAGAAGCACATGTGGCTTGTTGGCTATGTGATTCCCCCGGCAACTGCTGGGGGGAGTGTTAGAAGCTGGATAAAGACCCTGCGTGGCAAGTGATTCTTCCACTATAATTCTAGCAAATGTCCCTGTTCCCAAGTTGCTATTCGGCATAAGAGGGTCTGTCCTGTTGAAGTCAGGGGAGGGCTTCCTGCTCATGGCAAATAGCAGCTTTGGCTGAGGGACATTTGCTAGGTTGTTAGGGCCAGAAGAAAATGTGTCACACTCCTTATTTTTGCATCATGCTCAGATCCCCCACTGACTTCTATGAAAGGTTTGCGCAAGATCTGGTGAATGTAATATGACTTAACAAGTTGTCCTTCAGCAAGGTTTTACAAAACCCACCTGAGATTGTGTCTTGAAATAACCAGTTTCTGTCTCTGCATCCTTTGTTTGGATGGACTCAAGAAGCAGAAGGAGAGATCATAATACAAGCTTCTCTGAGTCATTCCTTTGTCAATTGTTTCTTAGACCATGTATTGCTGTGGATATTACATCTACATTTTATGGATATTATGTTTTAACCTTGATAACAACAGAAATGCCTTATTTCAGTGGTGGAGAACTTTTTAGAGACTAAGTGACCAAATTGCAACCCTAAACCCACTTATTTATCGCAAATTGCCAACACAGCAACAGGGGAGGAAGAAAACGCTCCCATTGGGCTGCTGGGCAGAGGGGCGGGGTGAACTCTGTCCTGGGGTGAATGCTCAGGTGCCCACAGAGAGGGCTCCAAGTGCCATCTCTGGCACATGTGTCATAGGTTTTCCACCACTGCCTTATTATCTCTCCATTTTATTATGATATTGTTCGTGTTTAAAAGGCTGTCAGGAACCTATAGAACTTACAGAGATTTGTTTTAATTTCTGGGTCCATATTGTCTCTGCTCTCATTTTGTACATTGTTCTGCATAAGCGGACTTGCCTCCTCATTAAAGCTCATCAGACAGATCCAGAGAGCCCTCATTCTCTTTCATTTATTTAAATGGATAAGAGGTTCAATGACAAGCTAGAGGATTGACAACACCAAATGAGTGGAAGATTTTTCCAAAGCACTGTGCAAGGTGGCTGAAGTACTTAAATGCCAGCAATTAGAAAAATAATCAAGGGATGAAGCAGGCTTTTTTTAAATGGCAAAGAGAAAGACTACTATGCTTCTCCCCCATCCAAAGCCTACCCCACTCTCACACATGTATGACAAAATGAACACCTGCTGAATGCTTTCAGCTCAGATTGCATTTAATGAAAGTTGCAGGTGCTGAGTATCTCTCAGAGATTGGCCAGAAGAAACCATAAACACTTTAATTTTGATCCCATAACATCTTTGCATCTCCACATCACAGCACGAAGGATGGCTGATTACTGCTGCATAAAACATTTCGTGCTAAAGGCAGCATTTTTAGAAGGAAAACAACCTTTTAGAAAGCTGCAATTTTTCTTCATTTGTTTTTTTTTCCTCCAGAAACAATCTCTTTCCCCCCTCTTTCATGAGTTAGTGCAGTTTGGTGTTAAAAGTAATCATTATCCCAGAGATAGCATATATGCTCTTACACTCTAAAAAAAATTAAATATTACGTTGATGAAGATTTGATCATAAAACAGGGGTACATATTTTGATCAGATTTCCCCTAATGTGCTAATATTGACCTCCACCATCTATTTCCAGGGAAAAGGTAAGTTTTATTGTTGTTAGTAGTCCTTGAGAAAATTTGTGGATTTGAGAGATTACAACAATAACTTCTGCCTTGTCATTTTGTGGATTGAATGGAAGTATTAATGGGTTGTTTGAATCTTTGTAAACAATTAAACTAACACTTTGTGTCTGCTACCTATGAGTTTCAGAAAAGGGAAAAATACCATTAGAAATATGTCATTCAGCAGCTGCAGCTGCAACTCAATCTGAGTACTTTATAGATTTTTTTTCCTGCCCTAGGGCACAGGGAAGCCTGGTCTTGGAGGACAGCTAGTTCTGGACCACCTTTGCCCTCCAAGGCAAACAAGAAAAATGCCGCTGGTGTGAATTTGTTTAAGGTGGATCCTAGCTTGCCATGAAGTGACCCACACACTATGATCTTGGAACAATTTCCTGCAGCACATATAAAATGAGACATGCAGGATTTAACACTGGAACTGCAGCAGTCTTGAGGATATTATCAAAGTCTGCCTTCACAGCCAGTCCATCTGGCATGGCCTCTTCTGCCTCCATGACTGTTGGGAACCAGAGTAGTAAAGTGATTCCTCATCTGCTCATTTTGCTGCTGGGCCTAGTATGATGGTTTCAATTGGCATTTCCTCCACTGAGGGGACCATCACCCCACCCAAAGGGGTTCATCCGCCTGTAGTCATTGGTCCCTTTACGGAGTCATGTTATTTACTACCGCCCAACACCTGGCATTGAGTTGCTGGCTGTAAGGTCTACTCCATTACCATAGCAGGATGCCCAGACAGAGATGCCATTAAAATAAGTGTCAACCGCAGTGACAATGGGGAAAGCACTTTCTGTTTCAGGCTCACACTGGACACAAGAAGTCCCACAATGGTTTGAGAAACCTCGAACTGTCTAGCCATCTCGAGATATGTTCTCACATCCCTGCTCCTAAGAGAGAAATGTTTTGTTTCATATTGAAGTTCTTTCTTTCTTCTTTTTCTTTTTAAAGCAGGGCTTCTGCATCTTTAACAGCCTGATGGATCAGCAGAAAGAAGATGGATATACAGTAATACCTCGGATAACGTTAAGACTTGGTTCCACAAGTCTTGGTATTATCCGATTTTTAGTGTTATCCGATGCATGTTAAAATCCTATGGGATGGATCGGATAACGTTAAAGCTCCATAGAGATACATTGTAACCGCACAGGCTTTAGCGGTTGTTATCTGATACATCCCATAGGACCTTAACGTTATTCGATCCAATTCTCCTCCCCAGATTACTTAACGTTATGCGATTTTAGTGTTATCCAAGGTAAATGTTATCCAAGGTATTACTGTATCTATCCCCACTGCTGCATGTCCATGTTGGGAAAGGTTACATGTACAGAAATTCTACATACTTCCTCACTTAACAAATAAATCAGGGTTCACAACCCCCCCCACACACACACCAGAAGTCACAATTGGTCACTTACAATGGTGTTTCCCTTAAAGAGCAAACTCGCTTAAAGAGCAGCCCCGTGGAACACATTATGCTCGTTAAGCGAGGTACAACTGTACAGGAATTATAGTGTTAGCTGCCCAATATCAACAGCATTCCATAGCAGAACTTAATTGTCTTGAGTTCAACCTAAATTCATATTATTGAATCACTGATTCTGGAGATACTACTTAAGAGGATAGGCTTTCTTGTCGTACTGAAGGCAGGGTAGCCAAAAAAAAAAAAAAGAATAACAGGGCTCCTGTACCTTTAAGAGTTGAGCTGAAGAGAAAAATTCAGCAAGTATAATTTTTGTTAAGAGCTGCACTACATACATTCCAGTTTCCATAGGTCTATAAAAGGTGTAGGAGTCCAGTATCCTTTCCATTATATATTTTCCCCATAATTAGAGGTCTATTTATAGGAAAGATGCCACTGTTACAGGAAAACTCTCACCCTCTCAAAAATTATCAGTGCTCTTAAATCTGGCACTGTTGATCTGCTGATTTTTACAGCAGAGTGTTACATATGTCCAATTCCAGGAAAGTGGTCAATATGCAGGCAACTGACTCATATTGTCAAATCTAGAAAAATTCTGAGTATGCATAATGATCCTATAATGTAATGATTCGCTGCATTGTTATAGAGCTATAATCATAGTGACAAAGGATGTTAAGTGCCACCATTCATTCTGTATGCAGACTGGATAATGCTTAACCTATTAAAGGTAAATTTGTGACAGAATGTTCAAGGCATTCAGAAGAAAGGACAGCAGACAGGTAGTTTGGATTTAGAGGAATTTTTAGAATGCACTAATCTGCATCTAAGTACTTGGGAAAAGATCCCATTTCATGTGAAAATGTATTTTTGCATTCTTGACTACAAGGAACCCTTTAATAAATTCAAACCCAGCAAGCAGATAGACTTATTTATAAACTGCATTGGTTCAAGAGATATTAACCAAAAAACCGACAAAGTGTGTGTGTGTGGGGGGGGGGGTTGCAGTGGCTCAGTGGTTAAGAAGCTCATCTTGTTAGTGGATGGCTGGCAAGTCAGCAGTTCAAAACCTGGGTACTGCATGATGGTCTTAATGCCTGTCTCTTTCCCTGCTTTTGGGGACATGAAAGGAGCCTCACTTAGACATTCCATGAGTGGAGTTTCTCCCACAAAAATCCTTTCAATCCAGAATAATTTCTGACATGAAATTATTATTATTAGCAAAAAAAAAAAGTTGCAGTGAAAGTTGAAGATCATGGGTATATTGAAACATAAAGCAAAGTATTATTTCTTCTTTGAAGAAGGAGATTATCACTACTTTGGAATTTTCACTTCAAGAATACCTATAGAAAAGCAGCTGCAAGTTCAAATGCATCATTGTCAATGGTGAGGTTATTAATCACATCAAATATGCAAAAATGCAACATTATTAATTGATTGTCTAAAAATAATACTCAGTGATGTCAGTGAGATAACTGAGTAACCTGGTGTAAAAATGAATGATTCAAAAAGCAAGTGAATGGTGATCAGTCAAAAGCAAGCAGCTCAAGAATTGGAATTAAAGTTTCAAATTGAAAATGAAAATGAGGAGTGTGTTAACAAATGTACATCTCATGCAATGTGCTTATATGGATTTGGGGGGGCAGGGCGGTTGACAGGCTTGTAATAAAAGCCAGGAGAAAGGTGGCCCTGGTCAGCTTCTTTGGGGTAAAGAGTATAATATGCAACAAAAAATTGGTTTTAAGATGAGGAACGCTGGAATGCTGTGTATTTTCTTTTAGTGTGGAGTCAGCAACATTAAAACAGGCTGAAAATAAGTTAGAAGCATTTGAAACATATGTTTATTACAGGAAGCTGAGAATTGGATTGAGAAGGTTACCAACAGAGACATACTAAAATGAATGAATAAATATTAAGACAGTATAAAATACAAAAAAAAATCAGAGAGCCAGAATATTTTGGACGCATTGTTACAACTTTTTATTCAAAATGAGTCTGTGGTGGCTCAGTGCAGTGGTGGGCAGCCAACATTTTTACTACCACACTGTGGGTGGAGACAACATTGTGGGCAGAGCCAATGTTATGACATCTTGGGTGGAGCCAATGTCATGATGTCATGGGTGGAGCCAGTGATGTGGGTGGAGCCAATGTAAAAAAAACCCTTAAAAATAAGTACACATAAAAATACAAATTAAATAGACATAAAAATACATAAAATACACATAAAAACTCATAAAATACACATTAAAATAAATACACATTAAACAGACATAAAACACATAAAATACAAATTAAATACACATAAAACACATAAAAATTAACATTAAAATAGACATAAAAGACATAGAAATACAAATTAAATACACATAAAACACATAAAAATACACAATAAAATACACCCACCCACCCCACATCCAAAGGTGAGTCACTTACCCTGGGGAGCAGGCTATAGGGAGCTTCAGGCTAGCAGCTTCTCTTCCTCCTCCCCACTTGGGAGAATAGCAAGGAGGCCGCGCGTGCACGCCAAGCGCTATAGGCACGCATGCACACCAAGCGCTTAGTGAGGACACAAATGAAGTCTCATTCGGGGTCCCCTAAGTTTCTCCAGCAAAAATCCTTTCAACCCAGAATAATTTCTGACATGAAATTGTTGTTGCTGTTGTTGTAAATCAAATAAATGGGGAAATAAATGTAGAAAGAGGAACTTGTTGGCTAAAAACCTCTGCAGCCCTGCATGAATGCAACACACATTAATGCTTAAATAATCTATATCAGAATAGTCATAAGAGCCAGAATATCTTCCAATAGGAAAAGAAGTAGGTAAAAATGAAGAAAGCCATTCAGCCAATGCATATTGTTGTTTCTTGGTCACTGTATTAAGGTTTTTCATCTTCACAAGTGAACAAAAAACAAAGTTGAGTTAAGGGGACATGTCTCCCTCCATCCTGTTCTTGCTATTATAAAACTGAAAATACTTGAAGGGGTTCCCAGGGCAAAACAACACAGGATATTTACAAGGAAATGCAATGAAATCAGAGATGGGATGTAACAGGTTCTCACCAGTTCGCCAGAACCGGTAGTAACTTTTTCCAGTGTCCCGGAGAACTGGTAGCAGCTTTTGGGGGGAACCACCTTCGGGGATTGATTTATCTTTGGGATGGGAGGATGGGTGTATTTTAATGTATTTATTTATTTATTTATGGGTTTGTGTTGCGGGGTTGGGTTGAGGGGTGTGTGTGTCCTTATTTTTATTTTATTTTAATTATTATTATTATTTCTTGGCCCCGTCTACATGATGACATCATGATGTCAGCTCCGCCCACACTGTGATGACATCACGGTGGGGTAGTAAAAATTTTGACATCCCACCACTGAATGAAATATAATTGCAATAGGAGCCTTGGTTTCTTTTGTTTGATGCATGCTGGTCATAATATTCTGATATTTTCTGACACTTTGGTAAATAAAAGTGTCATATACGATGTCAAGGGCACCTTTACTTGTTCTTCTAATGTTATCTACATCATTTTTGCCATCTGTGCCCTTCTGCATTCTACATAGAACAAACCATACAAAGGAATTAGTGGACATAAATCAGACATCTGGAATGGCAATACGTAATTAGAAAGTTTCAAATCACTTCAATACAATATAATCAGGCACTTTTCACAGGATTTGTAACTTGAAGTCCTTGAGAGGAAACACAGAACAAGGATCCAGAGGGAGACAGCTGAGATAAAAGACATGGATATGCTTAATACCCATCTCAATGGATTAAACATTAATCAAGAGTTCTTGAGCCATTACTGAATGCAAAAAACTACAGTTCATTGTTGCCTGTTGTTATTTTTTCAACTCAAGTTCTTTTCAATTTAACAACTGCTTCTTTTTCAGAACAAGATTCTAGTTACAAACTACATTGGAAAATAACTGAATGTCAGTCTAAAATCTTGAGACATAACTAGGTTGAAAATGGAACATCAACTCACACAATTTGCATCTGTGTTGTTATTTATAGCCTGAGGTTCTTGCACTCACCTATTATTGTTACTGAACTAATCTCCTTTAGAAAAGAACTGAATAACAGTGGTCTTAAATCAGTTTTTGTTGTTGTTCAGTTGCACAGTCAATTCTGACCCTTTGCGACCCCATGGACCACTGTCCGCCAGGCACTTCTGTCCTCCACCAGACTTGATAAGGCATATAGAATAGGGGTTCCCAACCTTTTCAAGCCAGGGGCTGGGTCATGTTCTCTCAATCAGCTTTGAGGGCTGGATTGTCTTTTTGCCCTGCCTGCACAATGCAGGCAGCCATTTTATCCCAACAGCTTCAAGGGAGTGGTCATTTTGTTTCTCAAATACCCTTGGAGTGGTGGGAGGCCACAGGAATGTTGTGTGCCAGTTCTGGCCCACAGGCCTTAGGTTGGGAATCCGTGACATAGAGGGTGACATGAGATACCTTACTCCTGCTCAGGTTCCAGCTTATCAGTGGACAATTGTCTCTGAAATCATCTGCTTCAACCCAATGAGTCCAAAGGCAAAATCTGTCACACAAAAGGAGAGAAAGTGCTCAGCCTAAACCAGAGGTTTTAGGTTGTTGACTGTGCCTGAACCGTGGTCCCAAATGGCACAAACCACTTGGCTCGGTGAGATTTTCATCATTGCTGACTCATCATTCAGCAGTGAATCAGATGATCCATTTTATTTGGAACCACCAACTGGATTTACCATGTGAGTTGAAACGTCAAAGAAATCCTGCCTTCTGCAGAGACTATCATCCATCAGTGCTTGAATTCTTCTGCCCTTTGGTTTCTTAAATGGAAAGTCTTTCATTTACTTTTAAAACAGCCAGTCAGAAAGACTGGCTGTTAATACTTACAACATGAGCTGTGAATCTGAGGAATAATTATGACACTTATTTGCACAGAAATATAAATACATCCAAACATGGGATTTGGAAGGCAAATGTCTTTCTCTGTTCTTGTGCTGTGCTTTGCCTGCTGTGCCTTGAATGGAGTTGTAAAGGGCAGTACATGATGAAACCTGACAGAAGTGTTCATTTCATTTCATGTTCAGCTCTCCATTCTCCCTCAGAAGCTCTTGTAAATCTTTTTAAGTAGACAATTCTGGGATTATTAAAAGCACCTTGTTATCGTCTTTTTAAAAGACATTGATGAATTGTTTGGCTGAGAATCAAGAACAAATGAAGTTAGTATTAGATCGTTTGTGGAAAGGATTGTCATGGCATTGAATTTACCACTGTCAGTAACTAACAGTATCAAATGTATTGAATAAGAGGCTTGATTCCTAGAAATCTGGAACTGTGGTCCTATTTCAGGAGGCTGTTAGGATTCTGAAGCTTTACAAATTGGATTGTTACAGGGTTCAGTGCCCTTAAAAAGCCAAATATTAGATGTTTATATAGTTTCCACTTCAGTAACCTCATAGATGAGTAACTGTGATTGTATATCTAGATATACTTGGTCTCAAATGTTAATGTTCATATTAATTTGATAAATATGGCAAATTAAATCATTCTAATGCAGATTACTTTTTGAACAACAGTCATACCTTGCATAACGAATTTAATTCGTTCTGCGAGGCTGTTCGCTATGCGAGTTTTTTGCTATGCGAAACAAACTCGCATAGCAAAGATTCCTATGGAAAAACTCGCATAATGAGCTTTTTTAGGGGGAAAACTCACATAGTGAATTTTTTTCTCGTTATGCGAGTTTTCCCCATAGAAATGCTCGCTATGCGAGTGTTTCCATAGGGAAAGTCTGACTCACATAGCAAAAATTTTTGTTATGCAAGTCAGACCGGTTAGCGAAAAACCTGTTCATTATGCAAGTTTTTTGCTAAGCAAGTCACTCGTTAAGTGAAGTTTGACTGCACCCATATTTTGCAGATATAGAGCTACTTCAGTTTACTGGAGCTGAATTGCAACATACAAAAATGATGTATCACAGAAATAGACCTATCAGAGAAGCAGAAAACCAAGCAAATTTGGTGCAGCACTTCCTTCCTTTTTGCTGGCATGTTAGTCTGAGCTGTTGACCCTAAATGCCAGCCCTATTGTCACTTAAAGCAATCCCCCTTTGACACCAACGCTAGAAGCTGTATGTTGAAAAGCTAAGATAGTTAAGAAATCAGTACATATATTGTGTATGTGGAGACCTAATTACTAGGCATGTACTATCTTGACACTACAGACAAGCTTAGAATGTATTTATTTATTTATTGCCAACTCCCTATGATTCCCACTACCAGTGTGCTCTATCTGTCTGGGGATTTCAGGAGCTGCCATCCTACAAAGCAACTTCTCAAATGTCTGCTCAAATACCCCCACTGTCACAGAAGGAAGATTGTGGTTGGCACATAATACTCTAATCTAAACCTTGGATTTTATCTTCAGTTGGGTTACTGTTCATACACCAAATTCCATGATAAAACCTCTGTTAAAGTAGCAGGGACTGAAGGTAACCAAAATGGAAGAATAAGCTTGGCAAAAGTAAAAAGAAAGAAAATTATTTAAAGTACAGCTAAAGAAGTTGAATGCTTTTTGAGAAATATTCAAACAACAAAAACTCTATTCAAAATGAAGGTCAGACTAGTCCAAGATTATGTACATCAATTCCACTTAATTAGCTCCTTGTGTCTTTCATGTTTCCAATACATTTAACTAATTAACAGCTCTTCTGAACCATTATTTCTATATTCTCTCGGGTAGGCTGACTGCCTGGCTTGTAGTCCATTTGCATCCTTGTGTTTTAGTGAACTTTCAAGGCTCAATTCCTTCTTGACAGTCTATATCTTTCCTTTTAATATTGTGCAATCATTTCTACTTCTTCTGAGAGATAAATGGTTTAATCTGTGCAATTAAATGGAATTTATGTAGCCTTCTGTCAGACTCATCATATACATATGCATATGCATCAATATTTGGATATATGAAAGAACATTTGTGATTCTTGTTTGCAATTTATGAAATGCATGGCCCTCAGATGAAAAATAATTGTTTGGTCTCCCCACTACCATTTTTATAATCCATCAAAAGGCACTTATTAGTTTTTAAAAATCACCATAAAATTAGTTAATGTATGTTAAACAAACAGAAGGAATTAAGGGCAAAAACAGGTGTTACTAGATAACCTATTATTAGACACACACACACACCCCTTCAAGGACCATTGCCTTGCTGTGGTGAGAGGACTTGTGTGGTTCAAAGAAGCTATGGAGTATGCCATGCAGGGCCACCCAAGACAGACCACAATGGAGAACACAAATTAAATGCAATCCATTGGAGAAGGAAATAGAGACCCACTCCAGTATTTAGCCAAGAAAACCCCATGGACTGCATCAAAAGGCTAAAAGATATGGCACTGGAAGGTAAGCCCCTCAGGCCAGAAGGTATCCAACATGTTATTGGGGAAAATGGGAGAGCAAGTCTTCCCAGAAAGAATGAAGTGGCCTGGATAAAGATGAAAGGACACACACAAAAAAGATATCCTTAACATCATAGGAGACTGGAATGCCAAAGTTGGAAATCAAAAGGTAACTGGAATAACAGGCAAGTTTGGCCTTCAAGTACAAAATGAAGCAGGGCAAAGTTTAATAGAGTTTTGTCAAGATAAAGGGGTTAGTCATCATAAATACCCTCTTCCAACAACCTATAAGGTGACTTTACACATGGACATCACCTGATGGCCAACACCAAAATCAGATTATGTACTCTGCAGTTAAAAAAAATGTAGAAGCTCTATTAAGCCAGTAAAAACCTGGAGCTGACTGTGGCTCAGATCATGAGCTACTGTTTGTAAAATTTAGGCGTAGAATTAAGAAAGTAGGGGAAACCATTACACCATGAAGGTATTAACTAGATCCTTGATGGTGAACCTTGGCACTCCAGATGTTCTTGGACTTCAATTCCCAAAAGCCCAAGCCCTTGAATGGGTTCCACTTGAATGGGTTTGCTGCAATTCATCTGGCCCACGCTGTAAGGGCACATTTTACTTCCATTTCCAGGAGAGATGAGGGCAGCATTTATTTGTTAAGGCGAGTTTTTGGTTTGTTTTAGTTGTTAAGTGAAGAGACCATTCAGAGAAAATTCTCCTCTTTAAGCAAGTTACTCTCTAAGCAAGGCACTCTTTATGCAAGGTTTTACTGTATTTCAATTTATATCATTGCCCACTCCAAGGACTCTGGGTGGCTCACAGAGATCAAAAAAACACAAGGCTTACAAAATTTTACAAGATTTCAGACATATAAAAATTTAAAAGAATTAATAGATTAAAAAACAAGAGATTAAAAGATTAAAAAGTTAAAAAGGTTAAAAGAGAGGAAGAGGCAAAAGGAGTTACTAAATCAACCTGTAAATTGTCATCCTGCTTGTTTAACTTATATCCAAAACACATCATGTGTAATGCAGGGCTGGATGAATCACAAGCCAGAATTAAGACTGTTGCGGAAATTATCAACAACTTCAGATATGCAGATGATAGCACTCAATATCGTGGCATCCGACCCCATCACTACCTGGCAAATAGGGGAAGAAATGGAAGCAGTGATGGACTTTACTTTCCTAGGCTCCAAGATCATTGCAGATTGTGAGCCATGAAATAAAAAGACACTTACTTCTCAGGAGGCAAGCTATAGCAAATCTAGGCAGCATAATATAAAGTAGAGGTATCACCGTTTCAACAAAAGTCCTCATACTTAAAGTTAGATAAAATTCACATTTTAGAATTTTCTTTCTTTCTTTCTTTCTTTCTTTCTTTCTTTCTTTCTTTCTTTCTTTCTTTCTTTCTTTCTTGCTTGCTTGCTTGCTTGCTTGCTTGCTTGCTTGCTTCCTTCCTTCCTTCCTTCCTTCCTTCCTTCCTTCCTTCCTTCCAGCTTAAGGGTGACTACATGGGCAATTCTTACTCCTTGGGAGGCAAGCTATGGCAAATCTAGGAAGCATAATAAAAACTAAAGACATTACCCTGCTAACAAAAGTCTGCATAGTTAAAGTGATGGTTTTCCTGGTAGTAATGTATGGCTGCAAGAGCTGGACCACAAAGAATGCTGAGCGCAGAAGAATAGACGCCTTTGAATCATGGAGTTGGAGAAGACTTTTGAGAGTCCCCTAGAGTAGACTGCAAGAAGATCAAATCAGTCAATCTTAGAGGAAATCAACCCTGACTGCTCCTTGGAAGGACAGACACTGAAGCTGAAGCTCAAATACCTTGGCCACTGGAATCTCTGGCAAATGCCCTGACGCTGGGAAATATCGATGGCAAAAGGAGAAGGAGGTGCACGATGAGAAGGTTAGACAGAATTGTTGATGCAGTGGGTGTGGGTCTGGGTAGACTCTGGAGGATGGCGGATGACCTGGTGTGATGTGATCTCTGGGGTCACAAAGGATCAGACTCAAATGTGCGACTGAACAACATTGTTAGATCTGGGAATACGTTAAATGTTGCAGAGTGGTGATTCAGAAAGACTTTGGAATTTGAGAAACTCGTCTTCAAAGGTGGTCCAAGTCCTGAAGACCAATCACAGAAGCCAAAAAAACAACAACCCAAAAATATTTGCAAACTTTGGAATGGGAGAGAAGCCCTGCTGGAAAACTCACATACAAGAAACAGGATTTTTATTATTCTAATGTTGATGAATCCACAAGTTATATTTGGGGAATTTGAAGTTTGACAACTGCAGTGAATTTGCCTCATTCAAGTACCATTTTTGGAGGATGGGTGGGATCTTGGTTTACAGACATTATTTTCATTATAACTTCATTTATCTGCTTTATCTTAGACTCTTTGACTATATGAGTTAATTGATTCTCTAATAGAGGTTCTACTGTGATATTTGCCATTTCCTGATGCAATTATTGTGTATAGATTAGTTCTTGTTTGTCCAATAACATTTTTTTGTCTCAAAAATAGCTCTGTGTGAATGTGATTTATTGGAAGCAATCTGCCCAACTACGCTACTGGTAAGAGCAAAAATTGCTGGGATTATTGTGTCTATTTAGAATGAGAGTGTTTAAACTCAGATACATCAGAAAACAAAAACAAAAAATAAAACAAAAACACTGCAGCACTTTAAATACTAACTGCCATAATTTTATTGTTCGCTTTCATGGATCAAGTCTTTAAAGTACTGCAGCATTTTTATTTTATTTTATTGTTTTTGTTTTCTGATATGCCTGAACCACAGACTAACACGGCTACTATTCCAATAAACTCATATATGAACAGAGAACTGAGTAATGTTATAAATAGATGAGAGCAGGGTCTAGACTTATCTGATCATCTGGTTGTATCTGGAGCAGTGGCTCAGGTAGTTCCCTGAGTGCTCCCTTGTCCCAGTAGTCACAGCAGTCTCCATTTATTCTTTGCAGCTGATGGGGATGCTTAGATGCACACTGCTGCACTCACAGGGAAGGCAGGCTCTGCATTGGCCAGTCTGTGTCAGGGGAGGAATACTTGGAGATAGGCAGACTTGGCTAGATGAGTCTTTAGTCGGGTCTGCCTCTTCAGCATGAAAAAGGAGCACGGAGGCACTCCAATCATTCAACTGCTTGGTGGCTTTTGACAACACCTGCGGGTCGGGGAGGAGGCCACCCCCCATCCAGCCCAGGACGCTTCCACCTGCTCCCAGAGGCTCCACCCAGCCGGGGCTTAAAAGTCGGAGTGGTGGCAGGACTTCGGAGCCGCCGCCAGCAACACCTGCGGGTCGGGGAGGAGGCCACCCCCCCATCCAGCCCGGGACGCTTCCACCTGCTCCCAGAGGCTCCACCCAGCCGGGGCTTAAAAGTCGGAGTGGTGGCAGGACTTTGGAGCCGCCGCCAGCAACACCTGCGGGTCGGGGAGGAGGCCACCCCCCCATCCAGCCCAGGACGCTTCCACCTGCTCCCAGAGGCTCCACCCAGCCGGGGCTTAAAAGTCGGAGTGGTGGCAGGACTTCGGAGCCGCCGCCAGCAACACCTGCGGGTCTGGGAGGAGGCCACCCCCCATCCAGCCCGGGACGCTTCCACCTGCTCCCAGAGGCTCCACCCAGCCGGGGCTTAAAAGTCGGAGTGGTGGCAGGACTTCGGAGCCGCCGCCAGCAACACCTGCGGGTCGGGGAGGAGGCCACCCCCCCATCCAGCCCGGGACGCTTCCACCTGCTCCCAGAGGCTCCGCCAGGCCGGGGCTTAAAAGTCGGAGTGGTGGCAGGACTTCGGAGCCGCTGCCAGCAACACCTGCGGGTCAGGGAGGAGGCCACCCCCCCATCCAGCCCGGGACGCTTTCACCTGCTCCCAGAGGCTCCGCCAGGCCAGGGCTTAAAAAGCCGCAGTGGCATCAGGTCTTTTGGTACTGTTGTAATTTTTCTCTGAATTTGATAACTTTGTAAATTGGATTGTTGTTTAAAACTGATGTTTACTGAATTTTTTGATGCTGTAGTGATGCTGTAATGATGTTGAGATGTTTTTTGGTATTTACATTGATTACTTTTGATATTTATATGTTGTATTTATGAACTCGCTGTTTTTCTTTGTATGTAAACCGCTCTGAGTCGGCGCAACTGAGTAGGGCGGTATAAAAATTGGAAAAATAAATAAATAAATAAATAAATAAATAAACGTCTTATGTTTCAGTAGGGTGGTCTGACAGTGTTTGCCATGTAGTGAAAATCGTGTACTTTCGATGAGTTGCCACACCAAAACGAAAGCACTGACGAAACTAATGCTTATGTTGTATGAAAGATCGTCTCAGCGACTTTAAGGAATGGTAAGACCCAAAGGCCAAAAGTGCAAAGCGATGACATCACAGCTTTCAAAAGTTGTCTCAGAAATGTGACATTTTTGCAGGAGGAGGTCAGTTGTCAGTGAGCCAGTAACCAAACCACTCAACCGATTGAAGTGATCCAAAGTACGTTGGATAGAGGATAAAATAACCTTTTTGGTGATACTTTTAGAATTTGGATCAGACTTCAGGGAAATTTTATATGAAGCTTTTTACAAAAAAAATCTCATGACCAACAGCACAAACATGCTAAAATAAAAGGGAAAAATCTGTTTGAAATTGACCAGGAACACATTCCAAGGTTTATAGAGTTTGTCTGCATCATGTGAAGAAGAAAGACGCTGGAGCCATTATCAACCACAAAGATATTGAGGAAAAATTTGCCTTGAAAGTTGCCTCAGAAAAGTAACATTTTTCTGTGAGGGGGTTGTTTGTCAGTGAGGCAGCAACCAAACCACTCAACTGATCGAAGTGATCCAAAGTGTGTTGGATAGAGGATAAAAAAATTTTTCAGTGGTACTATTAGAATTTGGATTGGACTTCAGGAAAAGTTTCTATGATGCTTTTTACAAAAAATCCTGTGACCAACAACACAAAAATGCTAAAATAAAAGGGAAATTTTTATTTGAAACCGACCAGGACCTAGTGATGGGATGCAACAGGTTTGCACCAGCTCGCCAGAACTGGTAGTAACTTTTCCCATTGTCCCGGAGAACTGGTAGCAGCTTTTGGGGGAAACCACCTTCAGGGCTTACCTTTTCACTGGTTCCCCCACTGTGCATGCGCACCAAGCACTTGGTGTGCATGCATGCCTACAGTGCTTGACGCGTATGCATGGCCTCCTTGCTGTCCTCCCAAGTGGGGAGGAGGAAGAGAAGCTGCTAGCCTGAAGCTCCCTATAGCCTGCTCCCCAGGGTAAGTGACTCACCTTTGGATGTGGTGTGTCTGTGTGAATTTTAATGTGTATTTAATACCTTTACCTATATTGACGCACTACCACAGTTCCTAAAAAGGCCTGGCAGCTGGCAGGCCTGGCAGCCTGGCTTGGGTTTTTTAAGCAAAGTCTTGGAGTTATCTCATCAATAAGCTACACCTGTGTTGTTCCAATTGCTGTTCCAGTTGGAAAACCCTTAAGGAGGTACAGCTGTTTTACATTTACATTAAGTCATATTATCCTAGAGAACTGGTACAATGACCATATCCATCTTGCAACATGGTGCTGCCCAGGTACTTATACTAACAGGTAAGTGATGGGTTTGTGTTTGGGGTGGGTGGGTTGATTTGTGTTTGGGGTGGGTGGGTTGGTGTTTGGGTGGGTGGGGGTATTTTAATGTAATTTTTATTTTATTTATTTTTTATTCAATTTAATTAATTAATTTATGGGTTTGTGTTGTGGGTGGGTGGGTGGGTTGAGGTGTGTGTGTGTGCTTATTTTTATTTTATTTTATTTGGCCCCGAACATAACCTTGTGACATCATAACATTAGCTCCACCCACACTGTGATGACATCACGGTGGGGTAGTAAATTTTTTGACATCCCACCACTGCCAGGACCACTTTCTGAAGTTGATAGAATTTGCCTGCATCATGTGAAGAAGAAAGATGCCAGAGCCTTTATCAACCACAAAGATATTGAGGAAAAATGTGCCTCAAAAAAGTGACATTTTCGCCGGCTGCTGGCTCACCAACAACTGAACGCTGACTGAAAGACCCAATGGTCAGAAATGGAAAGGAATTACGTCACTGCACTCGGAAGCTCCCTCTCAAAAGTGACAGTTTCACTGACAGCATCAATAAATGAATTTTATGAACATAATGTCTTTATTTTCCCTCATTTGAAACATTGCCCTTAGCTTATGAATGAAATAAAAGAAATAAATGAACAAATGAGCATAATTTAACACACAAAATTCACGAACTAAATCCCTGACGGTAGTGTCCTTAGACTCTACCTGCCACTTTTTTTTTAGTGTAGGTAGAAGGGCAGTGAGGGTAGCGATAGTGTTGGGCTCCAAAAAGTTTTACTACCACACTGTGGGTGTGGTATGGTGGGCATGGCCAGGGGGAAAGCCCTGTGTTGGACCTAAATTAGGACTACTTTATTTCAAAACTTGGATGGGTGGGACCAGACAGCATTTCTGCTACTGGTTCTGGCGAACTGGTGTGAACCCACTGATGCCCACCACTGGGTAGCAAGCAGTGGAGCCGTGAAAGCACTGAGCAGTGGAACAGTGAACAGCAGTGGTGGAGAAATAAGAGGGGTGGGCCATCGAGAAGCAAATGGTGGAGCAGTGGAGTTGATGTGGCACTGAGGATGGGAGATTGGCAGTGGCAGTGAAGATACCTCAGATTTGGGAAGAGGAAACGAGCAAGGAATCAGTGGTGAAGGCAGACACCTAAGGACTTTGTGCTTCAGAGTTCAAGGAATGTATGGCAGCCTTTCTCCCCTCAAGGAAGTGGCTACCTTTAAAAAATTGCTGAAGGAACATATACAAATATATTTCATGTAGTGTTTAAAG
Source organism: Furcifer pardalis (assembly GCA_030440675.1). NCBI lineage: Eukaryota > Metazoa > Chordata > Lepidosauria > Squamata > Chamaeleonidae > Furcifer > Furcifer pardalis. The sequence continues at coordinate 66,256,354 of CP126896.1, forward strand.
GCCTATGCCCAATGTGCTTCAAATAATGAGCTGGGACCATGTATTTGGTGGATCACAGCTATCCTAAGCCTAGCAAAAAGTGACCCTTGCAGTTGCCCCACTTCACTCAAGGGCCCATATAACCAACGAGTGGAAATCAGGCCTGTCTGGGAGAATCTGGGTGAAAGAGGGAGTAGAAATAAATTTGGTTTTTTTATGTGTCTTGGGGAGAGGCTGCACCATTTGTGTCTATCAAAATATAAGTGAGTTTGGGGCTGCCCTCATTCACAAAGGACTGCACAGGCACAGAGGCTCTTCAATCAGATTGGGTTAAAGATAATGCTTGCCAAGTGTCTCCAGGGGCACCTCCTGAAGAAGGCAACCTGCTAGAACATAGAATAAAATAGGTTGAGAGAGATCTTTGTGGATGCCTCCTTGCAGGAAGAATAAGATGACAGCAGAAGAATCAGCCTAGTTTAATCCTCAGCCAGGCAGGCAGTAAGTGGTTCCAACTGGGGGAGAATGATGTGGAAATGCTGAAAAAACTTAAAATTTGAACTTGGAATTCAAGTATACCTGCTACTCCATGGTTGGAACCATATGGTCTGCCTCTTGGAAAGGCAGGTGTGATGGGTAAGTCTGCAAGGTGGACATTTCAGAACAGAGGGTGAACTGGGTGATTGGTCACCTGGTGCTGGATTGGCATGGCAGCTGGATCCAGCAAAAGGGGTATTTCATTCAAGTTTGTATGTCTCTTCAGTTATAATGGAGTATAATTATTGGACTTGGAACAAAATGTATGGCTAGGGGATATTATGAAAAAATAGTCAAAATCTGTTGAATCAATGGGACCTACATTAAAAGTTAGTTTAACAAAACCTTTTATTCCAAGAGGTCCACTCTAGTTGAGACTAACAATTTCATTTAATCTTGATTAATCTATATCTAAATTGGAATACACTTATAAAGAGAGAAAACACTTTATACATTAACTATAGATGTTGCTCTCTCCCATACTTAAAAATATCAAATTCTTTCTGTCACATTTGTGAAGAAGGTGGCAGTTTCTGGTATGTTCTTCTTATGAAATATGAAATCCACAGCCACCATGCACACTGGCCCAAATGAGTATGTTCAACTATTCTCTGATAGAAAATTTTGCATGTTGTACTTGCTTGTAATGTAGCTGTCAATGATGAGAAACCTGTTGCGGAGGAAGGATAGATGACAGCTGTAATTCAGCATCACAATTCACTACATACAGTGATTCTAAACCAAATTATTAAGAGATGTACACACATCTATGCTTCTGGCCAGATAGATTGAACTGCCAATTTCAATTTCTCTCCAATGAATATCTTAAAAATTGCAAGTTCCTTCCATCCCATTTATGAAGAAATGTGCAATTTTAATATTATTGGGAGGGGAAAAACAAATGAAATGAAATCTTGCCCATCCCTTATAATAACCTCCTTTATGTCACTCATTAGCATGGAAAATAAAACAAAATGGGATTATGTGATGGCTTAGATGCAAAATGATCTGAAATAAAAGGTTTAGGAGGTGTTAGATGAGATGGGAAGTATCATCAAGGCCTCTTTCATGCCCAATATCTTCTTTATTTTCCCCAACATAACTCTATATCCTCATAAGTTTCAGTCTGTTATGTGAAAAGCATCAAAGAAATGCATCGATCAAATAAATACATTCAGGATCCAAAGGATGGAGACCTCTGAATATCACAATGTAGAGTAAGCTAATTAAAACATAGATGCTGTGAGTTCACATAATATGAATCTTAATTTCACTTACAAGCCCAAAGGATACATAGTGGTGGAATTGGTATGGTAGACTTGTCTGGATTGTTCAGTCAGGCCTGAATTGCATTCGAATGGGATTTACTCACTTCATCCTACAGTAAATAATTTGTAGTGCATTCCACAGCAGACAGTGGCCATAGGACTTGTTTGAGGGGCATGTGTTGAGTACTTGCTGATATTAAATTTCTTTAAATATGAATAAATTAGATGTTATGATAATAATATCTGTGCTGTAGGCTCAAGAACAACTGCAGTCTTTTGAAGGGGATTTGACAAATAATCTATTGGGAGGGTGTAGATCTACTTATAGACGACATCTATGACAATATGATGTAGTAAATGTCAAAATTTACTAAATGTTGACGCTTGCCCTAGGATTTGAATAGATTCAGAAGGAAATGTCAGAAAATTCCATCATTTACCAATACACATCGTTCATGTGCAACAGGGCATTTTCAGGAAATAACCATATCTTTCCCTATTGTTATTATCTATCAGTGTGGAATATTTCTCACATCTGAGCTGAAAATGTCAGAACTACAGTTCATTACATAAAAGATTTCTGTCATTTCCCATAGTGGCTTAAACATTCTTAAGATGTTGAGGTAAATTTTATCAGCTGAGATATTTTGGCATAGGAAACACAAAAGCCCACAAACATCACTCTGATGTTAGCAGTGACAATGAAATAGTAAAAAAAATCGATAGTAGAGTTCTACACTAGTTCCCCAATTTGATCTGCACCTGGATAAGGGGGCACAGACCTGATCCATTCATTTGTATCCATGCCAATATTGCATGATACTGAATCTCTGTGGGAAATTGTATGTGGTTACACAGTGCCATAATATTTATTTCTGTCATAATTATTTGCCCAGTTCCAGCATTGTTGACATGATGGGTGCAGATCTGGACAAACTCTAGACAATGGTGGATGACAGAAGAGCTAGGCATGCTGTGGTCCATGGGGTCACCAAGGGTCAGACTTGACTGCACAACTGAACAACAAATACCAGATACTACAAAGGGGGGGATGCAAGATTATAAGTTTAGGCACTGACACTGCCTCATCAACAGGGAAAGGGAAACCAAAGGAAACAATAAGAGAGAAAGACAGACCCTAACATCCTAAAATGAAATTTTGATATAATCACCTAGAGCCCATACAACAATGCAGACATCTGTATGCACATTCATTCTTGTTATTGCATATGTTATATCATCAAAGTTAAAAAGGTAGGATGAGGGACTAAGAACACTGATATAATGTTGTCTTTGTGTTAAAGTGTCGCAAATATCTTGCTTTGTACTGCACTTTAGCCAAATGGGAAGATGCTGAAAAAGAACATGCAGTCCTCTGATCTCACTCAGAGACCCTATCAGAGTTTCAGTGATTGATGCTTTCAGGAAAGATATTGGATTTCTTTCTCTTCTTCTTCTTCTTCTTCTCTCTCTCTCTCTCTCTCTCTCTCTCTCTCTGTGTGTGTGTGTGTGCATGAAGCCTTAAGTCTTGTTCTCTGTTGTCACCAAGCATCTTCTTTATAGTCTTTTGATTTAAACATGCATCTTTGGACTAAATCAGACTTGATAGGAGGGTATTTGTGTGAATCCAGAATGTCTGCGGAATGGAGCAAGGAACAACAGATCTTTTGATTCCATTTGTCATTTCTAGGATTTATTTCCTAGAAACGACAGATGGAGTGATGGAATAGGAGGCAAGAGACCTGGGTTCAAATTCTTGCTCAATCATGAATGCTCATTGGATATGTGCAACTGGCAAACACACTTCTTAAATATTTAACTTACATTGAAAGTCTCATTAGATCATGTCAGTTCCACGCAGTCACATAACAACTACAAAGTTGATATGATTACATACAATGTGTTCATCAGTATTCTGAAAGGATGTTAATGAAGATAGTCATCCTGGTGATAAAGCAAAGTATATATTTAATATCATATATGATTCTTGGTAAAATTAAATTAGTTTTTCTTGTTACAATTTCCAATTCCTAATCCATACTTGCCTACTACAGTATTGACTCTACCAACTTTTGTGTTAGTCTCCTAATATAATGTTTGAATCATGTTTTCTACTAGGTGCTGTCTTTGTTGTCTTTGTCCTTGCTATACAGATAGCATTTTGATTTGCAGATTGTTGTCATCTCTTGTGCCTACTTTCACGTGCTTTACTGATAGCACAATCGTAGTGTAAAATCAACCGAAATCCTGTGATAGCAGGACCAGCAAAAGACACCTCTGGATAACAAATATCTTATAGCATATTTTGTGGTCCATAGACCATTTCACCAGATGCATGCATTGCTATACATTAAATCGGTTATACAGTGGTACCTCGCTTAAAGAGTATAGTCTGTTCCATTGGATTGCTCTTTAAGTGAGTTTGCTCTTTAAGAGAAACACCATTGTAAGTGACCAATTGTGACTTCTGGACGGGGGGCAGGATTGCAAACCCTGATTTAGTTGTTAAGCAAATTTTTGGTTGGTTTTAGTTAAGCGAGGCGACCATTCAGAGAAAATTCTACTTTTTAAGTGAGTTAGTCTCTAAGAGAGGCGCTCTTTATGTGAGGTTTTACTGTATATAAAATAAAACTGTAGGCAGAGAAGTCAGAGAGAAATTGAATTCAAAAAGTACAATTGGTGGCAATTATGTTATTAACACTGGCTAGCCTTCATACTACAGCTGAGAGTGCAAACATCCTGGCATTATCTTATCTGGTACCAGTGGGGCATGGTGGGAAATGAAAGAAGTAATATCTTACCTTGCTCTGTCATCCTGGTGCAGATCATCTCTCTGTGAGCTGCAGTTTTCTATAAATAATAAAACAGGACACATGTCTTATGGTATTCCTTGCAGTTTCAGCTGCCTCTTGGGGGGGGGGAGAATAGAGGGGTCCAATTGCTAGCTGTTTCCTATACCATGACCTAACATATGCTGGACCTTTACAGTCAAGACTATAAGAACTATAAAAATATAGATTGTGACAGTTTTGTTCCAGTTCATTTTAAATAAGAATTTATCAAAAATTGCAAATGCTCAGGGTTGACAGAACATGAGATTATACAGATTTTGAAATAGAAGAAATCAAACAAATGCTTCACACATCCTGGCCCAGGGATTTCAAAGGTTAACTGTAAGAATCATTACGTGTTCATCTACGATGGTGTTGAATTCGGGGTTCCACTGAATTTTCCTGAGATGCCCCATATTTTTAATGCCAATTTCACCCAAATGTTTAAACTTCAGGTTGTCACCCCCTAAAGAAGCAAGAAACGGGATGATCAGACTGAGAGCATTTTCTGCCATAGCCTCCCAGGTTATGAAATGAATTGCCAGCAGAAATTAGATCTGTTTCAACTTTGCAGGCATTTCAGAAGTCTTTGAATCATTTCTGCTCTATGAAGCCTTCCACTCCTTTAATATGCCAATTGTTAGTTTGATACATTGTTGTGCACTTGGGGGAGATTGTTTGGATACCTGTCCTAGCTGTTTTTAATGATGCTGTTGACACTTGTGTAACAAGTGCTATTATTTTGTTGATTTACTGATTTATTGGCATGACGTAGTTTCATTTTTGGATTATACAAGGGTTTGTGTTTTAATATTGCAGCCATGAAATAAAAAGGCGACTGATTCTTGGGTGCAATCGATGAGAAACCTGGGGAACATAGTGAAAAGTATAGTCAAAGCAATGGTATTCCCGGTGGCAATGTATGGTTGTGAGAGCTGGACCATTAGGAAAGCTGAGTGCAGAAGAATAGATGCCTTTGAGATTTGGTGTTGGAAGAGAGTTTTGAGAGACCCCTGGACAGTGAGGAGAACAAATAGGTCCTGTGCCCTGAAAAAATGCTTAATCAAGTACTCAGGCAATGTATGAAACATATGGTAATGCCATATAAACACACATCTACAAGACTAAGGAGACCAAAACAGGCACAAATTCCGGTTTGACCCCTCTTAGGTGACACCTTCCCCAAAGATTCTGCATAATGAACCTGGCCCTGAATTAATGAACCCCAATGAGTAAAGCCAACTTTCATGGGAAATAGTTAATCTTCTTCTCCTCACAGCAAAGTTTCTCTACTAGACCACATGACAGAAAAACATAGATGTTCCATAGGACTGTGAATGCCACTTCTGGCGTGAGTGCCATAGGGTCACCTGCACTGCTCTAGGCAGATCCATTCTTGTTAGCTTTCCATTGTTGTTACAAAAATCTTTCTGGCCTTTCCAAAAATAACTCTATGTTTTATATTGAAATGCAGTGCATTTCACCCACTAGGGAAGATGTTCAGATGACTTTTGTACCAGCTCAAGTGCTAACTAGTAAATGGCACTGAAGTAACAATGCTATATTACATTTTCCCTTCTTTTTTCCTTAGCAGCAGCATCTTGCACCTCAGCAGACAGCTCAACCAATTTTGTTGGCATCTTGATAATTATCCCATAGTTAAGCTAGGAGTAATGAGTTGCTTGAATGGTCTACACCTCTTTGTGACCATTGTTCTGTAACATGTGCTTTTAATTTAGATGCTGTACACACGCAAGGTGAAGCTTTGCAAAGTAAATTTGTAGTTTACCAAAGAAGAAACAAAACAAAAGCAAAAGCAAAAAAAAAAAAAGTGACAAAAATGTTGTGGCACCAACAAGACTGCTAAATTTTATTAGGAGCTTTTGCAGATCAAGTCCACTTCCATAAACATAAGTGAGACTATATGACTAATGTTGTCTCAAGGTAAAGAAACAGTGATTGATTAGAGACAGATTGCAAATTGTGTGAGTCAGCAGAGAATTTCCTAGTTTGTAATGCCTTTGAGATGTGGTGTTGGAGGAGAGTTTTGAGAGTCCCCTGGACAGGGAGGAGAACAAGTAGGTCAATCTTAGAAGAAATTAACCCTGACTGCTCATTAGAAGGTAAAATAGTTAAGATGAAGCTAAAGTACTTTGGACATCAAATGAGAAGAGAAGATTCACTTGAGAAAGCCTTGATGCTTGGAAAGGTGGAGGGCAAAAGAAGAAGGGGGCAGCCAAAAATGAGATGGCTAGATGGTATTGTAGAGACAATGGGCACAGAGCTGAGCGAGTTGAGGAGGATGGTGGAGGACAGAAGCGCCTGGCGGACAGTGGTCCATGGGGTCGCAAAGGGTCGAAATTGACTGTGCGACTGAACAACAATAAAAGTTGGCCAGAGAACATTTTGTCACCCCTCACCCCATTTTTTTTTTTGAAGAATTTAACAAAATTTCCAAGAATTGTATTTGGATAATATAGTTTAACAAATGTGAAAGGAGGAGAAAGTGAATGTGACAGACTGTCAATACCAAAGATATTCTTGCAGTATAAATTTTGTTTTTCTATTTCTTTCTCTTAAAAAAAAAGATTATGAGAAATACAGAGAATAAGATTAACTGATAACCACTCTTTAGACTGCAATAGAATAAGACTGACTGTATAATAAGCTGCCTCTTTCAATGGACAGAACACTCGTAGATATTCAGGTTGAGAAATAATTCTAACTTGTAATCAGAAAATGTAATCACAATGCCTCTTTTCTAAGCCCTTAAATCAACAATGCTTGAGTACAGTGATGTTATCTATCTAGGCATTACCAATGATTTTGCATTTTGGTATGATATGTTCATGGTTCAGAATAATATATGAAGAGAAGAAATGAATAAGTTGAGTTTATGCAAATGCACACACATTTCTATGTTCAAATATGATACAATCAGAGCATCTCTTCAATACCTATGTTCCTAGGGCTAAAGATCCATTACTATGCTAATTTATAAGGGCACAGTTTGTTAGGAAATCCACATATTATTTTTGCTAGACATCCATTTGTTACAAGAGCACCAAACTTATTTTTCCAAGATCTTTCCTTTACAGTTTAAAGAAGCTGAAGGGGAGTCAGTAGACTGATGGGAGAGTCACAAGAGCAGACCTGTTCTGTTTCAAATTTACAAATGTTGCAAAGGACATGTGTTTCCATCCAAAAAAGTTGCAAGTAACAGTACTACCAAAATCTAGGCCAGTGGTTCACAATCTTGGGGTCCCTAATGTTCTTAGACTACATCTCCCAGAAATCTTGGCCAGTAAAAATCAATAATGAAGGCTTCTAAGGTTTCTAGTCCAAGGATATCTGAGAACCCATAGTTGGGAACCAGTGCTAAGACCTTCCAGACTAGTGAAATAACAGAGAAAAAGGCAACTCCACTTTCATTTTAAATTAATTTCATATATTTCAACTAATAAAATTTAATTAGTTTAGACGCTACAGCATTGCTAACCCTTAAAGTACAATGCAAATTAAAATTTCATCAAGCCCCAGCATATATGCTTGATTGAAGCTGCTAGAAATGAAAATGTTGATAATTACATCAAGACCTGTATGTCAGACCTTGATATCAGTGCTTCACTGTTTGCATATTTACCTGAGGCAGTTTTTTGATATGGAGCCTTACAACAGATCATCTTCATATGTACAAATGTTTAAAAACAGTTTGATGGTGTAAAAGGATCTTCAGCATGTGTGCCTGACTTCCCTATATGTTCCCATGTATATTCAAGCACAAGTTAGACTTGTATGGGACTCAAGGAGTCTATGATCATGGCGATCCAAAGGGCATGGTTTAAATATGTACCTCCATTGCAGATATACATTATGCAATCTTTATTTAGTGGGTATTGTTACGGGCTTAGACTAAGGATGGATCTATATACATTTCAATGGATATGGGACTTTCCTTTTAACTCCTTCTTTTGACGCCTTTCCAGACCTCCATCAGCAGATTTACCCAGGCCTCCCAGATATGAGGTTGTAGAAGGGCCAAAGAGATAATATCCACCCGATCTTGCTGATAAAATCCATGCTGTCAAGAAGCTGCCATTCTATCATTTGAATGTGCCATTCCCTACCCCCCTAACATCACAAGATTTATTGTTGGATTCTGGCTCCCCAAATCTCAGGGAATGAACTCATTTCCACACTTGCACATAATATTTTGTACTAAATATGTTGGGCATAATATTTAGTTTTAGATATCACATGTTATTTTTCCTACTCTTCATGTTTGTTTCTATTTTTACTCTTTAGTCTCAAAATGAATTGTAAGTGGATTGTTTAATCTTCATTTCTATTATTAATGTGAGATGTTTGGATTAGCCTAATAATATTGCCATGACTATTTACATTTTGTTTGTTTTGTCTTGTGTAGGAATTACCTTGAGATGTTATAGTTCATTACCGATGCTCCTCTGATGTTGTGAGTTGATTTTAGAACAGTTTGCTGCAAAAAAAAAAAAAGTACTGCAAAGTTTCAGGGTTGATAATGTTCCCAGCAATAAAACCTGCAAACATTCAACAACTAAAAGAAAATTTGAGCTTGGTAAACTTGTTGGGGACAAAATTTTAATTACTTTGGGAACTGCCCTGATGGTGCTTATGTGCTATAGGATGATATATAAGTGTAATTGCTACTGCTATACACAGTTTATCCCACCATCTTGGACTATTAGAAGGTAATATTTCCCTTCCAAAATTGTACAGATATGAAAAGTACTGATGATTTTCAGGGTTTTTAAAAGAGTAATATTTGTAAATTCTTCATTACAGATTGAGAGCTTTTCAACTCAGCTGCTGGCCATGTTCAAAGGCTGGACCTTTTATTAGGTAAAAGCTGTTACTCCAGGCAGCAGATTTCAGTTGTCAAGCCAGGAAACAAGTTGCTAGTTGCTTAATTTGTTGTTAATTGTTTTACTATTGTTGCCTTTACTGCAGGACATATGGACAGATGCTTGATGTCTTCCTAGCCAAAATAACTAGCAGCATTCCTGTTTCCCAATAGATCCTATCAGATTCATCACTTTACAAATGTCCAGACATTTTTGGGTCTATTTGGAGATAACTCTCTTTGTCTTGGCTCTTGAACATGTTGAAATTCAGAAATCTGAAGGTTCATTCCTCACATTGACTATCCTGGGATATTTTTAAAATGCAAAGATAAATTTGTGCTGTTGGTCACAATGGGGTTAAACATCCTTTGAGGAGGATTAAATCTTCAAAGGTTAAGACAGGTAGGTTCAGAGGAGCTGAAGCATTCACAATTTAAAAAATATTAAAAAAAATCCACTTTAGTTTTGCTATCTTCCTAGTACATCTCTGTTGTGAAACTGATAGCACAGACATATGAAATTAGAAAAGTTGCAGAAATTTAAGTGCTGCAGTTCAAGTAACAGTTTCAAATCTGGGATGTGCATTCACCACACCTTTCTGCCAGCTGTCTTAATTTTTTATTTTTGGGGGGATAATTTGTATGAATATGGCATACATCACAGTAAATGTTCAATGGATAGAAAGGATAGGTGAGGGCTAGAGAATTATAACATCTAAAAATCTGGGACCAAGACTTACCTGGGGACCCTAGGTGGTGGCTGGAGCAGCAACATTGTCTCCCAGCACCATTCATCCCAGAGATGCTGTTAGGGGATTGTACTGATGGGCAGCAATTGGCTGGTGTGATCTGTGAGTGGGTAAAATGCAGGGCAGAAGACCTGACTGGAGCAGACTTCACTCTGGTTAGACTCTCCCTCTCTCCCTGGGATTGATCTAACTAACCAAAATTTAGATCATAGTTTATCTTTGGCTGTATACAGAGATGAGCACCGTACCCTAAAGTTGGATATGACTTTTACCTTTATAGCAGGTACACACCTATAGACATAGCAAAAGTAGACACACCAACTTAATGGGATAAGAAGAGTATACCCACTGACTTAAAGGGGTACATAAGTGTTGATTCATCAAGTTTCATTCAGTAGTGCTACCCAACTGAGACTAACAATTGTATTTAAGGTACAGGAACGTTTAGAAATTCCGTATTATCTTACCTAAAATGCATCTCAATTACCACTCAAAACCTAGGTAATAATTCTGACCCATGGGTTTGTCCAGGCTAGAATTAACAGGGGTTTGTTTGTTTGTTTCTTTGTTTGTTTGTTTGCAATCTACGCTTAAGTACCACAAATCCTTGAACTAACATAGGCTAACCCAACAAATATTTCAGTCTCTGAAAAAGAACAGATGAGATCCAGCCCTATTTAAAATAAATGTCCTACCTCATTTAGATATCATTTTCTGTTTTCACCTATCTTTGCCTCTTTCATGGCGCCATGAAGAGGGGATCAGGGACAGTCTTGACAATGCTAGTATAAACTGGCTTGCCAGTCTTTATCCCCAGATGCCTGTCAGCGAATGCAGCATCTGTCTGAGCCTTACTCTAGTTTTATCTTTAAATAACATATGTTAATTAAGTGGGTCAGAAAAAATGCATTAAATATGCTCACCAGTGCAGCCTAAAGTGACAAGCAGCCAATTCCATGTTGCACCAGCTAATGAGACAGAAGTCACTGAACTTGAAATATTAGGAATTTAAAGAGAATTCTAAGCATCAAATCTTACATAGATGAATGTGTATGCAAGTCCTTGAAAATCTAGTAGCATATGAGATTTCCATTATAACTTGAAAACAGTATGTGTAGGAGGGAAGAAATGTGGAGAATCCGAGGAACAGTTGCTGTTCAAAAGCAAATATTTTGAATATAAGGACTGTTTGCTTCTACAGGAAATGTAAATAGGCAGCTCACCTTTTATAGACCACTACTACAGGGCAGTGGTAATTTTTTCCTTGGATGAGTTGTACAATGAAGGTCATGATCTACGGGATAAAAACAGCATCTTTTGATCTCAGTTCTTATCTCTTTACATGGATAGATTTATTACAAAGGAAATGAATAGCTGATTAGGAAGCCTGCTATAGGATTTTAGTACAGTACTGTACTTGAAATGCTATTTAGGTATTCCAGTTCAGGCATAACAGAATTCCAGAGTCTGCTTCCTCTTTTAACAGGAAGGATACAGTTGCACAACTGTTCCTGTTTTATCACCTTCCATAATTAACAAAACTTTAATTTAGCAGCACCCTTGCCCAGGGATGTCTGAATCTCTTTCACAGGCCTTACACTAGTTGAAGAGGCTCCCTTAATAAGCATTAGCCACTCTGGACAGGGTATAATTATATATTACTAAATTTGTATCAAAAAAAGTTCCCTATTCATTTTTGATACAAATTTATTAAAATGTACAAATTTCTTCAAAATTGGAACCCAGGCTTTCAGTAATCTTAAAAGTGTGAGTTTCGGTTTCAGTTCTTATCTGTTCAGCTTTGCTTCTGGAACTGAAATTAAGTTTGCCACTTTTTCTCCAGAGAGGCTTCTAATACGCAGGTACAACAGGGTCCATCTTTAGGCTTTGTCTGATAGATAAGATTTCACTCCGGTCCCTTTCAGAAGAATTTATCAACATACATTTCCTCATATAAAATGGACAGATTTTGAGATTTCAAAAAAAAAAAAAAAAAAGGTTACTTATGAAATGTGTCAGGATGGGGACAACAGTATGTGCTCATTTGTCAATGATATCACATCCTGATGAAGCAAGCCAAGCTCCTGCTAAGGCAAAATCCCATGGGGGTATCTATCCTCCCTCACAGGAATTGAATTCTGCTTCAAACTCCCCTTAAATTCAGGTGTTGTATTACCACCAGAACAGATGCAGAAGAAAATAATGTTTGAGGAGATTTATAAAACAAAATGGTTGCTGCCATAAATGTACTTCATCTTATATTAATGAGGCCTCACGTATCACCCAGGCACCTGATGGTCACATCTAGAGTTGCTGGCAATGCAGCTACATGCTCCAGGCCAGACAGCCAGTCCCTCTCCTGAGTATGCCCTAAAAGTACTCCAATAGAGTTGAGGACAAGACCAGGCTGGCCTACACTTGGTTGTGGTGGGGAGCTGTAGACTGGTAGCAACGAGCTTTCAAGATGTCAGTTGCAACTAGAGCAAGCTTCCCTTTCTTTTCTTTTTTTTTAATTTTTTTATTGATTTTTAAAACAAGAAAACACAAACAAAAGATTACACTAAAATACAACATAATTATCCACATTAAAGAAGATCAAAAACAAATAGAAAAACATTCAATATGACAAAACTAAACAACACCAAAACCACTTAGATACATACATCAAAAAGACATACAACAGACAAATAAATCACCCACATCCAACCCCTCACCTCCCACGTTCCTGGACCAACACAACATAAATCCCCATCACCCACCCCAAGCCCCTCACCACTCTGTCATCTTCTCTCCCCCATCCTTCCGTTGAAGGACCGCCTCCGAGTGTCGAAGAGGGGGGGGGAGACCTGGACTAGGCGGATTCCTACCAATGTTTGAGAGTATCAAGTAAGTCAACTTGCTCAAAGCTGTACAGTTATTTCTTGTTCTTCCTTCCTTCTACACGTGGCTATCTTACCCCTATTCTTTTTATTATATTCTAAATTTTTGACCCTTATCTCCCTTTAGCTTTCATTGACATAATATTTTTATAAATATACTATAGCACATTTTATCCTTCAATTTATAAAACAATGAAGCTTCCCTTTCTAAAGGAAAGATCTCCCCAAACCCAAGCCTGACCTGATGGTGAACCTGCCACACAGAAGAGAGCAAAATAAAGGGGACAAAGAGGTTGAGGGTAACTCAGTGGTGGGACGTCAAAATTTTTACTACCCCACCATGATGTCATCACAGTGTTGGCGGAGTTAACGTCATGATCAGTGATGGGATGTCAAAAAAAAATTCTACCCCACCGTGATGTCATCACAGTGGGGGCAGAGCCGACGTCATGACGTCATGGGTGGGGCCAAATATAATTTTTTTAAAAAAAATTCAAATAAATAAAATTAAATTAAAATAAACACACACACCTCAACCCACCCACCTAACCAAACAACCACAACACAAACCCGTAAATAACTTAAATAAATAAAATAAAGAAAGAAATAAAATAAAAATTAAATAAAAATACAGCCACCCACCCAAAACACAAATAAACCACCCACCCACCCCAAACACAAAACCCTCACTTACTTACCCTTGGGGCCGATGAGCCCCTATGTCCCGGGGCCGCCCGGCAAGGTGCACCGCCCCCGACTGCAGCCTCCTCCGAAGGCTGGTTGCACAATCAAACCCAGGGAACCTCTGCAGCCATGCTAATCGTCCCAGGAAGCTGGGTGGGAAAGGGGGACAGTTCCTCCAGTGCACCTAGTTCTGTCTGCCATTAGCCTCCTCCCGGCTCGCAAGCCCTATCTCCAAGGTTCTGGGATGGAAGTGGCGGCTGCCAGAGCCACCACCGCCGGAGCCACTGCAGCCGCTGCCTGCCACAGCCGCTGCCCGAGCCGCTCCAAAAAGGTGCGGCTCCGGCTAAAACAGGCAGCAAATGGCTGCCTCTTAGTGCACATGCACAGAAACTCAATCTGATGCATGCACGACTCGCAATTGCAGCACACATGCATCAGATTGATGTTTGCGCATGCGCACTAATTTGGAGCCATTTTGGCTCCAATTTTAATTTTTTTTTCTTTCTTTCGGTGAGGTGTCAGAACGAGACGCCTCAAAAAATGGACTACCCTCCCGGAGAACCCTCCAGGATTGTTCCTACCAGTTCTGGGGAACCGGTTGGAATTGGCAACATCGCATCACTGGTCATGATGTCATGATGTCATGGGCGGGGCCAAATAAAATAATAATAATAAAATAAAATAAAAATAAGCACGCACACGCACACACACACACACACACCTCAACCCACCCACAACACAAACCCATAAATAAATTAAATAAGATAAATAAATAAATAAAATAAAACTTACATTAAAATACACCTACCCACCCATCCCAAACACAAACCCATCACTAGTATAAGTGCCTGGGCAGCACCATGTTGCAAGATGGATATGGTCATCGTACCAGTTCTCTAGAATAATATGCCTTAATTTAAATGTAAAACAGCTGTACCTCCTTAAGGGTTCTCCAATTGGAATAGCAATTGGAACAGCACAGGTGTAGCTTATTGATGAGATAACTCCCAGATTTTGCTTAAAAACCCCAAGCCAGGCCTGCCGGCCGCTAGGCCTTTTTAGGAACTGTGGTAGTACGTCAATATAGGTAAAGGTATTAAATACACATTAAAATACACACAGACACACTACATCCAAAGGTGAGTCACTTACCCTGGGGAGCAGGCTATAGGTAGCTTCAGGCTAGCAGCTTCTCTTCCTCCTCCCCGCTTGGGAGGACAGCAAGGAGGCCGTGCATACGCGCCAAGCACTGTAGGTGTGCATGCACACCAAGTGCTTTGTGTGCATGCACAGTGGAGGAACCAGTGAAAAGGTAAGCCTCAAAGGTGGTTTCCCCCAAAAGCTGCTACTGGTTCTCCGGGACACTGGGAAAAGTTACTACCTTTCTGGTGAACTGATGCGAACCTGTTGCATCCCATCAATGGGGTAACTAAGAAGAAATGGTAGGGAGCAGAAGGGTAAAACTAGTCGGCCAAGAAGTGTAGCTTTGATTTCCAGTTTCTAGCTCACACAACCATTTGGAAAGTCAAAAGAGACTGCTCCTGAGCCAGGCAGACTTATAAAACTTTTCCCCACCTCAAAGCCAGCTGGCTGGAAGTTACTATGTCTGAACCATTCTTGCCTCTTTTAACTGTAGTGTGGGAATCACCCACTCCTTTCAACTTGTTTAGTAGAGAGATCTGAAGGTAGTTTAATCAGAAAATTCTTTTTTCAACTAACAACAGGTTTATTAGAAACTGCTTGTAAAGTAGAGCCACATGGGTGTATTGTTCACAACTAACCTAAACCTACTGATTTCCATGAATTTACTGTAGATTGGACAAATGTTCTTCTCCTCCTATGTCTAGGCCAGACTTGAAACTACCAAAAGGAAGCCACCTTTTGTTGAATTCATTCCACAGTTCCTTTTGCCTTACTTAGTGTGGGAAGATTACCATTGCCCGGGGTACACCCATTTGTGTTTGAAAAATACCACAATCTTTGAGGAGTCTCTTTCTGTGTACCCTAGACAAATGTTGAATTCAGCCATTAGTATCAAGGTGTTTCAATAACCATCAGTAAAGTATTGAAAGCCTAGGGAGAGGTTTCAAGTGCCTTCCAATAAATTTGTGTATCTCCATGACAAATGAGTATTTCAAGGCATGATTAAATAACCCGTGCAGTGGAATATAAATGACACTATTAAAAGGTAATTTAGATTAACTGCAGTTGAGCATTTTGCTTGATTGGACTGTTATATCTCACTGTATATTTTAGATAAAATAGACTAATCAAACAAGAACCACAACAGGCTACAGCAAAAATGATATATTTCCAATGTCTAATGAAATACTAGAGAAAGGTTAGAAACTGGAAAGGGGTAAACAATTTGCTTGTTTGCTTGTGTTTTTTAATTATTATTATTATTTTAGTAAGAGTATTCCACACTTTATAAATTCCTACAAAAATCTGCTGGGAATTTTTTTGGTTGGAAAACTGAATTTGGGTAAAAGCAGTGATGGGCAGCCAAAAAATTTACTACCACACTGTGGGTGGAGCCAATGTCATGATGTCATGGGCAGAGCCAATGTCATGACATCATGGGTGGAGCCAAAGTAAAAAAAACACATAAAATACAGTACACATAAAAATACAATTTAGATACACATAAAAACATAAAAATACAAATTAGATACACATAAAATACACAAAAACACATAAAAATACACATAAAAACACATAAAAATACACATAAAGCACATAAAAGTACACATTAGATACACATTCCATCCATCCAACCACCCAACCACCCCAAACCCAAACATGAATCACTTACCCTGGGGAGCAGGTGGCAACAGCGGTGGCATGGCGGCGTGGCCTGGCTCAGTCTGGCCCAGTGGTGCGGTGCAGCCTGGTGCAACAGCATGGTGGTGGCATGCAGCGGTGGTGGCGAGTGGCAGCGGTGTTTCAGTGCAGGGTGGTGGCGAGTGGCAGCGGTAAGTGGCGGCAGTGGTACAGTGCAGGATGGCAGCATGGCACAGTGGTACATGGAGCAGCATGGGGTGATGCAAGTGAGGGCCGCTACCACACCTCCGAGGAGGCTGCTTAGGACCTCCACAGCCGCCCAACACTGCAGCCCAAAATGGCTGCTTTGTCAGTGTGCATGCATTAAAATATCAATTGATGCATACATGCTGAGCACTGGAGATGCATATGCATCAATTGGTATTTTAACGCATGCACACTGACAAAGCAGGCATTTTGGGCTGCAGTGTCGGGCAGCTGGAGAGGCGGCCGAACCAGCCGCATTAAAAAAAAGTATATAAAAAAGTAACAACCCCAGGTGGTCTCCCAGGAAAGTTACTAACACCCCCCCCCCGGGGACCACCCGGAATTGTTACTGCTGGTTCTGCTGAACCAGTGTGAACCAGCCCATGACCTCCACTGGGTAAAAGTAATACAGTTGTACCTCCCTTAAAGAGCATAATGCATTCCACAGGATTGCTCTTTAAGTGAGTTTGCTCTTTAAGCGAAACACCATTGTAAATGACCAATTGTGGGGGTGATTGTGAACCCCGATTGAGTTGTTAAGCGAGTTTTTGGTTGGTTTTATTTGTTAAGCGAAGCGAACATTCAGAGAAAATTCTGTTCTTTAAGCGAGTTACTCTTTAAGCGAGGTGCTCTTTATGCGAGGTTTGATTGTACTGATATATTTAGTGATCCAGCAGTGAACTCCAATAGCTTCTTAAAACTCAATACAAGTAATACCTCATATAACATTAGTATCGAATAACACGAAAATCGCATAACATTAAGGAATCTGGGGGGAAGAATTGCATCGGATAACATTAAGATCCTATGGGATGCTTCAGATAAAAACCGCTAAAGCCTGTGTGGTTACAATGTATCTCTATGGATCCCATAGGATTTTAACATGCATCAGATAACACTAAAAATCGTATAACACCAAGACTTGTGGAACCAGGTTTTAGTGTTATCTGAGGTTTTACTGTACAGTAAAATCTCGCGTAAAGAGTGCCTCGCTTAGAGACTAACTCACTTAAAGAGCAGAATTTTCTCTGAATGGTCGCCTCGCTCAACAACTAAAACCAACAAAAAACTCGCTTAAAAACTCAATTGGGGTTCACAATCTCCCCTGCCAGAAGTCACAATTGGCCACTTACAATGGTGTTTCTTTTAAAGAGCAAACTCACTTAAAGACCAATCCCGTGGAACGCTTTATGCTCTTTAAGTGAGGTACCACTGTATTTGAAACTCCCTGTACTCCACATTGTTTCTGGTGCTGAATTAAGATTGTTGTTGCTGTTGCTGCTGCATGTATGTATTTCCTAACAGACTAATCAGTTTTAACAGCTGCCTAGAAGGCAGGTATAACAGTATCTATCCCATAATATGATTAACTGCACGTATTGAATACAGCTAGGACAGATGGTTGAGAAATTTATTTGATCCATTCTAAGAAGAACTTAGTAAAATTCTGCATCTTAAATACTAATTTTATGACTCCTTAATTCTGAGCAGAAATGCTCCTTTGTAATATATATATTTAAGTACCCTCATTTTAACTTCTGTCTCTTGATATATTTTAAGTATCCTCACTTTAACTTCTGTTATTTTTGTATATCAGAGAATAAACAAAACAAAAATGGTCTTGGACCATAATAAATGTTGATTGATTGACTGCATCTTTTTGTATACTCAGCCGGAAGAATCTTGGATTTTAAGAAATCAAATGTGAGAGGAAAAACAAACTGTTACAAATAGTCCATACTTTCTACTATGGTTATTCACTTTGGCTCATTTCTGTCTAGAGGTCCTCCCGAAGCCATCTGTATCTGACTGCAGCACATCCAAATTCCAGATAATGTTGCCTTATTATGCTACCAAGGAGTTCTTCTTTCCCTTGGCATTCTCAATGTTGTATTCTTGAGTTCTTGTAAGGCTGTTTGAAAGATGCCTAAAGAAAAAGCAATATAGAGAGGCATATTGCTCTGCTGGATGTTCAACATTAAATGCTTGGTTATTTCCTAATGAAGTGATGCTAGAAAAAACATTGATCCAACATATAGTTTCTGGTCCATGAGAGTTTAGGTAGGAACTTCTTAGATTCTTAGGTAAGCAACACTGTATTATTCCCACCTCCATGGTAAACATTAATCATCTGTTTTCTTAACTAATGCCAAAAGATTTCCAATAACAACAAATCACTGGCTGAAATCCAGTCATGAGTCGCAGTAGAGAAGGCTCATTGAAATATTGGGGATTTGGTGTGTTAACTTCTCCTTAAGTTCCATTGATTCCATGAGCATACTCTAACTGGGACTTACTACTGGATTTCAGCCACTAACTATCAAAACCTGGGGTTTTGGTTCATTGGCTTGGTAATTGTATTAATTTCTAAGAAAATCAGCAGAGTAGGATACTGTATTTTTTAGCAGTGCATCTCCTGAATAATTAGTGAAATGTTTTAACAGAAATAAATGGGCAGTGAAATGTTTTAACAGAAATAAATGAGCAGCAGGCAGAAGAGGTGGATGACAAGCTCTGACAATATTAGATGTTTGTATATTTCTAGGTGTAATACTCAGCGTGCTGAATGGATAGGATGACAGACGTGGAGTCAGGAGAAATGGCTCTGAATCTGAGCAGAGCCATGGAAACTTGGAAGTGGGGTTTATGTACCATTAATAAAATCACTCCATAAGTATTTCATTTACTTTGAAAACCCTGTGAAGTTTTACAGGATTGCTCTAAGTCAGATTTAAGTCAGATGTGGCTTGATGGAAACAGCAACCACAAATACATTTCTGACTCTGAGGACAGTTTTGTATATCCACACCATGATGCTATACTTGTCAGATGTAAATCTCCTTAAATTCAATGGCTGGCTGGATAGCTTCATGGTTTGATTGGGAGTTCAATTCCCAATTGAGTCTCCAGGAAGAAAAGGCATCCTCTGTAGTTATGGGTAAGCTACACTGTCTTAGGAGATCCCCAGACAAAAGGAATGGTAACCCACTTCTCTTCCAAGAAAACTCTGGAAAGGGTTGTCATAAGTCATAATTGACTTGATGGCACACCATTATTAAATTAACTATGCTCATATAATTAGGATAAGATTTCTTCATGGGCTCTTAAGTGAAAACTGGAATTCATTATGAAGATAACATTTTTGTACATCTTCTCTGTAATAGTGAATTGTCCTTGCCTGAACTCTATCCTGTTCTTTCCTATACAGGAATCTCTGTAATGTTATACACAACTTTAGACCTGCAGGCTTTGAGACAATCTTTGCTATCAGATGAGCAGGACTAGTTTGCCTGAAGCTGGATTTGCAGATGCAGCTCACCATTCAGGAGGAAAAAGCACTGCCACACAGAAGATCACAACAAGATATATGACCTAGCTTTTATCCGAAACACCTAAAATAAAATTATGTAGAGGAAAGATTACTGGAACTACTCATATCAAGAGCCTAGTGTGAATGAAATAGAGCATACTGTGACATTAAGCTATATAACAAAGAGAAAGCAACAAAGAGAGAGATTTTTAAAATATACTGCTGCATCCTTGAGGACAAAAAATCTCTAGACTAGAGATGGCTTTGATGGTACTCTTCTTCTTAGGGATGTGGCTTAAGGGAAGATTGTTGAAGGACTTTAGGACAGAAAGGAGTAATATTCATTTTTAGCTTTGAAGGGTATCAGAAATTACTCACCCAGACATTTTTAAGCGTGAGAGGCAGCATCATCATAAAAAATATATATCAAAAGGTTTAGTAAGAAATTGTGTAATTGCAAGCAAGTGCTCTCAGTCAAATTCCCATAATGGAAGAATGCTACAGCAATGATAATCATGGTTAATCATTTTGTAGCAGTAATAGCACGTAAATTGCTTTACAATGCTCTCATTCATCTTCAGTTCAAAGAAGTAGGCCATTAATTTTCCTGACACTGGAGACACAAAATGGAAGCTGAGATGTGGGAAGTGAAAGAGAGGCAAGGTAGCACATAACAGAAAACACTCATGATTTTTAGAATCAATGCTTAGACCTGGACAAACAAAGAAACGAATCCAAACATATCACAGTTGTATGGCATTCTTAAACACAGTTATTTGAGGATGTGCCACAATGCCTGAAATCTAGTTGCTTAGTATATTTAGTTGCACCTAGAGTAGGTCCGTTGGATCAATGGATGTTATGTAGGCAGAGGCATAGCGTTGGAGGGCAAAGGCCTGCCTGCCCCAGGTGTCACTTTTTTGGGGTGGCAAAATTTCACAATAAATAGGGAACCTCCTACACCACCGGCATCCTGGGTCCCGCCCAGGGGGCAGCGAATTTGGCCTACGCCCCAGGCAGCTGAAACCCATGCTACACCACTGTATGGAGGAGCTGACTTACCAAAACCCCATTGATTCAATGGCCCTTTTCTAGTTGTAAGTAACAATGCCAAGCAGCAGGATTTCAGCCTTTGAATACAGTGACATTTTTGCTTGAGGAAACATGCAGTGGATTACATCAGGCAAACCATTTATTTAATCAGTATGTGAACAATCTATTTTTCTTCATTTTTGTCCTGTTTTCATCTTCTTAAAGTAGAGCTGCTCCCAAAATCTGCCTTCATTATTCTGCCCTATCTAGTATTTTTTTCCACACAATGCATTCTCAGCATAAATTAGGAACATGATTGAAAAATACCCATACTTCTGGAGATAAGGTGCCTGTGAGCATTTGTCAATTTATACTCTTTGTATATGCACACCGAATGCAGGAGAAAATTCATGGAATTGCTGTTAGATGGTTTGATTCAGATCTGATGAGTTCAGGTAAAAGCATGTGTGATCCTAAATACTCTCTCTGTGTGTGTGTGTTTGTGCATCATTCTCCCTTAACCCACCTATTGCCTGTGTACAAATTAACATCCGTTGATCCAATGGACCTAAACTAGGTGCAACTAAATATAGTAAGCAACTAGATTTCAGGCATTGTGGCACATCCTCTCTGTAAATCTGTTCAACCAAATGTGTTTACAAAGTCCTGTAGAGACTTTCCTAAGCA
Source organism: Furcifer pardalis (assembly GCA_030440675.1). Lineage (NCBI taxonomy): Eukaryota > Metazoa > Chordata > Lepidosauria > Squamata > Chamaeleonidae > Furcifer > Furcifer pardalis. Next base: position 66,278,219 of record CP126896.1, read on the forward strand.
ATGCACAAAAACCCTGGGATCCCATCATCACCCATTAAGGTTTGGCAGTGAGGCGTACCCATATCCCCATCCAATTCAGCCTTATAGATGAACGTCATCACAGAGCTTTGGTCTTAAGAAGGTCTCAGCCAAAGCTATTATAACACCATCTTCCTGCCTCATTCTCCGAATTTCACAGACGCTTCAGGATGTATTATTTTCTACTCTTAACTCTCACTTGTTCTTTCATGGCTTTTTCTGTCTCTCTCGTTCTCTCTCTCTCTCCCCCCCCCTCCAAACTAAAGAGATGGAGCAGCTGCCTAACAGCTTCTAATTGTTAATATGAGAAAACCTCTGCCTAGAAACACCCTAGGATAGCATTTGTCTGTCTTTTAAAAATATTCTAAATTAAGCTCCCTAGGATTTTCCAGAGGAATAGAAAAAGCTTTGCTTTACTTGTAGGGCAAATTGAAGTTAGCTAAAATGCTAGACAATATCTGTTGCAATTGCTCCATGGAGAGAGGGTGTTGAATCCTGCAAACATCTTGAGAGATGGTCATTTCTGTAATAACCAGCACTTTAAACTAAGCCCAGAAAAATAACTGAATGGGGGTGGAATCAAAACAAAGCCAGGGCAAAATGGGGAAAAACGTAGGTTATAGAAGTTTCATCTGGATGTTCTATGTTAAGCCAGTCATTAGGACCTGGTGAGAGTTGCCAAATCTCTGTGCACTAGTGGAAGTCTTAGGGTTTGCTATGCTTTCCTCCTGCATCTCCAGGCAGGAAGGCAATTGTGAATGGCATTGCAGAGTAAGAAAACATGGATTCTGTTTGTGAGGTGGCTCTAAATTCTTGGCACTCATTTCCACTCGGGCTGGCATCAGGGTTCACTGGCTTAATGAAAATATATTGAATGTGTGCTTCATTTACAAGTTTGAAATCCAGGAGTAAGGAAAAGGCCTGTGGAATTGGTAGGGGGAATATAGTTGGACCCTCAGTGAATTCTGTAGCAAAGAAGGAAATTGGGCACCAGTGTCATGATTTGTAAGCTTTCTTGCTTCACAAGTAGTAGTTTAGAGTTGGAGAGGGTAGATGACTTTTCCCAGCAGTTTTTTTTCCTTTCTGAGATAGAATGAGAATTCATTCCCCACCCTAAAGTGTATTTCCATATTAGCAAGACATAGCTTGTCTGTGGAGAATAAATCATGTGAATTGCTTTGGTAGACAACTCAAGGGGGAGCTAATGGGAGAATAGTGCTCCCTTGGTCTCATGAAACCTGCCAATAGTCAACAATTTAAAATATTGGTTAACATCATAGGCCACTCAAAATGCCACACAAGCCATTACATCATTTGAGAGTCACTTGCAGTATGAGAAGAATGTGGGCTTGAAAAGCCTTATAGTTGCACAAATGCAGTATAAAATAACTTGTTTCAAAATTATTGCATTCCCCACCCTGGAATATGAACTATTTTAAAGATGCAAGAAAAAGACATGCCACCAAATGACTGAAGAAGAACCCCCGTTGGGAATAAACTTTGTCTCACAAAGGTAGTGACTTCATTCTTTCAGGGGGAAACAGCCCGCTGACACACATTGATTTTTATTGTGTTCTGGTAAGCAGGCCAGGAAAAAAAGGACTGTGGTTTACCTTCAGGAATTAGGCTTTTGTCAAACAGCAAAAAAGAAAGAAAGAAAAAGACAATCCATTATGCACAAGCTTCCTCAGTCCCCTTCCATGTAACTCTGCTATAATAACCTTTTGAGAACAATAGGTTTTTTCCTGGAAAATATACAAGAAAACAAAGCAGCTTTTTTCCCATGTTCCATAGTAACACTGATTTTGATAATATCTAAAGCCTGAAGGAAGGACTGTGGTGTGTTTAATAACAGAAGAGGAAAAAAATGCCTATCAAAATTTGCTTCTTTTGTATTAAATTTTTTGTCTTGAGATACAACAGAGGTGGGTAGCATGTTAATCTTTCTCTGTTACAAAACAGAAGGAAAAGCACATAACAACTGAACCTTAAAGCTTCTTTGTTATGGTCACAGTCCAGGACAGTCTTCCTTTACAGGCCTATTCATCTATTCTAGAGCAAAACATTTAGTGTGATTGCCGCAACAATATGAATGACACTTCCTTCTGTTAATACAGATGTTCTCACAATTCTTATTTTTATATGCATTTTGAAAACATACTTTTGTGAGGCTTCACAGTAAAAATATAGCAGTTAGTCTTTAAAGTGCTGCAGTGTTCTAATTTATTTATTATTTAAATTTATATAGCAGCCACCCACTCGCCACTTCCTGGTGAGTCAGGGCGGCTTGGGGCATTGATACAGTATCAAAGAAATAGCAAAAACAAACACAGCAGGAGGGGGGAAAAGTCACAACAGTTCGAATGTTCAGTGAGGCATCCTCACCACCAGGTGGAATGAATCGGGGGGGGGGGGGAGAGGCAAAGTCATCCTCAGCTGCCTGCACAGCCGGGGCGACAGAGCAACCGCCCGCACGACCGGGCCTGCTTCTTTGGCTGGGGCTCCTGCTGATGGCCCTTTATTCCCCCCAGCCCTTTATCCCCCCCCCAGCCAGGTGGAATGAATCCGAGGGGGGGAGAGGTAGAGGCATCCTCAGCTGCCCACATGGCTGGGGCGGCAGAGCAACCACCCGCATGACTGGGGCTGCTTCTTTGGCCATGGCTCCTGCTGACGGCCCTTTATTCCCCCCCCCCCGACTAGGTAGAATGAATCCGGGGGAAGAGGCGGAAGCATTCTCAGCTGCCCGCATGGCCGGGGCAGTGGAGCAACTGCCTGCACGACCAAGGCTGCTTCTTTGGCCAGGGCTCCTGCCGACGGCCCTTTATCCCCCTATCCAGGTGGAACAAATCTGGTGGGGGGGAGGTGGAGGCATCCTCAGCTGCCCGCACGGCTGGGATGGCAGAGCAACCGCCTGCACAATTGGGGTGCTTCTTCAGCCGGGGCTCCTGCCAATGGCCATTTATCCCCCCTGGCCAGGTGGAACAAATCCGGGGGGGGGGGGGATAGGCAGAGGCATTCTCAGCTGCCCGCACAGCCGGGGCAGCAGAGCAACTGCCTGCACGACCGGGGCTGCTTCTTCGGCCAGGGCTCCTGCTGACGGCCCTTTATTCCCCCTGTCCAGGTGGAACAAATCTGGGGGGGGAGAGGTGGAGGCATCCTGAGCCACCCACATGGCCGGGGCAGTGGAGCAACTGGCTGCATGACTCGGGCTGCTTCTTCAGCCGGGGCTCCTGCCGACGGCCCTTTATCTCCCCTGGCCAGGTGGAATGAATCCGGGGGGGGGGGTAGGTGGAGGTATTCTTAGCTGCCCACACGACCAGGGCTGCTTCTTCAGCCGGGGCTCCTGCCGATAGCCCTTTATCCCCCTGGCCAGGTGGAACAAATCCGGGGGAAGAGGTGGAGGCATCCTCTGCTGCCCGCCCAGCCGGGGCAGCGGAGGAACTGCCCGCATGACCGGGGCTGCTTTATTATTTATGTTGTTACATACTGTTTTATACCACATAGTTTATGATAATTGCACAGATCTTTGAAGTTTTCGGATCCAAATAGCTTACAAAATATAAATAAAAAAAAGAAAGACATAGTACAGTAATACCTCATACAACATTAGTATCAAATAACACTAAAATCGCATAACATTAAGGAATCTGGGGGGAAGAATTGCATCAGATAACATTAAGATCCTATGGGATGCTTCAGATAACAACTGCTAAAGCCTGTGTGGTTACAATGTATCTCTATGGATCCCATAGGATTTTAACATGCATCAGATAACACTAAAAATCATATAACACCAAGACTTGTGGAACCAGGTTTTAGTGTTATATGAGGTTTTACTGTAATTAACTTCTTCCTGCATGGCTTTTGGATTCTTTCAGCAGACTAACACTCATTACTGTTTTGGCTTGCTTGGCTCAGTGCAGGACAACAGTCATCTGTGGCATTGGATCAGTTGAGCCATCACAACAAGCAATGATTTGTGATTGGCCTCCAAACCAAATTTCATGACTTGGTGCAATTGCTGGATGGCTTGGTTATAGCTTTTCTTCTACTTCCAAGAGTACTATATGGAGCCTCAAGTGGGCTTGTTAATCTGAACTGAGGCAAAAATCAAATGAAGTTAGGCATTTGGCAACCATGGTATATGTGATGTATTTTTGGAATATCAAACCATGGCTTATTTCCTGGTGTGTAAATCTTGGTTTTCTTTGATAACAGGACTAATGTGCTAGTAACTATGCTTATTTTTCTTCTTCTGCATAAATACTGTTACATAAGTAGCTCTTAAACAAGGCCAAGAGATCACATATATTCAAGCATTCATCAGCAAGAGAGTTCCATATTTTAATCCTAACCAGCAATCAAAGGTCATTTGTGTCTATATAATTTTAGAATTGCTTGAGAGACAGAAAATTCTTTGAATGTTTAGAACTACACACACAAATATTTGAACAAATCTGATGTGAGCAGGTGTTGGTTTGAAGGATGAATGTCCACAGGCAAATATTTGAAGCTATTACACTTTGCACCTGAGTTTTAACACTATGCTTCTATGTTGAAGAGGGCCAGTTGAAGCTTTCAAGTTGACTATTTCTGGTATTTTTCTAAAACATAGTTCATTCACATACTAGCATTTAAAACCATCCTTCTAGGCATCTACAAAACAGAAGAATACATTTCAAAAGGCTATGGTCTGTTAGATTAATCACAGGGAAGGGGCTTTCATCTCAAAATAATGGAAAACTCACAGAAGATATTTATTTTCATTTATTTTCCTGAGTTCTGAAAAAGAGATGTTTTACAATGAATCTTTTTGTATAAACGGAAAAGGAGCGAACAGAAATTTACTGCCGTCTTCATTTTTCCAATTTTTCTTGTCTTTTCTTTTCAAACAGTGTCTGTCAAATCCATGGGGATATGTTTATTTGCTGCCAACCAGAAGGCCACCACTTAAAACCTTCAGTACTAGAGTCTTCTCCTCTCCTCAAACTTTGTAGTAAGCTAGGTCTAAGCCAAGTGGAGCTTCTCTCGCTGACCACACCAAAGTGCTGCCTGAGTGATGAAACAAATGTAAGGTCTTTTGGCTGGACAAGGGACTGTTCTCTCCACAGATGTCATGTGCCTGAAGAACAAGTTCTCCAATAGAGAGTGGGTATCTTTCTCTCATTCACCTACATAAACATAAGATGTCAAGAGCAAGTGAATTACACAGAAGATTAGGGTAGGCCGGGGAGGACAAAGGTGGAGTGGAGAGATGAAGCAGAATTAGTATCATCTGTGGTTGAAGAGAAGCAGAAGACATTCTACACACCCACATGCACACATATTCACACAAACACAAATACTTATCTTGAGTGAAACCCAACACTTTTGCACAGACATCCATACTCCACACCAGACACATGCAGATACACACATACAAACACGGGTAAGCACATAGACCTGTGCAGGCAACTCACACCACAGAGAGGAAGTGTGTCATATGCAAACTCAGAAGCCGAGCCTTCCCCTCCCCTGCCCCCATTTTCCAATGCTTTATAATCTCTTGTCCATGTGCTACTAGACACATGTGTTTCCTGCTGTGCCTCTCTTTGTCTAACTGTGTGGTGCTTCTTCAAAACCCACATAGAATCATAGAATAACTGAATTGGCCCTTTGAGGCCATCGAGTCCAACCCCCTGCTCAATGCAAAGATCCAAATAAAAAAAAATCTGACAGATGATTGTCCAAGGCATATCAGAAACAACAACAAAAAATCCCTCAAAAATGTTGCAGCACTTTAAAGACAAGCAGCTATATTTTTAATGTGAGCTTTCGTGGATCAAGTCCACTTCATCAGACATAGCTAGTAAGATGTCAAGGCATGAATGTATATATACCAGATATAGATGTACAGAGTGATTAATCAACATGACAGATATAAGTATGCAAATCAATACAGCTTTGTGCAATCCAACTTTCTCTTGAAAGCTTCCTGTGTTGGAGCCTCATCACCTCTTGATGCAGTTGGTTCTATTGTCATACTGCTCTAACTGTTAAGAAGGCTTTCCAGTCTATGTTTGGTTTCCTTTACTTTAACACTGTTATTATGTGTCCTGGACTCTGGGATGATTGAGAACAAATCCTTGTCTTCCTCTTTACGATTACCTTTCAGAGATTTGAAGAATGCTATCTTATTTATTTATTTATTTATTTTATCACATTTATACCCCGCCCTGATCCAAAGACTCAGAGTGGCTTACAAAATTAAAAATACAGTTAAAAACACATTAATTACATTTAAAAAAATTAAAAATAAAAAGAGTTAAAAAGTTAAAAATATCAGTTAAAAATATCAGGGAGAGAGGTGGGAATTATTCGAAAGAGCCAGCTGGCCAAACTGACTGTCCGGCCCGCACCCCACACATGTCCCACCAACCAGGTCTTTACCCCTTTTCTGAAGGGCAGCAGAGCTGTCTGGAGGTGCAGTTCACTTGGCAGGAGGTTCCATAGGGCCGGGGCAGACACAGAAAATGCTCTCCTTCTAGTGCTAGAGAGGTGAGCCTCTCTAGCTGATGGCACAACCAGAGAGCCTTTCCGGTCCGCTCTGGTAGGACAGACAGATGTTCTCGGGGTGATACACTCTCTTAAGTATCCTGGCCCGCTACCATGTAGGGCTTTAAAGCACCTTGAACTGCACTTGGAGGCATATTGGAAGCCAGTGCAGCTCTCGAAGCAGTGGTGAGGCATGAGCATAATGCCCGCAACCCATCACTACCCGAGCAGCCACATTCTGGACCAGCTGCAGCCTCCTAATGGTCACCAAGGGCAGCCCCATGTAGAGTGCATTACAGTAATCAAGTCTGGAGGTGACCAAAGTGTGTGTGATCACGAGCAAGGAGTCCCGGTCCAGGAGCTGGTATAACTGGCATACAACATGAAGTTGTGCAAAGGCCCTCCTAGCCACAACTGCCACCTGCTCTTTGAGCAGGAGTTGTGAGTACAGGAGGACCCCCAGGTTACGCACCTGATCTGTTTGGGGCAAAACTGCCCCATCCAGAACCACACATGGTAGCTCCCAAAATAACATAGGACCCCTGACCCACAACCACTCAGTCTTGCTAGGATTCAGTTGTGGCCCGTTGTCCTCCATCCAGACCCTAACAGCCTCCAGGCACCTGAAAAGGTCTTCCACTGCATTGCTAGGGGCTCCACGGGCCGAGATATACAGCTGGGTATAATCTGCATATTGATGATACCTCACCCCATGGGAATGGATGATCTCACCCAGCATTTTCATGTAGATGTTAAATAGAAGAGGTGAAAGCACTGAATCCTGAGGCACCCCGTATTGGAGAAGCCTAGGGCTGGATTTCTCACACTCCAAACACACCGACTGGGTCCAGCCTCTCAGAAATGAGGACAATCAGGGCAAAACAGTGCCCTGAATCCCCAATCCTTGGAGCCTTTCCAGAAGGTTAACATGGTTGATGGTATTGAAAGCCACTGAGAGGTCAAGAAGAGCCAGGACAAACAGATGTCTGCCATCCTGCTCTTTCCAGAGATCATCCACCAGTGTGACCAGTGCAGTTTCTGTACCATATCCAGGCCTGAATCCTGACTGGAAGGGGTCCTGATAATACGTTTCATCCAGGATCTCCTGTAACCACCATGCCACTGCCTTCTCCAAAACCTTACCCAAAAAGGGCAGGTTAGACACAGGCTGATAATTTGCCATTATTGTAGGGTTGAGGGATGGCTTCTTCGGGAGGAGGTGCACCAGGGCATATTTTAATGGTGATGGAAAAAACCCCTCCCACAGTGAAGAGTTGATAATGGCCTTGACCCAACCACCTGTCACTGTCCTGGTAGATTTAATTAGCCAGGCAGGACATGGATCTAACACACAGGCAGTGGCATGGACAGCTACTAGGAGTCTGTCCACTTCCTCAGGGACAACTGGATCAAACCAATCTCAGATAACACGACCAGACTGCATTTCAGTCAACCCCAGCTCTACATTTTCCACACAGGGATTTAACTTCAAGTGAATCTGAGCAATTTTGTCTGCCAAATAATCAGCAAAAGCCTCAGCCGACCCCTGCCAACCAGGGCCCAACCCCCCTCTACCGAGGAGGGACCTGGTCACCCAGAACAGGGTCGCCGGGCAATGATCTGCAGAGGCAATGAGGGTGGTGAAATACTGGCATTTCACCACCTCCATCGCCACAAGGTAGGCTTTAATAGCAGCTCTAACCAGTGGTCGATCGGACTCACTCTGGGTCTTAGCCCAGTGGTGCTCTCGACGTCTCTTTGCCCTTTTGAGCTCCCTCAGCTCTTCACCTCGCAGTCTCCTTTTCTCCAGGCTAAACATGTCTTCAAGCTTTTCTCATATGACTCAGTTTTTAGTCCTCTGATCATCCTTGTTGCCCTTTTTTGTACTTGCTCAGCCTTTCACATCTTTTATTCTTTCCCCTTCCATTTCTTCTCCCACCCTAACCCAATTCTGATCCACCCACTTCTTTTTGCTATGAAACTGTCAGTAAGTAAGGCATGAGTGTCTGTTATAATGAGGGCATCTTGATGGCTCGGAAGGACTGGGGGATGAGATCTGCTTGAATTTTTTTGGCTTGCTTCTTTGTTTTCTGTACAAGTAACTTTGCTCTAGGGCAGAGGACCCCGCCCTGTCAATTTGCAGGACAGCTAGTTTTGCACATGATCACTCATCCATTCTTCCCTTTGTGGCGGCAGATTTGGAAATGCAAGTGATTAAGGACAGTGACGGGATGTCCCCGGTTCCATACGGTTCCCTGGAACCGTTAGGAACAATCCCGGAGGGTTCTCCGGGAGGTTAGTCAACTTTTGAGGCGTCCGGTTCCGGACGCCTCACTGAAAGAATTTTTTTAAAAAAAATCGGAGCAAAAATGGCTCCAATTGACTGCGCATGCGCAGAAGCTCAATCTGATGTATTGCGCATGTGTCAGATTGAGTTTCTGCCCATGCGCAGTCAATTGGAGCCATTTTGGCTCCAATTTTAATTTTTTTTTCTTTCGGCATCGGAGCTGCACCTTTTCAGGGCAGCTCCGGCGGCGGCGGCGGCGGCACCAGCCCTCAGTTCCTCAGCCAGCGTGCCTTCCAAAGACCCCTCCCCAGCCTGCCTGCCCCCTTGGGCGGCCCTGCCCGGGCGCGGCGGCAGCATTGCTCACCGCGGTAGCGCTCCAGCCCCAGCCTGGGACGCCTCCTCCTTGAGCAGCTTGGAGATCCCATTAGCTGGACTGGGCTGGCTGGACCGGGCGCCCGTCAGGAGGAAGGACAGCATGGAAGGACTGGCTGGGCAGGAGCCTTTTCAGCCCGGCTGCGGCTATGGCGGCGGCTGTAGGCGGTGGCGCCTGCCGCGTTTGGAGGAGGAGGTAAGTGAGGGTTTTGTATTTGGGGTGGGTGGGCGAGTTATTTGTGTTTTGGGCGGGTGGTTGTATTTTTGTTTAATTTTTATTTTATTTATTTATTTATTTATTTTATTCAAGTTATTTACGGGTTTGTGATGGTTGGGTGGTTGAGTTGAGGTTCTGTGTGTGTGTGTTATTTTTTTTATTATTTTTATTTTTATTTTTAGCCCCGCCCACAACGTCATGACGTCATGACGTCAGCTCTGCCCATGACGTCATGACGTCATGACATTGGCCACGCCCATGACGTCAGTGACGTCATGGCGTGGTAGTAGATTTTTTGTCATCCCATCACTGATTAAGGAGTTCAGAAAACAAATTGGGGGGATAGAATGAAATGACTCTAGAAATCTGGCACCTTTTGTTTCAAACTAAAAGATCAAGTCACAAGACAATTGAAACAATCAGTAGAAGCACCCCCCCCCCCATGAAACAAACTAACAAACAAATATCCTTCATTCGAATCCCCTACCATTTTTAAGAAGTGGCAATGTGGTAAAATAGCAGCCTGCCTCCATGCACAGAGGTGCTAAGGATTGGGAGTAAGAAACAACTTCCCATAAGAATAGTTCAGAAGAAGTTTTTTTAAAAGGGGGGAGCACTTTCAGAGAACTGTGTCAGCCAGAGTTTCTTGTGTCCTTTTCTCTGTCAATGTTGTTTCTCAAGGATTGTAATGGCAATGTAATGTGTTGAAATTTTCTTCCCTCAACCTTAATGCAAATGGATTATAGTGTCTAGCTCAGTAAAGGTTAATTAAATGTATTAAGCCTTTCTTACTAACGTTCCAATCTCTGGATGGAACTGAGATGATTTCATTTATATGTATAATAACTTTCTTCTTCTCCTGCCTGTTTAGATTCACTCAAGCCCATGGTTAAAGGCATTCTCCTCCTTCACAGCTACGTCTCCTCAGTGACAGCTCCAGCCTCCAGGCACAAGAGCGCAGTCTGGGGTGTGAGGAGAAGGTTCTTAAGACTGTGAGAGCTCTTCTCCTTTTCAGCATACAAATATCAACAGTCACTTCTTCTGGGATTAATGAAAATCACATACACATTGCAGCAAGCATCTCTCTTGCGCACGCACACATACACGCACGCATGTACACACGTAGGCACAGGCATTCCAATAAGCAAGCCAAATGAAAAACAGAGCAGCCAATCTTATTTTCCTCCATAGTCTCTGCATCTCTTTTCCAGCTGAACTTACTAACATCTTTCTCCTTCATCCAGATAGCTTCATGGTGAGGAGGCACAGTAGAGCCGTAATTCGCGGCTCTTATCCATGTGCATGGCTCCAGCAAAATTTTAAAACATTAAACCTTATTTGTTTGTTAAAGTGATGAGGTTGTGGCTCATTTGTTTGTGGATCAGTAGTATCCAAGAGACAGGAGAAGTTGAAAGGAAGCGGAAGAGGTTATTCATTAAGGCTTGGGCTGCTAGAAGGGGTGGGACAATAAAAAAAAAAATCTGGCTATTCATTTGGAAACTGGAACAAGTTGTTGTTGGTTAAATGTCCACAACAGAGATGTGAATACTTGAAAAATATTTTTTTTCTCTCCTCATACTTGACAATTGTTCGAGTCTTGCTATGTTGAGAATTCTCAATGAGATTTTTCCTTATACTGACAGGATTTTTCAGCTCCATACACAAATGGTCTTTTGTTTCTCCCCTTTTCATTTTTTTTGTGCCTATCGAGAACGTCCCAAATTCTATGTAGGCCAATGTCTTCTCCAAGGAAGTTTATATTTTCCAAAGTATTGCAACAATTCTTTGTTTTTCAGGGTTGGGGGATGATTAGGAAACATTAAAAAAAAAGTTCACAAGATTTGCTTTGTTTGTTTAAGTCTTTCAAAAGGAGCCCTGGTGCTGCAGTAGTTAAACTGCTATACTGTAGCCAAAAGGTTGTGAGTTCAATTCTGACAGGGCTCAAAGTTGACTCAGCCCTCCATTCTTCCAAGGTCAGTAAAATTAGTACCCAGCATGTTGCCGGCAAAAGTCTAACTAACTTGCAAACTGCCCAGAGAGTACACTAGGCTCTATGGGGTGGTATATAAGTGTAATTGCTGACTGGTAATCCTTCAGTTTCTCACCGAGAGCAAGGCTGTGATATTCACTTCTCTAGTACCAAATCCTGCAATTTCTTTAAGGGGAGAGGAGGATGAAGGGAAAGGGAAAATGTATCTGATTTGAAGCATACACATGTAGACAACTATCTGTGAGCATTCCCAGCCTATGGGAAATATTTGCTGATTCTGGTAGATGTATTCCTAAAAGTAATGTGAATTTATTCATGACACTGAGACAGTCAATGTCCGAGACTGTTTTTCATTCTAAAATGCTTATTACCTTGTGAACTTCCCAGAGAGGGCTTTAAGAAAGAGGTGCCCAAACTTTTCTGGCTGTAGGCCAGTCATGTGGTTCAGGGAACTATGGCCTGTGGGCTGGATCTGGCCCCCAACACCAATTTATCCAGCCCACAAAGCCCTCATCGCTCCTGGAAGTGGAAGTAAAACGTACGGGCACATTTTACTTCCGCTTCCAGGAGCAACGAGGGCTTCATGGGCCAGATGAATTGGCGTTGGTGGGCGGATCCGGGCCTTGGGTCGTAGTTTGAGCACCCCTGCTCTAAGAGATATGCGGTGGTATAGAAATGTAATTGCTATCTCTATTTGACTAGTTAGTAGTGCATGAGGTAAAACAACAACAACACAGAAATATGGAGAGATTAGCTCAGTTTCATCAGTTCCTTCACTTTTATCATTTTTTCCATTTAACAGGACAATCGTACAGTATCTGGCTTTAAAACTTTCTCCTACTGAAACCCAGCCTTGCCCATGCAAAATTATCATTATCCCAACATAGTCTTGTTCCTCTTCTTGTAAAAACAAGCTGGGGAAAAGGGACATTACTTGTGCTCTGTAAATTGATTCTCTTGTGTTGTTTGAGTACACTTATTTGTTTTCTTTGTTACAGAGTTAAAATGCAATGTATCCTCTAGAGGAGCCAGATGAAGAAGAAAAACAGTAGTATGTACTCTACTTATTTTTCAGGATGGGGAAAAAACGAACAGGGTCATTGGCCAAGTATGATCTATATCCGTGATGGCGAACCTTGGCACTCCAGATGTTCTTGGATTTCAATTTTCAGAAGGCCAAGCCCCCATATTGCCATAATTATAAATATCTTTAAAATGGTGGAAGAAAGGCAGTGTTATAGTAACTAATGTATGGTACTAGGATGTGGGAGAGCTGGGTTAGATTCCCATTTAGTGATGAATTTCAATCAAGTGACCCTACTTCATCCATATTCTCTTGGCTTGAGGGCAGCCTCAGGGTTCCCAGAACTATTTCAAAAGGAAAGGATGGCTGTTAAGGCCATCCAGAATCAAGAAGACAGAAATGAGAAGGTGCTTGGGGGGAATTATAGCTAAATAAATAGCAATTAGTTGACAGGCAATTCTGAATGTCCCCATCAACAATATTTGACTAGGTAGCAGATAAAGTAGGTAGAGAAATGTCTCTCTTATTATTTTTCTTTCTTTCTTTGTTTCCCTTTACGTCCTAAAGTCCCTACTGGGAAATGTTGTGAACAATTGATTGTATGGTCTACATTTTAATGATTTCAGTTGTACGGGTATAAGATTCGCTATAGACCTTTTTTCCCTTTTCTTCAGGTAAAACAAATGGAAAGGATTGCCCGTTGGGTCTGTGAGGTATCATAAGAATTTGCTCAATGTGGCATAAATATTCTTGGTTTAAACTTGTAGTTGCAAAAGCTATTCTTCCTTTTACTCTTATTTTTAACCTTTTGTATAATTTTATTTTTAATTTTCAAAGCACATTAAAAAAAGAAAAAATACACACATATAAAAAGAAAATAGCAAACCAAAATACATCATTATTTGCTCATTACAAAATTTGTATTAATTATTCATTCTTGTTTATATTATATAAACAAATAATCGACAACTGCTTTTGACAATTAACAAGTGCACCCTCCACCCCGGAACCTTTTCTTCTATTCCATGAATCTCAATTCTCAATTTTAAGTTTTATACCTATCCCTATTTCCAAAAACTAATACTTTCTTGACCAGGTCTCTTGTTTTTTAAAGTTTTTATTTTCACTGCCAGTAGAATGTAGCAAAAGCAGCTGTGTGCTACCTAGCTAGAATGCTACATTACCCACCATGCCACAGACCATCTTAAGGCAAGCAGGACAGCAAAAGTGGCCGAAGAGTTGTCACCACTGTGAAGGTCAAGTCTAGGAGAATGAGAGAAAGACACCTCAGAAAAATGTCTTCTGAGAAATTTTGGCTCAGCTCTAAAATGGACTTGAGAAATATTTCCTGCCATTATTGTCTATTTGTTTTGCTTTTTATAAGCTATTATTAATTATTGGCCAGATTCCAATGATGCTACACACATCTCAAAGCTGTAAAACAGAATTCTTATCTGCCAATGGTGACATGATTTGCGTTGTGAAAGTGGAACTACAGAACAGGATACTGGCCTACGGGTGTAAATAAGCAACACTATTTTCTTTGTAAGACACTATAGGGAAGGTTCATGTCCAACATGAAAGCTAAGAAATGTTAGTGCCAGCTCATGTTAACAAAAATAATTAATTCTTGTTAATAAACAGCCATTTGGTGTCCAACATTCTTTGTTTTAATGTTTTAAATTCCAGTTTAATTCCTAGTTTTTGTTTAATGGCTCTCCCATACACATCCAAGAGGAAATTAAAATAATAAGAAATACCCTTTATAGCCCAAAAAAGCAACATTTTAAATTTAATGATTTAATTTATGAAATTCAAAAAAGGTATTGAAAATATCCATGATTTAGGAATGACCATCTACAGTTTTAAGGGTTTTTCTAATTATATCCATGGTTTTCCACCTTGTCAGCAAAGATAATTCTCTCTCCTCACACCTTTTCTCCTATTACTTACTAAACAAATATTCTTCAAGCAGTAACTGTCTCTTGAATCATTCTTGTGAAAGACAGGACCCTCCTTTGCCCTTATTATATTTCTGCCCATTCATTTCTGTCTATTATCCCAAATTGTTCAGATGGTTTTGAATTACAGTACAGTACTGTCATCCAAAGTGTCTGTAATTTCTTCCACTTTTATTGCTGTAAAATTTAAAAATCTGCTTTTTCTTCCACTCTTTATGTAATGAAGGAATACATTAAATAGCACTGGATCTATAATGGAGATATCTCATACTCTCCTTGTTGCTCTCAAGGCATTTAATGAATCATTTACTGCTCTTCCTGTATAGTTTGCCACCCAATGATTGATGACTGACAGGTAGACAGATAATTAAACTTTGTAGAACATTCAGCTGGGTAGTGGACCTGTCACCTGGTCTGTCTGGATAGTCCCTCTTGACACCTCAGAATAGCTTGGAGGCAGTGGTGGTTGAACAAGAAGGAAGGGAGAAAGAGAAATACTTTAACCACACTACTTTTGACAATGGAGAGGTTCAGTTAACAGTAGCTACTGTTGAACACCGTGCATAATGCTGAACTGTCTATTTGTTGCCGTGCAACTGAGGTGAGGTGAGTAGAAGGGAGTTTGAAAGGAATAGGCAGGAAGTGGGAGATTTCAGACAGGAAAGGGATTAAAACAGGGGTATGCAACCAATGGCACACAGGCTGGATCCAGCCTGTGGCGCCAAATAATCCAGCCCCTAACCTTGCTCCAGCCACTGCTGCCGCCACCGCCGCCGCCACCGCCGCCACCACCAGACTCGACCATGGACTAATTTACAGCTGTTGTAAACATGTTTACAACAGCTGCAAGTGGCAGGAGGACCACCAGTCTGCCCCCCAAACTGCCTGAGGGAGTATGACCCAGCCTTCAACTTAAAAAGGTTGGTAACCCCTGGATTAAAGAAATTTCAGAGCCAGAAAGACACCTGGACCTCACCCAGGCTACAGTCTCTGAGTTTGGAGGACAATGGGGAGCAAGGAGAAGTGCACATTGAATGGAGACACCAGGTACTCTTTTCTTGAGATAACAGCAGATGAGATCTGGATGTTGGAAGCCTTTCCTCTATGTACACCAGTGTGAAATGTGAACCCCAAGGGACCATTGGCAGTTTGAAAGGGAATCCAATCTGCACCTCTCTAGAAGTTGATCTGCCCTTAAGTAGGGCTTCTGACATTTACTCTTAGATTGGGAGGAAACCCATGGCTGCAAATATATTAAAAACATTTAAAAGAAAACAAATAATTAGATTAGGGAATTGGCTAGAAAAAATGAATTCTAAAGCAAATATTATAGGAAACTTAGAAGTAGAAAGGTTAGCATAGATTTGTTGTTATGTGACTTCTGGAAGGAACTAACTTATAGCTACCCTAACAGGGCCTTTAAAGTAAGTGAAACTAGCTTACAAAATAAAAATAAAGCTCAAATAAAGGCAGTCTTCAATTGAAAAATAGTTTGTTTTACAAGCTTCTGCTATCACAACCATTCCAATATTAGATGATCCCCACCCACCCAGCATCGAACACCCACTTTTGTGACCTGGTAACCAGCTTTGTAACCTTGTGGGTTTATATCACTAATACAAAACAGAAATGTGAAGTAGGAGAGAGAACAGAGTGGAGGTTGGAAGGGGAAAACCATGAAGCACACAAGTAACAGAAAGTTAAAATGAGTTAAGGTTTCATTTATAAGGTATGAACATTATGAAGCTTACCTCTATTTTAACATTGAGCCTAAAATGCTACCTACAAAAACTCACTTTAAAAAAGTTGCAAGAAACTGATTAGGGTGTAAGCTCAGGGGTCAGCTGCAAGCATTTTCCAGACATGCAGTGATCAAAGACACATATTTGTACTTTATTCCCTTTTACTGCTAAGGATTCCCTCCCTATGATCCTTGCTTGGTAGATGCTGAATATTTCCTGGTAGAAACCTATTCCTGTCTCCTCACAACTGAAGTTCTCAGAGTTCCCTAAGGAGAGAGAATGACCTTGAAACTAGTTTTAGCCACAGGATCATTGATAGCATTGGAAGAGAAACTGATGAAGTCTAATTTACAACCCCTTTCGAGCATAAATCAGGGAAGTTTTCAATTTTCAATAGCCCCTCATTATAAAGCCCCACCTTCAGTGTTACTATTTTCATTGGATACCTTCTCATGCATTACACTCAAATTATTGGAAGTGCAGAAGAGTTAGCAAACAGGAGAGTTTTGAACAGGAGTAGCACACTTGTTCCAGGAGTCATGTATTCACAATTTGAATAGTCATGCCTTTGGATGTTCATGGACTCGAAGAGTGCAATAGTAAATATGATTAGTGCTTGTTTAGGGCAGTCACCCCCAGTTTGGTAGCCTCCAGAGGCGCATGCCAGCTGAAGACAGATGGGAATTGTCATCTAGCAAACCTAGATAGGATTATGTTGGAGGCGGCTGTTTTATGGCACTGATAATGTAAAAGGAGTATTAAATCATTACGCTGGGGATATGCAGAAACTCAGGCTGTATGTTGCAGTATTCATAATTCTTGCCTTAAAACCATTAATCTAACTACTGCTATGTACCATATGTTTTGGACCATAACATGCACCTGGCCATAAGATGCACCCAGTTTTTAGAGCAGGAAAACAAGAAAAAATATTCTGAACCAAATTGTACTGATATACTAAAATATTTATTAAAATAAAGCAAAATACGGTAATATTTAACAGCGTGAACTCAACAATGGTGTTAAGAACCGTCATCACTCCCATTAACAAGTTAGGAAAGACTTAAGAGGCTCATGCACTTTTCTAGTTTTCCGGAAACCCTAAGAACTCATCATCACTAGTGTCGAATTTATGAAGCTCTGTTGCTCACAATCACTTATATGACTTTTCCCTCTATTTTAATATATGATATCATCTTCAGTTCCATCTAAGACATTGCTAATGCCACATTTTTTTGAATGGTCATGCATCTTTGTTTCAAAACCAAAGAGTTAGTGCTGTCTGCTTCTGCAGACGTTTCCGTGGTCATGTGGCAGGCATGACCAGACACTGAAGTGCATGGAACGCTGTTTAACTTCCCACCAAAGTGGTCCCTATTTATCTTCATCTGGGATCAATCGGCGCTTGGGTTGCCTGCAGAGGCAGCATGGCTGGAGAGGCGAACGGGGAGTCCCGGCTCAGCTTCCGAGGCATGCCGCCCCTGTGCCACGCCAAGTATTGGTTTCAATACTCCTTTTTAGAAAACGCACATTAGCATGATATTTTTATGAGATAAAATGTGGGGAGGAATGGGTGCGCACCCATCCCCCACTACCCAAGCACCAATCGCGTACTGGGATCAATTGGTGCTTGGGGTGTGGAGAGGAATGGGTGCATGCTGCATGCACCCATTCCTCCCCACAACTCAAGCGTTGATAGCAGTGCAGGAACGGCGTGCCTGGGAAGCCAACCAGGGACTCCCTGTTCACCTTCCCAGCCATGCCGCCTCTGCACCTGCAGAGGCGGCATGGCTGGAGAGGCGAACGGAGAGTCCCGGCTCAGCTTCCGAGGCATGCCGCCCCTGTGCCACACCGCACCCTCGGACCATAAGATGCACCCTTGTGTCCCCCCCCTTTTTTGGGGGGGAAGTGTGTCTTATGGTCCAAAAAATACAGTACGTATTTGATTTTGCTCTTCAGCTCAGTTTTGCGATTAGTGATGGAAATATTGACATTGCATCTGTAATTATTCTGACACGTCCAGCTCAGAAGGAAAAACAACAACATTCTGTTTTAGAAAAAATAGCTCAAAATATTTTTGGAGTGGATCACAGGCATTAGAAGGATCTATAGTGTACTTAGTGAACTACATCCTACCTGGCCAACTGTACTTTGATGTAATTCCAGATGGCAGTTTCATACTTAGGCCTTTATGATATCAAATTTTCATTGTGCAAGGTGATTATAGTAGAAAAAGAAAATAACAGTCAAACAATTACGTATCAATTACGCATGTTAATTGAGCATCTAGGGAATCATCACTAGGCCCTTCCTGCTCAGTTAGCTCTGTTATTACTGGTTAAATACTACAAGAAGGATTTCAAGCATCTACCAAATAAAAGAACTGTTTTTGTGAAAATGACAGTCCAGAGTTCCCTAATTTCTCCCCCACGGGTAATTTTATGTTAGAAATGTAGCCAAGTAACAAATAAAAACAAGTTTGCCTTTCAGCCAACGCTGTTATTTTTGCTTCTTTCTCCCCATTGTTGATTTCTTTCATTGCAGAAAGAAGGAGGAATCAGCATTTTAGCTGGTAATTGCCTACGGCAGAACAGGATGTCATTGTAGCTTGGTAGCTATTTTTTCTTTCACAATGACAACAGTGCCACATAAACAACCCAATGTTGTGCCTTTATATTTTGTTTTGCACCAGGGAGAGGAAGGAAAAGGGTGTTGTATGGCTGATCATTGATTAAAACTAATCTAAGGCCTTGATGTAGTTCAGAGGGGTAGAGGAAGGGATGAAGTAGATGTTATCAGCCTTTCTTGTTTCCTGCTTGATACATTATGAGTAGTTTCCATGTTGTGGCATTTCTCTGAACCACACCTGCAGTTTCTTCCTTGTTTTGTGTTGGTTTGTGAGACCTTGTTGGTTTTCTCATGGAGATTTTTTGTGTGTTTTGCCACCTGCTTTATTCCCAGATGAATACACTTTGAAACAGATGCCCCCCTCAAGGAATGCATTTTTGTACACATTCCTCAGTTGACTCAAGCCTGTTTGAACACATTTGAAAGGCACAGATTTTGAGTTAGGTACACATTTATCTACACAAAATGTGTGTGTGTGTGTGGGGGGGGGACCATCTGTCACTTTGGGATTTCTAATGATGATACAGTATGTTAAAAGCTATCCATACATTTCAGTTCAGTCTTGCCAACCACAAATCATATTAGGTAATTGATTATTTAAAATCATTTTTCCCACCTAGGTAGATCAAGGTGGGCAACATACAGCCCATGGGCAGAGAATTTTTATAACTTGCAAGGCCACCTTAGAGCCCTTTCACCAACCAACCATTAAAACTCCTCATTTCTTGAACTAAATGCCTCCAATAGTAGGGATGTTTGATTCAGATGCCACAGAAAAGTTCTCAAAAGTTCCAGACCTTCAAAAAATTAAAAATAAAAGGAGTCTTCCTATTATACTTCCTGTTTATATTTTCTTACATTTTCGTTTACATGCTTTTTAAATACTGGGATACTGGAGTTTAAATTAGGTCCCATGGAGACTCCAATGATCTCAAATTCCACTTAATAAAGAGGAAAACTAAATAGAGCAATTGTTCTAAGTAAACCTGGTGGCTGGACCAGAAACAGCAAGATATTTTTAGATCAGGGGTTCCCAATCTTTTTAAGGTGGGTAATGCTCTCTCAATCAGCTTAGAGGGCCTGACAGCCATTTTGCCCTGCCCACATGATGGGGTGGTGGTGTTTGAGCATTTTGTCCCAACAGCTTCAAAGGGGTGGCCATTTTGTTTCTCAAATGCCCTTGGAAGAGGTGGGGGTCACATGAAATGGTGACACAGGCCGGATCCAGCCCATGGGTCTTAGGTTGGGAATCCCTGCTTTAGGTCAAATCAGCAGAAACAATGATGCACCCAGACTTACAAGGAAAGAAGTAGGAACTCTCCTTAGCATTTCTGAGACCACCTGCCATAATTTCTTACAGTAAATTCTAGAATGTTGGTGCAGCAGTCAGAAGCATCTTGAGTGTAATACTTTTTAATCAGAGGATGCAGTGTGACCTTTTCCCTGTCTTGTGTACTTACTGTATTTCCTAAGCACAGAGTAGGCATTAACTGTGAAAATCTGAGCCAACTTCATAGATCTTTCACACCGAATAGACTGTGTTCCAACATAATTGAAATAAAACAGTGAAAATGGTGGGCTTTATGTTTCTTATCAGTTTTGTGCTGCTGTTCAAAATCTTCTACAGAATTTCTTCCACTAAGATCCCAGGCTTTCTATCTTAATCTTCTATCAGCAGTTCCACTTCAACCCTGTCCTTCACTGACTTTCCCACCCTATGATGTGCATCATGGAAGAATATAAAGGAAATTGAGGGTTGTTTTGCTCAGTCTATGCAGGCTCCTCCAGGCCCAGAATTCTTCAACGATCAGGTAAAGTGTGGAATAGGAGAAAATCTGAGTGCACAAATACAGAACTACAGTAAAACCCTGATTTATGAATGCCCCTACTTACGAATAGTTCAACTTACGAATTGATTCTGCACTGAAATCTATGCCTCCAGTGAAGAAAAAAAAGCCATTCCCCCTATGGCAGGGGTGCCCAAACTCTGGCCCATGGGCCTAATCGGCCTCCTGCATATAAGTAATGCAGCTCACGGTGAGCACCTGGGCTTCACCGCGGACTGCCCCCCCAGCTGATGTCAGCAGTGGTGGCGACGGAGGCAGTGACTGTGCTTTTTCCAGGCTGCTCCGAGCAGTCTCTCACTCGATCCTTTCCCCTCAGTAGTCTGTGCTGAAACTGATCGCTGCCTCGGGGGAATTTTTGGAGCCTACTGGGAGTCAAAATTCATGGCGCTAAGAGAGCCCCCTGGTGCGCTCAGGATGATGTCATCCCAAGCGTACCAGGGTGGTCTCTTAGCGCCATGAATTTTGAATTGCAGGAGGCTCCGAAAATTCTCCTGAGGCAGTGATTGGCTTCAGCACAGGTTGCCTAAGCAATTTTAACCCACAATTTATATTTAGCTTCCAATATTTTTTTACATGATTGTGAAACAAGGCCTGACAAGAGAGATGTTGTGTATCTTGGGCTGGAGATTCTGCTTCTGCATAGAATCTTTCTGAGCTCATTCTTCCATGAAATATATAGTAACAGGGTCGGCAGAGTTGCATAACACAGAACACCATGTAGTTCCCCCAGAGGCATATTCTGTTTAGAATCTACTCAGAACTAGACCTACAAAGCAGGTATATATGACAATGTAATCTGAAGAGTAGTAGACAATGATTGTGAACATTTTATACGGCCATCTATAAGAATTTTTTTAAAATGAAGATAAAGAAATTGATGGAACAAAAATTGTCCAAATAAACCTACTGCATTTTACCTTTCAGGTACCTTATTATATTCCCACCAAATGTGACATAAAAAATGTTTCTGGTGAACCATGGTGCTAAGAAGCATTTAAGTGCTACACACGGTCAGTAATGGGATCCTGCTCATGGAGGGTTATTTGGATTTTCAGTACTTTGCATATTAAACCCTTACCCTAAATCACCTCACTCACCTGATCCTACAGCTAATTCTCAACACAATGGATTTTCCATGGGGTAAAAAAAATCTCCCACAAATCACACAGTGCAATTTTATCCTCCATTTGATCACAGCAGATGAGATTAAAAATTATCAAAGTTGAACATTAGCATAGTATTCTCTACCTCCAGCTTCAGCACATTCAGGGAAAGATCTCGCACCTCTTTGTTCCCTGCTGAGCATCCAATATTATGGGAAGTGAGAGGGAAGGGTGGTTTTAGAAAGTGTTGACCTGGTAGGATCCAAACTTTCAAAACATGTCTTCCTGCAGAAAGTGAAAGCTTGGCTCAGTGCTACAAGACATTTTCTGGCCTATCTACTCCTGAAAGGACATTCAAAACATTTTACACAAACATTTGAACATTTTACATAACTGTAAACATTATGTAATAGGTGAACAGATGTGAACACTCTACATAACCATAATCAAAATGCAAAGAGTGCACTTTAAGTGTTCTTTGACATATAGTTTTTCTCAGATATTTAGCAAGGTCTTTTCTTAGGTTTAAAAACAACTGGTGAAAACACTGGCAGTATTTACATATAAACAGACACAGAGAGAAAGCTTCATCTTCAGACAACTATGTGAATATGAACGGACGCGTACACATTTCTATGTTTCCAGGGGAATTGTGGAATGGAGCCAGTGGTGGGCTGTCAAAAATTTTACTACCACACTGTGGGTGGAACCGACGTCATGGGCGGAGCCAACATCACAACATCATGACATCATGGGCGGAGCCAATGTCATGACATCATGACATCATGATCTTGTGGGTGGAGCCAAAGAATTTTTAATTTTTTAAAAAATAAAATAAAAATACACTTTAAAATGCAAATTAAAATAAATACACATAATACATAAACACATGAAATACACATGAAAACAAACTGCATAAAACACAAACACCTCAACCCACCCATCCACCCCAAACACAAACCCGTCACTTACCTGGCCTGGGGTCGGGGAGCAGCAGGCAGGAACAGCGGCAGCATGGCGGCGCTACAGCAAAGTGGTGAGGTGGCCTGGTGGCATGGCCTAGCCTGGCCTGGCCTGGCTGGGCCTGGCAGCGCAGCGCAGCCTAGCCCGGCAGTGTGGCCTGGCTCAGCCTGGCAGTGCGCCGAGGAAAGGCCACCGCCGCCACTCCTCCAGGCGCTGCTCCCATTCTGGGCAGCCCAAAATTACTGCTCAGAACTGTGCCTGTGTCAAAACTCCATTTGATGCATGCACAATTCTGAACAGCCATTTTGGGCTGCCCGGAAGAGACATCCAGAGGGCGGCTGGAGAGGTGACTGAACCGGTCGCCTGGGGGTTTACTACCCCCCAGCGATCCCCTCCAGATTGCTGCTACTGGTTCGGCCAAACCGGTTTGAACTGGGAGCAGCCCACCCACCACTGGATGTAGTAAGGAACACTGGGGCCTTAGTAGAGCAGAATGGCACCCCCACCATTCTATCATGTTCACAGTTGTCTGACAGACATCACAATATCAAACTGTGATTAAAAATGGGAAAAATAAAATAAAACTAAGGATAATGCTCAACTGGCAGCACTGGAAAAAGAGAATAGTTTATTTATTGTATTTTTGTATGGGTACTACCAAGGAAAATACAGTACAGGCAAAGGGTAAATCAGGCAATTTAAAACTAATGAAAACAAAATAATAATAACATGTAATGACAACCAAATAATAGCCTGACAACAGCTCATTGCTCATAGCAGCAGGGGAGAAAGGGTCACAGGTTTTATTAGGGCAATAGATTTCCACAAGCCTCTCTGAATAGCTCAGTTTTTAAGAGCTTCTTTAAAAGCTGAAGAATCTGTGTGTATCACATGTGGAAGAAAGAGGTCCCAAACCCTTAAGGTCTTTATAAGTTAATATCAACACTTTGAATCTTGCATGGAATTGGATTGTGAGTCAATGCTTCCAGGAGCAGCAAGGGCATTGTGGCCCAGATAAATTGGCATGGGGGCCGGATCCTGCCATAGTTTGGGCACCCCTGGTTTAAGCAAAGAAAATGGCAGCCTAAAAATCTATCTCATTTAGTTTGGACACCCCTGACCTAGGCACTAAATTCTGGACCTGCTGAAGCTTTTGTATCAGCTTCAAGTAAAACCTCATGTAGAGTGCATTACAGTAGTTGATTTTGAGGCTACCAACACATGAACCAAAGTGCTATAAACCTCTTGTCCAGGTAGTGGTGCAGTCCATTCAACTTGTTCACCCTAGTCCAATCCAACACCAAGGTGAGACATATTTCAAGGCACCATATTGCATCTACTACAGATGTTGAGAAGGATAGAGCTTCATGCCACCAGTGTACAGACAGCAAACCCTAAACTCTGGATGATCTCTCCTAGCAGTCTTATATAGCACTTGGGAGAACATTGAGACCTGTGGAATCCCAAAGTTTAGAACCCAAGGGGCTGATACAGCATATCCAAGTCAAATCCTCTGGACATGACCATCAAGAAAGGACCAAAGCCAATGATGAGGTTCTGAATTCCCCATACCAGCAATCAGCCCAGGATTACTATAGCTGAAAGTATGCTGAGAGATTTAGGAATACTAGCAGTCATATTACCACAGTTGGGCTTCTTAAAAAGCTCATCATGAAGCATGACTGAAACAATTACCATGCTGTAACCATGGCCTAAACTCCCACTGGAATGGATCAAGGCAATCTGTTTCATCTAAGAATGCCTGCAGTTGATCCACCACAACTCTCTCAATCAACATGCTCATGAACAGAATGACCCGTCTAAAGTTATTTAAATCATCTGTCTCTAGAGCTGCATTTTAACCAACTGGCTGAACAATAGTCTCTTTCAAATAGAAAGTAACATAATCTTTCTCAAGAGGGGAGTTGATGATATTTGTGGTACATTCCACCATCAGTTCTGTCACCAAATTTAAAAGCCATGACAGGGAAGGATCAAGAAGAGAAGGGGTGCCTTTACAGTGAGCAAACACTGTGTTCACCTCTGCAGGTATTACTGACATAAAAAGTATATCAGAAAACAAAACAAAATAAGAAACACTGTAGCACTTCAAAGACTATGCTATATTTTTATTGTTAGCTTTCGTGGATCAAGTCCACTTTATTTTAACTTTCCTGCTGCAATGTTATTATCTAAATCATCACTGCTCTGGGCTTACTGCAGCAGCTGGGAGTTTGAAGGTGGGCAGATTGCTAACTCAGAGTGGGCAAAGCCCCCTGACTACGGCCCTGTCAATGGGACTTACTCCCAGGTAAGTAAATATAGGACTTTAGCCTTTCAGCTCTACATGGATGCAAGTGTAATTGAGTACAATTATACAAGGTTAGTAAGTATGGGAATCCATGGCCCTAATGATGTAATAACCATTATTTAATGGAATTTTAGTCTGTGCTGTGAGAAGAAAATGTTTCATGACATACTGTCCCTTATATTTTAGTATTTTATTTATGGAAACAGGGAAGGAATACTGTAGAAAGCACCAATTTCACCATTACCTGCCCTTAAACTCCCACTCAGCAATGGGGCCAGAAGAAATTGTGAACCTGAGCACCTTCCTCCTTCAAAGGAGTTGAATTCTGCAGCAGCAGGAGAGATTGCTTGAACATAGCCCAGGGGAAGTATTTTTCATGTCTGGTGAGAGAAAGATTCATGGGGAAACAGTCAACAAGAAACTCTTTCCTCAAAATGAATTCCTGGTGCCTACCAGAACTACAATTCCAAGAAGTGTCATACCATGGCCAACTTCTGCACACTGGTAAAAAGGAATTATCCACAACAACTTTAAAGCTTTCTTTCTTGTTGACAGCTCCATTGAGTAAAAGGATAGTATGCATGCATTACCTTGCTATTAGTTGGTCAAATACAAAAAGCTGCTGAATTTGTGTGTATGGGGGAAACTTTGTATCTTTTACACTTGGAAGAATAACTATCCTAAACATTTACCAAAACTATTCCTCTTAATACCAAAACAGTAACTAAATCAAGGCAGTTTGTATAATTTAAGGATAAGTGTAGAGCAGGGGTAGCCAACCTTGGTGCTCCAGCTGTTCTTGGACTTCAATTCCCAGAAGCCCTGATTGGCAGGTGTGATGACTTGGGCTTCTGGGAATTGAAGTCCAAGAACAGCTGAGGCACCAAGGCTGGCTATCCCAGTGTAATGAAAGAACCCAAGGTCAGCACCTCCCATGAACCCTTTGCTGGTATTTGGTATTTGTGGGTGACACAATGAAAAGCAATGAGGAGGAATAAAAACTATCCATACCTTATATAGAAGATGCACAGCTGGTGACAAAAGAGGAGACTGATAGGCTCATCTCTTCAGAAAGATCAAGACCTTTATTTATTTTATTTATATCCCACCCAAATTAGGGTAAAACACTACTCTGGGTGGCTAACAGCATCCAAAAACAATATAACAATATAACCCATATATGCCTATAGACAGAGATGGGAAAAGTTATTCTTCTGGATGATGCAATTCTCAGACTATAAATGGATTTTAATCCAAAAAAGCAATTTTCCCATTTCTTCTTCAATAAGCCATATGTTGATACTAGCAAATGGCCTAGATTGTAGATGTTTCATTGGGGGAATATAAGGTTAGGCAATAATTGGAGATGTCTCTGAAATTCTAAGAGGCTCAGATTGAATAAATACTGACTCATCATTCAGAATAGGACCAATTGACAGGCAGTAGCATTTCTTCCCTTGCCACTGTAGTTTTGTCCAGTTTTTATTAGCCCTTAATTAGTTTTCTCACAGTTAACTGTTCCGCTCACATTTTTCTGGTCAAGTGTGTTTTATATTTTTGCAATGTTCCTGCTATCATTGAGCCAGGAGACACCAAAATTATTACTAGGGAGTTACTACAGCTCTGGAGACTTAAGGCTTCTTTTTTTTTATCAAAACTGTTTTGACCCAACAAGTGAAGAAACAGCTGTTTGCTTGGTCCTTGGTCTGAAGTGAACTGTTTTGTATTTTTCTGGAAATGGAAAAAGGAATGAAGAGTGGAAACAGCAGCAGCAACAGAAAATCCCTTCCCAACAAAGTCAGCAAACCAAAGCAGAAAAACAACTCCATTTAGGTGACTTAACGGTATGGGCTGGAACAATGACATTGTAACACCGGCTTCTCCAAACAGATAGAGAATTTTAGATTCAGAATGCTTGGTGATTAGAGATAGGAACTCTGCTGTTAATGAGAACATTTCAGTCTTATCTGTTGAAATTCCATCAAATGCTGGCTCCCCAATGGCAGTTAGCAAAAAAACTATTGTTGCAATAGAAACTCCCATACACAAAGCAGTTCAAGCCTTTGTAAGTTTAAACACAGAAACAACAGATGGATTAAAGTCATATATGAAACAACTGCTAAACACAGTAGGATAGCTTCATATTTTGACTGGGAAAATGGTGTTGGCCATAGTCCAAGAGCTTAAAGAGATATCATCCCAATTGGATGAAATCCAAGAACTGCTAGATGGGCCCCCCAATGAGATCTTAAAACTGCAAAATTTTACCCAATTTGGAAACAAAAATGAAGTTGCTGAGGCTAAAATTAGGAAAGGAGCTCATGGAAGCCTCATGGCAGCATGCTGCTTGCGAGTTGACCCAATAACCCTTGAAATTGTGGACAATTCTAAGAACAGAGGGCATTGGTTGAATAGGCAGAAAGTGTCAGAGTCCTTGAGCAGGCTATTGAGAACAGAGGTGGGGCAAACTGATTTTTAAAATCTCCTGGGTCCCCCTCATATACAGAGACTGCTCTAGAAATTCACCAGTCATGCAATCCCAATGCTTCTGCCAAGGATGAGGAGATTTTAAAGTGATTTTAATATAATAGTGAAGAGAATTTTCTCGGATCCCAACACAATAGGTAATACCACCAAAACAGAAGATAACATCCCCTCCCCCTCCAACTGTGCTGCAAGTCAGCTCAATCTGGCCTCAGACCAGGTTCCTGGAGAGCTGGTAAAAAACCAGAGCTGATTGCTCTTAAAGAATTGAGAAAATGACAGCACAACAGGAATTTAGGAAATGCTATAATTAGAAGAAAAGACTGTACACTTACAGAAGTCGTTGCCCACCTCAAAGGAGAATCCTACAGTTTTGACTAAGTCTCCTACTAAAGGGCCAATAAAACCATCTGCCTGGCTGAAGTTACCTGAGACTCTATTGTAGGAGTTCTCAACCTTTTAAAGCCGGGAGCCAAGTCATGCTCCCTCAGACAGCTTCGGGGGCCAGATGGTCATTTTGCTCTTTCGCCACTGTCACCCAAAATTTTGGGGCCCAGGTACGTTTCTCTGGCAGAGGTATAGAGACCCTAAGAACTTACAACGAGACAGATAATTCGATCAAAACAAAGTGATTTATTGGGAGCAAAAGCAAAGGAAAGCTATCGAGATTATAGTCTGGCCAGACCTACAACTAAATAGCTACCTTCCCTCAATCGTTTTGAAGAAAAACCCGCTCGTGATCTCAGCCCACGAAATTATGTGAACCAGAGATACCCACCTCCCACTCTAAAGGGCTTATATCTATTTTCCTAAACTAACTCTACGTGCCAGGGGGAGGGGACTGAGACTGGGAAGGGGGAAAGGCAATTAACACATTTTAATTACATGTAAACATAAAATACAAAGCAGGGTATGAGGTAAGGGGTTTGAATGTAAAGAAACAGCAGATTACAGCTATTGCTGGTTACAGAGAGTTTACATTGTGTCAAACAGGCATATTTGCGGTTAACAGGTATTTGCGAGGGGAAATGAAGTATCCTTTGTTCTCTGCTGACTGAATCAAAGGCACAGGAGGCGGGAGCGGCCTGCGCGTCTTCTCCAATGGGAGACGAGCTAGCAGGACTGACAGCCAATGGCGCTTTGAGGCGGGAAACTGCAGACCCAACGTGGGATACTGTTCCGGACATGAAAGGATCACAGCGTTTGACTCATTCTTAAGTAGAAAAACAAAGAAAGAAGTTAGAATCATTATGTCTTGATTGTTTAATTAAATGGAGATCTCTGGAGGAGGGAAACCAATATTTTAGCCTTTGTTTGCCCTTTTAATCTGTTTGCTGCGTACGTGAGAGATGGGACGTCCGCTTGTCCCTTGCAGCCCTGTGCTGTCAGTTTATTGTTGCGCAAGGGCTTTTCTTAGGTTCTTCGCTTGCTTCCCCCCTCCCCTTTCCAAATATGTTGTTTTATGGTCCTTGTGTTCTGCACATGATTGTGTTTATGTTGGTTTCTCCCCCCCCCCCATTTCTTTGCTTGGGTCAGTGTTATGTTATAGCAATGTTTAATTAAACTTTATTAAGGAGAATCAAACCAGAGGTATGAGTCATTCAGCTTCTTTCCTTTGTTTCCTTTGTGAAGGAATGAAAAGGATTTTCTGCTTGCTATCAGGGAGCCAGTCTTTACACCTTTAGGCAAAGCAAACTTGAGGCTTAGGAGCTAAGAACAATGGGGGCAATCAGTGACATTATCATTTTTACATTCCTTGCCAGAGTCTATTGACTATTGGGTAATCCCCCTTCCTTCTGGAGAGCGTTCCAATTGTATGATTTGCTTCTCCCTTATTTTCCATGTGTGTACAGTGGGTTCAATTTTGATGTCTCAAAATTTCTGGTAACACCACCACACGGGACTTCCTGGTGTGATGGAGGTGGTGGTGGGGCCACATGAAATGGCACTGTGGGCTGCATCCGGCCCACAGGCCACAGGTTGAGAATCCCTGTTCAATTGGGAACAACATACTCACAAGAGATGCCAATGGATAGGGCTACTGTCTTCCTATCAGTGTCCTATACAGGTACACAGGAAGAGCCTCCTTGAAGATTGTGGTATTGTGGCTTTTCCTGGCCAGATTAAGCATTCAGTTTAATAACTTTTGTTTAAATGGTTTAACTGATTCCACTGATGCCTCCAAATTTACGTATATATTGTTGCAAGGCTGAAGCATTGATTTTGTACTTATCCCTTTGTCGTTAAAATCATCTGTGGTCAATTTTGCTGTAGGAGTCGATATTGCCTGTGACCATTTCCCCTTCAGCTTGATTTTTAAAAAATTAAGGTAAAGGTCTCCCTTGCTTGAAAGCCAGTCGTATCCAACTCTAGGGTTCAGTGCTCATCTGTTTATAGCCAAAGACCCAGCACTATTTGCATCTGCAGACGTTTCTGTGGACATGTGGTAGGCATGCCTTGACACCAGAGTGCATGGAACGCTGTTTACCTTCCCACTGAATTGGTCCCTATTTATCTACTTGCAATTTCTTGCTTTCAAACTGCTAGGCTGGCAGGAGAACAGCCACAATTAGTTGGTCCTAAATTAGAACTAGAAAAATGGCCAAAAACAAAGTGGAATAAATTATCTACCCAAAAATTATAAAGGAGCATGTGTGTAGACTTTAAAACTTCCATCATATTGGAGGTTGAGCCCACCCTCATGATGAATTGTACACTAGGCTAACTGCATATATAGTTGGTTGTTTAGTTAGGTTGTAAGTTCACCTCATACAACATTGGTGCTTTTTCTTACAATAGGAGCTGATTTGACAAGGAATGTAGGATACTTAAAGAGAGTAATCAGGAGAAGTAAGGCAATATAGAGTATTGCACACCACAGAGCTAATTACCTTGCCTCTATGAAGTAAATAAAACACAGATAAAGGGGGGCGGCGGCGGCGGAAATGTCATACCTAGATGGAGCTGTAGGATCTTTCAGTCATTGAGCTGCTGGAACCAAACTTAGACACGGAAGAAGATTAAACTGCGATATAAAATGAAGGGCTTCTCTTGGTTTGGTGTTACACATTGCCTAAGCAGTGCCTTTCTTTGAAAAACTTTGCTACTTACATTACTGTTATCGAGTATCCATGTATCTGTGCATGTACATGTGAAAGCATGAGGAAATGAACTCCTGTATCCTTGTTATTAGGTCAGAACTTCAATTTAGGGTGTTAAGACCTGTCTCCCCTATCTCAAATTTTGTTTCTCCTTTCTTGTTGGTGCAGTGACGCCACTGTCCAAGTTCATTACAGTTTCCTCTTGCTTCCCTTTTTCTTATGTTCATTGGGCTGGAGGTGGGCAAATGACTCTGGCAGAAAGAATTCTGAAGGCACTGTGTTTAATCCACAGTCCTTGCTTGATATTTTCTTCTTTGCAGGAATGTGTTTTCTTCCCCTACTGGAGACACAGAAACATCCGACACAGACAATTGGGTTTAAGTATCTTGCAGTCATGGACAACCTGCACAGTCCAGAGCGCCCCCTGAAAAAGGGAATGGTAAATCACTACTGAGTACTGTACTCTCTACCTAGAAATCCCTGGCAAGTGTCATTACAAATCTGAACTGACTTGACAATAGACAATTATTTGCGCAGCGGCAGTATTGTAGCCAATGAAGTTAATCTGAGGCATGATTATTGCTAATGTAATTATTATTATAATTCAGTTAGTGTTGTGGGGAGAAGAGACAAGCATTGGACTGACTTCAAACTGCAGATGTCACACTTACAGAACATGCACATAGCTCCAGTGAAATGTAGCCTGAGATAATTTGTTTCATAGTTTGTTCAACAGTGAACATTGAATCTTTGAAGCAACCAGAAAAACAAAGTTATAGTGTGCTGCTGTAAATTTTTAAAATGTACCATGGGAGTTTTGGACTTTCTGTCTTTACATAGTAGTAGCTTTTCCTTGGCTTTCCAGGTCACAGAAAGATAAAACCGGTTCATGGCATCTGTTAACCAGAGGATAGATTGTGCCAAATTCCTTACGATTCTATGACCCATACTATTGGTTCCCAACTCCCTTTGAACTATGCAGGTACAGTGCAGGAAGATTAACTAAATTGAAGAAAATCCTCAACGCAACATGTCAGTATAAACAGGCTTGCAGATGGGCTTTATTTGCTTGAATTGCTGCTCAAGATCAGATTGTAAGTAAGATCCCTGTACCAAGAACCTTCTGTGATCAGTTTAGGAAGAAGGTACAAATCAAAGTACAGTAATACCTCGGCGCTAAAACTTGGTTCCACAAGTCTTGGTGTTATCTGATTTTTAGTGTTATCCGATGCATGTTAAAATCCTATGGGATGGATCGGATAACGTTAAAGCTCCATAGAGATACATTGTAACCCCACAGGCTTTAGCGGTTGTTATCCGATCCATCCCATAGGACCTTATTGTTATTCGATCCAATTCTCCTCCCCAGATTACTTAACGTTATGCGATTTTAGCATTATCCGATGTAACCGTTATCCGAGGTATTACTGTATCACATATTTGCCATGTTACTATGTGTCTTAATATCACTCAAGGAGACAACGAACTAACTTTGCAAGGGTTGTAACTGCTTTAGGGTCAGTATTTTACCCTAGGTGTTTTTTTATTTACTTATTATGGTGTTGGAATGGGACTGGAGTGGCTCAAGTGAAAATGCTGAATTTGACGACTGCATGTGAATGCAAATTCAAATGTACAGATTTATTTGAATCCAAGGCACAAACTGAATTGGATGTTCCCAAATTGGGACCCATCTTGAAATGTCAAGTTGGTCCCTGAACCAAACTGGGAGACTCTAAAGGTCACCCTTGCTCGAAACCCAGTCGTATCCAAGTCTAGGGTTAGGTGCTCATCTGTTTATAGCCAAAGAGCCACTGCTGTCTGCATTTGCAGACATTTCCGTGGACATGTGGCAGGCATGCCTAGACACCGAAGTGCACGGACCACCACTTACCTTCCCACCGAAGTGGTCCCTATTTGTCTACTTGCAATTTCTTGCTTTTGAACGGCTAGGTTGGCAGGAGCTGGGACAGAGATGGGCGCTCATTCCATCATGGTTTTGAATTGCTGACCTTCCACCTCCCAGTCAGCTTCTTAACCACTTAAGCTGCTGCAGTCCCCTGGGGACTTTAACACAATGCAAATTTCAGGTGTTTATGTTACAAGATCTTTGAGCTATGGCAGATGCATACACACTATTTTTGTAGAGATCAGAATATGTTTCACCATTATTATAGAAGGAGCAAGTCTGACGGAGTTTTGAAACATCTATGTTGGAAGAATGCCAGACATAATTCTGCCGACTGCACTTTTTTTCAGTTTTGAAGGGGGGGAAACCTTGCATGCAAATGATTCAAGGTTCAACAATAGTTTTGACAATTAAATAATTATATTTTGCACTTGTGGAAAAACCTGCTCATTTTATAGAGGCACCACTCTACAAGTGGAAAAAGGTGGGCAGAGGAGTAGCTAGCTAGTCGTGTTTAATCATGTTGGAGAGAATTGTATAAGAAATGACTGGATATACTGTAGTTCAGGTGAAGTCAAATTCCATCAGCAAATGAATTGTCATATAGAATCCACATTTCCCCCTATCTTAAACACAACATATATCTGAAAATAATGCAGCAATGGCAGTATTCAAGCCCTTGAATGAAACAGAATATAGTTTGCCAGCAAATGCTACTAAAGACTCTAATAAGGCAGGAAATTATTAATAACTTTTGAATTACTACTTGTAAATTCTCTGGCAAAAGATGGATGTTCTCAATAAGTTTGAAGAAAGCATACCAGTGGCTTCCCCCAAATTTGACAGAAATATGTGCCTGAGAAAAACTGGAGTGAAAAAGCTAAATACTGTATATCATTTTTTAGCACTTTTAAAACTTGCTATGACACATTTTAATGGATTCATTTGAAAATTATTACAATATGCAGACAATGGATACTAAGTTCAAAGAAGTCACAATTTTATATGCCCCATAATTTTGTAACTTATAATGGAATAATATTGGTAGACAGACAGGTTGTACTTACCAGTAACTGTTGTTCTTTGAGTATGTTGTTTGTGAATTCACACTTATGGGTTCTGTGCCTGCACTGAGCCGTTATCAGAGCTGTCAAGATGACTGGACAAAAATGTTGAGGTTAGGACCGCCCACTATCTTCACCCACCTTCAACGCCATTTTGCACTCTTTCCCTCAGTTAAATAATAAAGCGGCTCTCCTTTCAATTTCCCCCCATAAGCTATAAACAGACACTGGGACTTTCTGAAGCCCGCAGTTCGCTTGGTGTAGAAAAGAAGGGCTCTCCTGCCATCCAAGGAATGCCACGCTTTTTCTTGCGGAGAACTTGGTTCTGGGGGAAATGCAGGTAATGTAATAGATTGTGCCAAATGGAATTTAGTGATGACCCTAGGAAGGAAAGAGAGGTCCGGGTTGAGTACAACCCTGTCAATGTAAAACTTTAGGAAAGGCGGGTCAGAGCGCAACGCTGCAAGTTCTCCTGCTCTCCTGGCAGAGGTGATGGCCACGAGGAAGGCTGTCTTCCAGGAGATGAGCTTGATATCCGCTGTTGCCATGGGTTCAAATGGTGGTTTCATCAGGGCATTCAGAACCGTAGTCATGGACCACTGTGGCGGTGGTTTCTTCACTGGGGGTGGGTGGTGGGTGGGAGAGGCATTCCTCAATCTCTGTAGGAACCTCCTGACAGTTTTATCCCAAAAGGCAGTAGACAACATCGACTGAGGAGGAACATGTGCTACCACTGCAGCTAGATGAACACGAAGAGAAGAGTGTGTTGACCCAGATTCAGCCAAGTGTAAAAGGTATGCCATGACGTCCTGCAGAGTTGCAGTGTCAGGCGTATAGGTGTGGGAGGCCAGGAAGGATGTAAACCATTTGCATTTGGAGGCATACGACTTTAGCATGGATGGTTTCCTACACATTTGAAGGATCCGTGCTAAGTTGGGCGGATAAGCCATGAGGTCATGTGAAGGCTGGGCAGGTCAGAGAGAAGGATCCGACCATTCTCCATGTGAACGAGGTCCAGATCAGAGGGCAGTCTTATCGAGTCTGATGCTAGTGCCTGGAGTAGGGGAAACCACAGTTGACGCGGCCACTAGAATGGCCCGTGTGTTTTCCACTCGGATGCATATGAGAACTCTCTGTATGAGTGGGATTGGAGGAAACATGTACATGAAGCCCTGTTGCCACAGAACCATGAAGGCATCTCTCTCAGATCCGTGGCCAATCCCCGATCGAGAACAATAACGAAGGCACTTCACGTTTCTCTGTAACGCAAACAGATCCATGGTGGGATGGCCACAAGTCGCAGATCCTGGCGAATACTGTTTTGTCCAGCTCCCATTCATAGGAGGTCGTTCCCCTGCGACTGAGATTGTCTGCCAATGTATTGAGTGTCCCTTGAATATGAACTCCAATCGGGAACATGTGCACTTTCAGGCACCACTCCCAGATCTGCACCACGAGATGGAGAAGAAAGAGGGACTTTGTTCCTCCCTGTTTGTTTAAGTATGCCAGGGCTGTGGTGTTGTCTGAGGCTATCTGGACTACCCTCCCCACAATGGAGAGTTTGAACGTTCTCATTGCCTTCCAAACTGCCAAGAGTTCTAGGAAGTTGATGTGGTGTGCTGACTCCGGTTGACTCCAAATGTTGTTGATCCGGAGGCGACTGCAAGATACACTCCATCTGTAAGTGATGGCATCTGTAGTTATCTGAACCATGGGAGGGGGAAGGCTGAAGAGTCTCCCCCTGACAATGTTCTGCTCCATCACCCACCACATAAGCTGTTTGCGCAGTTCTGGGGTTGGGCGAAGAAGCTTGTAAGGGTGGTCGGTGACAAGGTCGAAGGAGCTGTGGAACCATGACTGAAGAGACCTCATTTTCAACTTCATGTGTGAGATTACAGTGGAGGTTGAGGCCATGAGGCCTAGAAGTCTTAGCACTTCACTAGCTCTGATTCGATGGGAGGTCTGGATCTGGTATACCATGGATCGGATGTTGCGGAGGCGTTGTGTGGGAGGGTAGGCTCTGAGGCTTACTGAGTCCAGTATTGCTCCTATGTGATGCGTTGACTTGGGCAAAGCTGGGATTTCTTGATATTTATTCTTAGACCAAAATTCTCCATGAAGGTGAGGCAATAGGCCACATCGTCCAGTGCCTTCTGCTTTGATGGGGAGCATACCAGCCAGTTGTCGATATAGGGGAACACCTGAATCCCCTGCAGATGCAGGTGAGCTGCCACTGGCATCATGCATTTGGTGAACACCCTGTATTGGTAGATGCGGCCATCCACTTGGAATCAGAGGAACCGTTGGAGATCCTTCCTGATGGATATGTGAAAATACGTATACTTCAGGTTGATTACCACAAACCAGTCCCCGTTGTTGATGAGAGGCAAGATGGATTGTAGGGTGACCATACAGAACTTTCTCATGGCAGTGTGCTTGTTGAGGCGGCAGAAGTCTAAAATGGGTCTGAATCCTCTGTCCTTCTTGTCCACAATGAAGTACTTAGAATAGAAACTGTTGGAGGAGTTTACAGATGCGACGGTTTCTATAGTTCCCTTCTTGAGGAGAGTTGACAATTCCTCCTGTAGTTGTGAAGACGGATCGGTGGAGTGGATCCGTCCAACAATAGAGTATTTCTTGAACTCTAGCGCGTAGCCAGAGCTTAAGATGGTTAAGACCCACTTGTCTGTGGTGATGTTGGACCACACGTTGAGAAAGTTCCATAGGGGATGGTACAGTAGGTGGAGGGTTGGGGAGTCATTGGTCTGCGCAAAGTCAAACATGTTGCTTGTGCTTGTTGTTGGTAACGTGGCCTTGAGGTTTGTCAGCGAGGCTTGTAGAAGCTCTGCCTGGGATAGTCCTGCTGTCTGGACTGCTGTTGACGAGGTTGGTAGTTTTGGGTCTGGTAGGATTGGTAGGGGACATAATTCCGGAATGGATATTCGGTGGACGCGCCCAGAAGCAGCTTTTTGGTAGTTGTGATGTCTCTATGCAACTCACTTATAGAGGTATCTGTCTCCGCAGCAGAGACCCTGACCGTCAAAGGGGAGTTCTTCTATTAACTTCTTAACCTCTTCCTGGAGGTCTGCCAAACGCAAATAGGAGTAGCAATGTTCTTCACCTTGGATTCAGTGACATGCCTAGCCATTCGGATTTGTTGGAGGGCAAGATGGTTACCCTCCTGGCACAGGGTGTTGAATTCGTTGTGGAGGTTTTCAGGTAGCTTGGCCCTGAAAGTTTCCGCCTTTACCCAGAGCTTACAGTTGTATGCTCCCATGGCAGTGATGTAATTAGCTGCCCTGAACAAAAGCGAAGCATTAGCATATACCTTCCTGCCCAGGGAGTCCAACTTCTTTCCTTCTTTGGAGGAAGGGATTGGAACACTACTGGCTGGTGTCCAATGATGGGAGGCTTTAATGACCTGAGAGTTCGGGATCGGATGGGTATGGAGAAACTGACCTTCTTCTCCTAAAAATTTGTACATACGCTCAACATGAGTGGAGACGAAATGGGCTGACACCATTTTCTTCCAGACCTGTTTGGCAGCGTTCCCAATGGCAGGGAGAAGGCCGAGGTGGACCACGATGAGCTCCTTATTGGCCATGCCACAAACATCATCGACACATGGGTCAGGTGGATTCTCCGCCTTGAGGTTGAGAGTGGTACCAAGGCATGTGAGGAGGGCCATGAAGGTTCTTTGGTCCTCCGGTTGGGACCGCTGAGAACTCTCAATCTGGTCATCTGGCAACTTCTCCAGTTCATTTGCCGGTAGCGCCTCGGGGCCCAAGGCCCGAGGTCCATGAAGGCCTCGGGGTCCGAGTCAGACCAGTCAGGTCTGGCTGAACTCAGATTGTCCCCCAGAAAAGGTGGTGGAGGTGGAGGAAGGCTGGCCTCTGACTGAATGGAATCTGTTCGGCGCCTCTTCACTGGGGTTGGATCCTCATCACTATACTGTTGGCTGGTGTCCACTTGGAGAGCGGGCTGTGGGAGCGCAGGATGAACTTGATCCAAAATATCCTTTGCCATCGCTTGGAACAAAGGGGTTAGTAGGCTTATCTGTATGGACAGGGATGGGTCCGGAGGCGCAGCAGGCTGCGGGTCCAGAAGCCTCGAAATCCCTCTGGGTGGGGGAGGCAGCAGGGTCTCCTGATGCAGTGGTAGGCTGGAAGCCTTCTCTGGGGAAATAATAAATGGAGAGGTCTGAGTTGAAAATTGAGAAGATATAGTGGCCATAAAGACTGCTGAGGCCAGAGATGGAGGAGGAGAGGGTCGAACTGGATGAGGCGTAGGTGGAAGAGAGGCAGAAGAAGGATGGTGTTTCTTCTGCTTCTTTTTCTCCTCCTCATTCTTTATCTGGAAGAGCTCAGACGTAGTCAGTTTAGGTGGTGCGGCCGATGCCTAAGATGAGGCTGCTAGGACATTGTGGGGTCACTCGAGCGGTTGAGGCTCCAAGGCTGCCGCCATAAGGTGTACTTGCAGTCTGTTCTGCGGTTCTTCAACGCAACCCTAGATAATTTTCTGCAGGCGGTACACAAATGGACCAGGGGATCTTCTCCAAGGCAAATAAGGCACTTATCATGACTGCCGGTGCTGGGTATTTTTGTGTTGCAAGACGGGCACCTCTTGAAGGCCACCGTGGAGGCCATCCACCGGAGCGGATGTTGCAGTGAAAAAAAATTATCCCAGCCAGAGACCTGGCTCGAGATTTCTAGCAGTTTTTTTTAACTGACTGAGAGGAAAAACCCTCCCAGATGGGGGTGGACCAGGAGGCAGTGAACTTCCTGGTCCAGAAAAATTAAGAGAAGTCTTTGAAAAATGAACACAAGAAAATAGAAGTAAGACAAGCTCTCAATATGGCTCCTGCTATCGCAGCAGAAAAAAGAGAACTGAGGGAAAGAGTGTGAAATGGCGTCGAAGGTGGGTGGAGATGGTGGGCGATCCTAACCTAATTTTTTTTGTCCAATCAGCTTGACAGCTCCGATAACAGCTCAGCGAGGCGCAGAACCCATAAGTGTGCATTCACAAACAACACAAAGGAGAAGGGATCACTCACTTTACCCCATTGTTCAAGTTTGATTTGTTCATAATCTAACACTGAACTGTAGAAGGACTAAAGGTCTAGTGTAATATAGCTTCACAGGTTCAGAGTAGAAGGAACTACTGAAAAATAGTAAGTTTCACCACTGCCTGTATATATTTTAAAGCTTTATAGCAAAAAAGTAATTAAAAAAGAGGGAAAGCCCTCCCTCTCCATATAAATAAAACACAACTGTAGTAAAAATATATTGCACATTGGAAATTATTACCTCTAATTTATAATATAAATCTATTGAATAGTTAGTCTTTACACCAGAAGTTCCCAACCTACGGCCAGTGGGCTGGATCCAGTTCCTGATGCCAATTTATTTATTTATTTATTTATTAATCAAATTAATATTCCACCCTACTCGCACAGGCAACTCAGGGCGGAGCACAACCAGCATGTAATACACCACTAAAAACACTAAAAGAACAAAATAAAAATTAAAACAATTCTTTTTAAAAAAACCTCTCAATCCCTAGCCTGAAGAAAATCGAATAAAAGGAATGGGGGGTAGGAATAGGAGGGTAGATAAAAGAAGTTAAATAAGCCAGTGGGGTGGGGGGTTATCAATAAACCATCACTACCCCACACCATTCCTGCCAGCCAGGTTTTCAGGCCTTTCTAAAAGCCAGTAACCTTGTCTGTAGGCGCAACTCCAGAGGCAGACGGTTCCACAAGGCCGGGGCGAACAGGGAGAAGGCCCTCTTTCTCGTGCCAGAGAGTCGAGTCTCTCTGGCAGATGGTACAACTAAGGCACCTCTCTGGTCCACTCTAGTGGGACGGACAGATACCCTTGGGGAGATGTGGTCTCTCAAGTAACCTGGTCCACTACCATATAGGGCTTTAAAGGTAATAACCAGCACCTTGAATTATACCCGGAGGCAAACTGGTAACCAGTGCAGCTCCCAAAGCAGCGGGAATGCATGAGAATAATGCCCACATCCCAATACCACCCGGGCTGCCACATTCTGGACCAGGCTCAGCCTCCAGATGGTCATCAAGGGCAGCCCCATGTAGAGCGCATTGCAATAATCTAATCTGGAGGTGACCAGGGCATGGGTGATCATGAGCAAGGCTGCCACCTGCTCATTGAGCAGGAGTTGTGAGTCCAGGAGGACCCCCAGATTGCGCACCAGGTCTGTTTGAGGTAAACTAGCCCCATCCAGAACCAAAGATGGTAACTCCTGTGTTGACCTGGGACCCCCAACCCACAAACCACTCAGTTTTGCCAGGGTTCATCTGTAACCCATTGTCCCCCATCCAGACCCTCACAGCCTCCAAGCACCCGGATAGGACTTTGACTGCATCACCAGGATCCCCACGAGCCGAGATGTACAACTGTGTATCATCTGCATACTGATGGTATTTTACCCCGTGGGAACAGATGATCTCGCCCAGGGGCTTCATGTAGATGTTAAATAGGAGAGGTGAGAGAACTGAGCCGTGAGGCACCCTTTAAGGGAGCGGCCTAGGGTTGGACCTCTCACTCTCCAACCACACCGACTGAGTCCAGCCCGTCAGAAAAGCGGCAAACCAGGCCAACACCGTGTCCTGGACCCCCAATCCTCGAAGCCATCCCAGAAGGATACCATGGTTGATGGTATTGAAAGCCGCTGAGAGATCAAGGAGACCCAGGATGGTGGGATGGCCCCCGTCCCGCTCACGCCAGAGATCATCCACCAGTGCGACCAGTGCAGTCTCAGTACCATATCCGGGCCTGAATCTTGACTGAAAAGGGTACAGATAATCCATTTCATCCAGGGTCTCCTGTAACTGTCGCGCCACCACCTTCTCCAGCACCTTACCCAAGAATGGAAGGTTGGATACCGGGCAGTAATTAGATACCACAAATGGGTCAAGAGATGGCTTTTTCAGGCCACGCCATCCTTGTCGCTCCTGGAAGCAGGAGTAAAACATGCCCATACATGCACAAAACACTGCCATAAATGACCTGCAGCTGTTGCAAATGTGTTTAGGACAGCTGCAGGTGCATTTGCAGCAGTGTTTTGTGCATGCACATTTTACTTCCGCTTCCGGGTTGGAGCAACCACATGACCAGCCCATGGCCAAAAAGGTTGGGAACCCGTCTTAGACTTTCACCTTGTTCTAAGTAAGCTATTTCTATCCTCCATGCCAGTAGCATACTGATAAGAAAACAGGGAAACTATATAGCTTGATAGATTCATAGCCCCCTTCAAAATCATTATTCTGATTCTGAGAAGCAACTGAACACCTAACATGGGGGGAGGGGGCTCCCTCACACATATGGCTAAAAACATAAAGGTTATTACATATGAGTAGGAACAAAATAAGATAAAAAATTTAAACCCTGATAATAAAAAATTAACATTATATTGTCCTTCCTGTCCTCCAAATGTATATTACATCCCTGATCAAAAAGCAATCAAAAGACTGCATAAATCTTCCTTTGAAGAAATCAAGTACCAGTACATCTTGCTATCATCAAATATAAATTAATCCACTTTTATCATAGTATTTGGGATTGTAGTGTCATCTTGAATATTTTTTATTGTGGAATAATTATTGGTGCACACGGAGTATTAAAAATGCTAATGCATAGTTCTTCATGTGAAAGTAATATACCACTATTCAAAACAGGTAATTTAAATAAATTAGTAACATTTCCCCGAATTTGCAGCAAATAGCTCAGGATGGCATATATTGCCCACCCTGTATTATTTTGTTTTAACCCTTACAATCTCCATTGAAGAAAGTTATACTGAAGATTTGAAAGTTAGGTCTCCTTGGTCCTTTTTGCATTTGTTGACCTAAGCCAGAGGTGGCGAACCTATGGCAGGGTGCCAAAGGTGGCACTTGGAGCCATCTCTGTGGGCACCAGTGCAGTCACCCCAGTACAGAGTTCACCCCGTCCCTCTACCCAGCAGCCCAATGGGAGCATTTCCTTCCTCCCGTTGCTGTGTTGGCACTTTGTCATAAGTGGGTTTTGGGTTGCAATTTGCGCACTCGGTCTCTAAAGGGTTCGCCATCACT
Source organism: Furcifer pardalis (assembly GCA_030440675.1). Lineage (NCBI taxonomy): Eukaryota > Metazoa > Chordata > Lepidosauria > Squamata > Chamaeleonidae > Furcifer > Furcifer pardalis. Next base: position 66,319,869 of record CP126896.1, read on the forward strand.
GACCTAGGCATATATTAGCTAACTGATGGGCAAAATCCTGCTAAACTGGTGGATTTACCCTGACTTCTTCGGGTACATGAAGTCACAGATATGAAGAAATCCTGCCCGCAGTAAGAAACTAAATCATGATGAATTAAGAAGGCAGATACTGGTGTCATTCTTGGACTATCTGTTAATATTCAGCAATAGTCAAATGACAGGTGAAGTCATTTTTTTTACTAGTCACCTGACTGACATTATTACATAAAAAGTGTCAATCCTATACTTCCCACTAATCTGATAGTTCTACATTGTAATAGAAACCAGATGGTTCCTCGCAACCAGTTTTATCTCCATACTTTAATATAAAAAATGAGGCCTGTTAAACCTGCAAGTGTATGAATCATTGGCACAGTCAGATGTAATCAAATAATGAAAACACATTTTGGAAGTATAGATGCTAAATAAATAATTTTATTCATATCTAGTGGGCTTGCCCATGAGGTTTTTTTTTTTTTTTTTTTGGGGGGGGGGGAGTATCCATAATTTCCATAGTAATTAAGGGTGCAACAAATCCAGTGACATTTCTGTAAAATTTATAGTCGAACATGAAAAAAAATGTGTTCCTTGCATGCACATGTTCTTGTCTTATCTTTGGGAGTGAGATTATGTAAAACTAGGATAGGCAACATATAGCCCTGGATGAGATCAAAATAGCTCAGGAAAAAAAATACCCCCCTTTTTCCTGCTTGAAATGATTATTTTCAGTTTAGCAAACAAGACCCTTCCAAACACTGCCAAAAGAACAAAGTAGATATGGGGATGCCAACTAGGCACTTTTTTTAAATGGCTGGTTGAAACCAGGAAGGATTTGGCCCCCAAGTACATTGAGACTGCCCCCTACTGTACATTTGAACAGCAACAGATATGACTATGACTACAATCCTGTAAATACTTTTAAATCATCCAGCACTCGCTTGAGTATCCTCCTGGCCAGATATGTATAGTATAGGCTAGCATTGTAAGTTACTCAAATATGTTTGAAAGATATCAGATAAATGTCTGGCGTCTTTCTTAAAGAACTGGCCACAATTTATTACCTTGTAGTCATTATTCAGCGAGGAGTCCACACACTGGTAGACATCTCTGTGACAACATTCCGCACACGCAAATGGACCTGAGAAATCAAGTCCACCTACATGCAGATTTTTATCCATTATATCACATCACCCATTGGCTAGGCAGGCTATGTGTCCCTCCCTCCCACCCCTGCTTTCACCTTGCCCAAGGGATCTGACAGAGGACACTTTGTTGAGTTTTAGTCATGGCCTAACATCATTGACACGATGGGCAACACTGCCTAGTTAGATCACTCATACCCTCACACCTCAGCAAGGCTCTCACTTAGTGTGTGTGTGTGTGAGTGGGCTTGAGTTTATTAACTGTGAGAAACTGCAATCAAGATACAGTACTAAGAAATAAGAGAACTTTGCCTTCATCTGAAATATTTTTGTCCCTTTCTTGGTTGAATCCTGTATCTTTTTCTTAACACAGAAGCTGTTTGGGTGGTCTATTAATGATATATTAACACATTCATTTATACATTTTAATACACTGACAATAGATTTTCCCCTCTAATCAGGAACACATTCTTATGTACTCAATATTATATTTAAAATATTGCCATAACATGGGATTTCCAAGCAAAACTTATAGTATTCAAAATTGATTTAGCATTCTTCTTACTGGAAGTGCTCTGAGACTATGTGGATTGTCTAAAATCACACAGCCGGAACCTCTTCCTACAAGACATAGTGGGGAACTGAACTCCTGACCTTTGGCTCTGTAGCTGGGTGCTGCATCTCATTGTACTATCCAAGCATACAATGCTATTTTCATGTCTGTTTGTCATTGAAAACATACATAAGAATGAACAACTTAGTCAGTAAAAGGTTCCAACTGCCATCACAGATTAAAATCCAAGAAAACACTACTGAATAGGAACTACTGTGTAATATTATTCTTAGTATCTAAAAATGCAAAACTAATACAATCAGCCTTATGAGGGGGAAAATGTGGAAAACATTTCTATGGCTATAAAATCAAGCACACACAATGGTATCCCTTGGTGAACTTTTTTTATTGATTCAAAATCACATAGAAGGTGAAAATAAGTTGGGGCACAGGAACTTGGGAAGAATCAAAGGCAACAGCCAAAGATCTGTTCAGATCACCAAATGTCTTCTGTTTTCTTCTTCTGAAGCTTTTTAATCATCTTCACTACACTGTCCACTGCTGGTATATGGCAGGATCACTCACATTGCCACGGGGAGTCAGAATGGGGAAAGGAAAAAATGGTCAAACCAAGCTTCCCGAAGCTTCATTGGAAGAGGAGGGGTTGCAGGAGGTGTGCCTATAGTGCAGGGGTGCCCAAACTTTTTGAGCCACAGGCTGGTCACATGGTTGCACAGGCCGGTCACATGGTTCCTCCCACCAGAAGTGAAAGAAAAATGCACCTGCACATAATACTGCTGTAAATGCACCCGCAGCTGTCATAAACGTGTTTTACTTCCACTTGCAGGAGTGGCGCGGGCTGGATGGAATGGTGCCATAGGTCAGATCTGGCCCATAGACCATAGTTTGGGCACCCCTGCTATAGTGTGTAAGGCATATGGGATCCTTTTAGAAAGAGAGGTAGAGAAGATATGTTGCAGTGGTCCCACTACAGAGGAGACCCTACAATAGTAAAGCCACTGAACTACCGTAGCTGCTGCTAACTGGTCTAGTTGGAGTAAGTCATTGATTATCAGATAAGGCAGTTTCCCCTCCTGCCTTCCAGTCATAGATAGACATTGCATCTCCCCTTGGGCTTGTATAGCTGAGAAAACCATTTATCATTTTTATTATCTTTTGAGACAAACTAATAAACCTTTGAAAACATTTATTAAACAATTGATTTGATGGTTTCCATTTAGAGTTGTACAATACACACAAAAGTGCTGGTAGAGCTCTGCAGTTCTGTGTAATTTAGTTAAGAACTAATAATAATAATAATAATAAAAACACTAAAAGAACTTCTCCAATCGGTTGGTAGCATTTGAAAGCACAAATTTGGGGAAATTGAAGCTTCACTAATTTAGCTGAAGTTGAGCAAGAGCAATTTTTGCTTGGGTAACTACTTCTACCAGCTTAACCTTCTACCAGCTTAACCAGAAGATGAAAAACAGGTTTAGAATGCTTAGCATTACCGTGTATACACTGTAACATTTATTTACATATCTAAAACAGACCACAGTGCACATCTGGGTTACCAAGGAAGAAAAAAAATATATCATCAGACATATGTGTAATTAGCTTTGGCAAGGTATTACCAACCAATAAATACTATTAATGACATAGTTGCAACATCTTAATTTGGCAGGTGTATTTCAGAATGGGAGATTCACAGTATAGATTTAACATGAGCAGAAAGATACCCTGTTTAAAGTAGGTTTAAAGTTTAGTACACTATTTCTATATGCTCTGAAATTAAAATATTTATGTACAGTATATACAAAATGTACAGCAAAATATTAGTATTTATTGCAGCCAATTAAAGGATGTCAGAGTCTATAATTTACATATCCCAAATCTTCATACTGGGTTCATATAACTTCTGAACAGTCTTCCTTTGCTGTTTCATAATTGACATCTTTTCTTCAGGTACTTATCTACAAAAAGAAAAATGAAAAAAAGAAATTACTGTATTTACTTCCACATCATATCACCTCTGCCAACACAAAAAGAACATTATTTCATATTATTACATTCTTTCGTTCATTCATTTCCTATTTTTTTATTAAAAGATTTCAGCAAAGATATTATCTCATGGAGAGCTCATGAGCATTTAACATAACGTAGTACACTACTAGGTAGCTAGATGGCTCAGTGAGTTAGATAGCTGACTGCGCAGCCAGATGTTGGAAGGTAAATTTCCTATTGTGCATCTCAGAAGAGCTGTCTATATGGTTTAGGCAAGTTGTGCAGTCCCAAGATACTTCCAAAAGAAGGAAGTGTAAACCACTGAGTACTCTCTACTTGGAAAACCCCAGAAAGGCTCTCCATAAGTCAGAACTGACTTGACCAACACAAAAATTATTATTAGTTATCAAGCTAATCAAAACCTCCAATCACATATCACTTTTAAAACCCTTCCCCAAAAAGGGACTCATTTCCATAAGAGACGAAGTGGTAAGATCAGAAAATATATTAACTTAAATTTATTTAATGTGTCTTGGCACATGATTCACTGCCCTTGCTAACAGCCTTTACGCTAAGACATTAAACTCCAACAGTGAAGCTCTCTTCTATTATTATTTTTAAAAATATTATTTAATAAATTTACATTCCATCAAAAATTGTACCTAGGGAGATTAACAATAACTTTAAAAAACAACTTTGAATCCCAACAATCTCCTGCTTTGTTTTCAGCAGGGAAAGGGCAGCCCTTCAGGTGTGTCTAGAAAGCAGAAAACAAAGAGCTTCCATTCACTTCCCTAGGAAATTTAGGTTCACAACTTGGGTATACTCTTGGATTTAACCGTTTTTAGTTGCAGTCAGAAGTGTGTTTGAACATTTAAAGCTAGCACATCAACAGTGATCATTCCCTGAGATGCCTCATCTCAAAACGATGACATATGCCTTATTCACATACTATTTTAATTACTGTTACTTGCTCAACATGGGACTGCCTTTGGAAAATGTTCAAAAACTTCAGGAAGTCTTCTTCTTCCATGTGTAGGTCAGATGTGAAACGGCCAAATTGAAGGCACCTTTTGGTGAGTTCAGTCTGCAGTTCCTTTCACCTGACCTAGTATGAGGAAGTTTAGCCTGCAACACAAGGTTGCCATTGTGGTTCAAAAATACTACAATCTTCAAGGTTTTTTTCCCCTGTGTACCGTTGAGATGATGTGGACTGACTGCTGACTGGAGCTGTTTACAGGAAATATAGCAATTCCTTTTTATGACAGCTTCATTGGGTCCTGATAAACTCATACTCATATCTGATAAAGCTCTACGTGACTTGATTCTGCAAGACCACATCTCCCTATCTGAGTCTGCCTTCATCCAAAGATAGTCAAAGGAATCATTTATCTTAGCCCCATCACCCAACAGTCATATCTGGAGAAGTTGTAAGAGGCTCTTGGTTTATTATCTCTGTGCTGTACTTCTGTAAGCAAATAAAGAAATTTTTATTCAGACATGTATCTGGTCATTTATAACAAGGAAGGGTTTATTAATGGTGGATACTGATTTTTTTTCTTTTGTTTTTATACTGTTTTACTTCAACATTTCTTACATGTAAAACAAAACGTATTTAACTTATTAAATATTATAACTCATTGCTCTTTTCTATCTCACATTGGGAATCACCTTTAATTCTGCATAGAGAAATGCAGGATACCAAATAAATACCAAGATACTGAAGTGTCTCTTACAGAAGCTGCATAACTAAAAGACTGTATAACTTCTATCACATTTTCTATTCTTCTCTTGTCACCAAGCTGTTATTTAAAAACCCATCTTTCCCAATCTTGCAGCAACAATACAACCATTACAGTTCCATCCTATTGTAAAATCAAAACCACTATCCTAAGCAATAGTAGACAGACCACTCAGCATTTTATTTTGGTGTATAATGTAGTTCTCAGCTTACTTTATCCATACTATTCACAGCTACTATAACTGATGGGATACATGAAGCTCAACAGTCATTCATGGCTACTGTAAATTGTTTTAAGTTTCTTTTACAGTCATTTTCAAATGGCACTCAGGTGAACTCTATTTCCCATGTACCTCGTTTACTTCAACTTTTACATCATTTTTTTGTCTTCCAGCATCAAATTTTGCAGACATGTACTTTTTCATATGCAAAGAATACATAATCTTGTGTGCCATTTCATAAATGGTCTGCTGCACAGAAATCTCCAGTGCTGTTTTATATGTCATTATAAGATTATTTGGACACATCTCTTTTTGTATTTTTAGATACCTCACTGCTGCAGATTGCTTCAACAGGAATGGCCTGAGGATAAAATTCTCAGCGCTATACAGTACAGTATTTTTGTTTTATGGACCTGCAGTGACGAGTGACAGATTATATGCTGAATAACAAATTATCAATATCATCTACACTATTGTATCCCCCATTATTATGTATTGGTGTGAAAGTTGAATAGTAAAAAAGGCTGATAGAAAGAAAATTGTTTTGTTTGGGAAATGGTGCTGGAGGAGACTACTGCAGGTATGCAAGAAAAACAAACAAGTGTGGCCTATATCAAATCAAATCTGAACTTTCTCTGGAAGCAAAAATGACAAAATTGAGGCTGTCATGCTTTGGGTACGTCATGAGAAGAGAAGATTTACTTGAAAAAACAATGCTGGGAGGAGTTGAAGGCAGCAGGCAAAGAAGAAAGCTAAACATGATATGGATTGACTCCATCAAGACGCAGCCTTGAGTTTACAAGAGATCGGCACACTTGTCATCAAGTTTACAGCGCAACACTTCTGGATAGGAAAGATTAGTCAGAATGCATGAATGGACTTGTAATTCCTCCTACTCTTTGGGGAGACTCCCTTCTGTTGTTGAAGTCAGAGGTGGTAAAATGACATTTAACCAACATGAGATGGCTGGATGGTATTGTAGACACAGTGGGCACAGACCTGGGCTGGTTGAGGAGGATGGTGGAGGACAGAGGTGCCTGGAGGACAATGGTCCATAGTGTTGCAAAGGGTCAGAGTCGACTATGCAACTGAACAACGAAAATACGGAAGTAATTATTTGGAGAGAGAAAGAAATCTACCTCTTCTTAAGTTAGCCAACCTATATTTAAGATTTACCTTAGACTTAAAGTAGATCGCGGAAGAAAGCAAAAATAATCCACCCACAAAAAACTAATATGTCAAGGAATGGTCAAAAGTAGAAACTCTCCTCCTAAAACACAGTCTTCTGTGTAAATGTGTTGTTGTTTTTTAATGGGAGACGACAAAATTATCTGATTCCCTCACTGGCAGCAGAAGAGCTCAGATCCAGGGTTACCACCTCAATGAGTACTATAATTTAATATTCAGCTAGAAGAACATGACATGATAAAAGAATCACTCCTGGAGAATGCCAGGATGATTTGGGAAGCAATTTCATTTTTCAACAGAAATAAGATTTGTCTTAATATTCTTAATGTCATTTGGAACACAATCAAGCAGTGTAATTCCATTCATTTACACTTAACAGTATAAATTTTCTTGTAACTCACAGCAGCAAATTGCTCCAAATTAATGAATGCCTGCCTCAATTTGTGGCTGTACAACAAGTCACCTTACTTGTTCACAATGTGGAACCCAAATTGGGACTAATAAATGAGCACCAATTTGCTCCTGGAAACTGTGCCATTGTCATTTTAGTACTATAAATATGTGTGAGGATTTTGGCTATTCTTGGTAAATGAAACAACATTCTTATAATTTTTATTTATTTTATATATTATTTATTGCATTTTTATACCACCCATTTGGGAAACATCTCAGTCAGCGTTAAGTGCATAATTCTCAGCTAATAAAATGAAATCTAAAGAGATCCTATTACACTGGAGAATATATACCGTATTTGCTAGTGGTTTAAGACCCATTCTCCCCCCTTAAAATACACAGGAAAAACAGAATGTCTTTACTGTATATAGTGGCCTATAGTGGGCTATTTTGGTAATAATATACAGTAATACCCCAGATAACGCGAGTACCGTATAACATTACAAGATTTTCGGAAAAATCTTGTATCGAATAACGCGATTTTTAACGTTATCTGATACGGTCGTTCTTAGCAGCAGGGTGGCTGGAAAGCTGAACGGGGTTCTCCGTTCAGCTTCCCAGTCACCCTGCAGCTACGGAGGCAGGGGTGGGGAGGCTGGAAAGCTGACGGGGGGCTCCCCCGTCGGCTTCCACAGCCACCCCACAGCTGCGGAGGCAAGGGCGGGTGGCTAGGGAAGCCTACAGGGAGTCCCCGTCAGCTTCCCCACGCACCCTGCAGCTGTAGATCGGGTCCTCTGTTCTCTCTGGAGCAGGCAGGGGACACGATCCAAGCTGTTTCTGGGCTTCCCCGATGTCCTCAGCCAGTGTAGCAAGCCAGAATGTCAGAGTTCGAATCCCAACATTCTGGCTTGCTGCACTGGCTGAGAACGTCAGGGAAGCCCAGAAACAGCTTGGATTGGGTCTCCACACCTCCCTGGACCCGGCAAGGGGGGGGGGTCAGAGACCCCAAAATTGCTAAAAAAAATGTCCTTTTTTTTAAAAACCAATTTTGGGGTCTCTGACATCCCCCCCCCACCGGGTCCAGGGAGGTGGGGAGACCCGATCCAAGCTGTTTCCAAAGTTCTCCAACCTCCCTGGAGGCTGCAGCAAGCCAAAATGTCAGGATTCAAATCCCGACGTTCTGGCTTGGTGCAGCCTTCAGGGAAACAGGGCTTTTTTTAACATTGTGTGATCAATGTATCGCACAACGTTAAAAACCGGATAATGACAGGACTTGTGGAACCAAGTCATAACGTTATCCGGGGTACTAATGTACTCCGATGTATCTTATACAATGGCAAATACAGTACAGTAATACCCCGGATAACGATTCAATCGGATAACGATGCAAGTTTTTTGGAAATCGGATAACAATTCTTTTAGCATTGTCCGATGCAATGGTCTGCAGGTGTGGGGTGGTTTGGGTAGAACTTCCCAATCTACCCCCCAACCACAGCGGTCTCTGCCACTGCAGTAGGGTCGGGGAAAAGCACCCACCTTTCCCCAACATACTGCAGTCGCAAAGCCTCCTTGTCTTTTTATTTCCCTCCCTGTATTTAAACTACAGTGAAGGGGGAAAGAGAGAGAGGTGATTGGTTCTCTAGAGTTTACATACAGAGAGGGAAAGAAAGACGGAAGCACTTCTCTCTCTCCCTGTAGTTTAAATACAGGGAGGGAAAAAACGCATCACGCCTTTTTCGCGATCGCGTCTTTTTTTCTCTCTAGAGAACCAATCACCTCTCTCTCTTTCCCCCTTCACTGTAGTTTAAATACAGGGAGGGAAATAAAGAGACAAGGAGGCTTTGCGACTGTAGTATGTCGGGGAAAGGCGGGTGCTTTTCCCTAACCCTACTGCAGTGGTAGAGACCACTGCTCGTGGGGGGTGGCTTTAAAGGCAGGGAGGTCTCTTTCTTTCCCTGCCTGCCTTTAAAGCTGTTTGTCCCTGAAGTCAGGGCTTTTTTTTTTAGCGTTGTTCGATGCATGCATCGAACAACGCTAAAAAAAAAAAAGCTCTGACTTCAGGGACAAACCGTGCAGTTTGTCCCTGAAGTCAAACTGACCCTAGGCTAGCGATCACTAGTTGAGGGTCAGTTTGAATTCAGGAACCCCACCTTCCTACCTTCTAAACTAGCTTTAAATGCAAGGAGGTGGGGAGGGAAAGAGACACGATTCGCCTCTTTCCCTTCCCACCTTCCTGCCTTCCAAACTAGCTTTGAATGCAGGGAGGTGGGGAGGGAAAGAGACGTGATTCACCTCTCTTTCCCTCCCCACCTTCCTGCCTTCCAAGCTAGCTTTGAATGCAGGGAGGTGCAGAGGAAAAGACACACAATTCATGTCTCTTTCCAAGTTAGCTTTAAATGCAGGGAGGTGGGGAGAGAGAGAGGTCAGGGCAGGTTGAGGACTTTGCCGCTCATCCCCCTGAGCACACACCCACATAGTATATTGTAATGTAATGTAATATATTTTTTGTAAGTCGCCCTGAGTCGCCACAGTGAGTGGGCGGCAATATAAATTTGAACTAGTAAATAATAAATAAAGAGACACGATTTGCGTCTTTCCCTCCCCACCTCCCTGCATTTAAAGCTAGCACTGTGCTTGGAGGTGGAATACTCACCTCCAGCTCAGTGATAGCTTGGAATTCAGGAAGGTGGTGGGGAGGGGGGAAAGAGGCACGAGATCACGCCTCTTCTCCCCTACCTTCATGCATTCCAAGATATAAGCAATGTGAATGAAGAAGGGGTGAGGGAATCCCTCACTGCAGGTTCCCTCACCCCTTCTTCATTCACAGTGGTCTCTGTGACTGCAGTAGGGTTGGGGGAAAGGCGCGCACCTTTCCCCGACCCTACTGAAGTCACAGAGACCCTTGCGGGTGGGGGTGAATTGGGTATAAGTTCTACCCAAACCATCCCACACCCGCAGATCATTGCCTTAGATAACGCTAAAGAATCGTTATCCAGAATCGTTATCCGATGTAAGTTTTTTTCAAAAAACTTGCATCGTTATCTGATTCTAGTGTTATCCGATGCAATTGTTATCCGGGGTATTACTGTATATGAAACTGTTATTTGACATCTGTGTCTATAACATACAGCTGCCTGAAAGTGAAAAGGTGTGTTCTGCTATTCCAAATAAGTAGACAATATAGTTTTGGAGATTAGATTGTTATTTTAAGGATTACTGTGTTACTTGGCTTAATCCTACATATCAATTTACAAATTCAACCACTACAGCAGCAATGAAATTTGCAAAAATAATTTAAGAAATTACTTAATCTTTGGTGTAATCTCAGTGAGAAAATATCAATATTGTATTTATATAACAACTTCTTCACAGAGAGCTATTAAGATACCTCACATGTAAGCGCCTTATTTCAAGTTAGTCAGGCAAGTAAATACTGTCTCATTTTTTGCCTCCTTTATGCCCAAAACATTTATATGGCTAAGAATAAAATGTTTAACAAAAACCAAAATAAAAATGAAATACAGTTGTACCTCGCTTAAAGAGCATAATGCGTTCCACAGGATTGCTCTTTAAGTGAGTTTGCTCTTTAAGCGAAACACCATTGTAAATGACCAACGGGGGGGGGGATTGCAAACCCGATTTATTTGTTAAGTGAGTTTTTGGTTGGTTTTATTTGTTAAGGGAAGCGAACATTCAGATAAAATTCTGCTCTTTAAGTAAGTTACTCTTTAAGCGAAATGCTCTTTATGCGAGGTTTGACTGTATAGCCAATTAAAGTCAAAGCTAAAATGTGTTAGCAAAAAAAATTAAAAACCTCAAAAGAATAAAAATTCCTCTGACAAAAACCCAGGTTAAATGCTAGAGGCCTCTCAAACAAAAAAACACACGTTAGAATGAAAATTTTTAGAAAAACAAACCAATCTGACCAACTTGGATTAAAATATCTTGAAAGTGGCCACTACAAATCTATCCTTGTATCACTAAGCTGTATTTTATATTACAAAGTTAGAATCATTTAAAATAATTAACTATGATTCTTCTTCTGCTGCTGCTGTATCTGAATCCAGATATTGGTGATCCTCACAGTGATCAGCCGTGAAGACTGTCCTGAGACTATATATCAGTGACCTTTCATCTGCCTTCCGTACTGCTCCATGACACCCATACCACTGATCTAGTTCCGCGAGTCACTTTCTGGTCCTGAGCCCTTTTGGCACACAAAGTTTTGCTCTACTCAATAGAAAATAATGATGAATGAGGCATGAGGAGTTGTTGGACATTAACAGCTAAAACTCTGTTGCACAGCACTTTGTGAATAATAGTGATGCTGTCATGCTGGCAAACTGTCACTGATTAAAGGCATGTTACTTATACACAAAGCTATACATTCATATGCACCTGGAAATCCCCAATAATGATGACGGCATCATTATTGTTGATGTATAAAACCTCCAAAATAAAAATAACATCTCCTTTACTGAAGTAATTAGTAATAAAACTGACTCACATCTGCAGCTTATCTATTCTATTATGTGGCTCAAACTATACAATAATATAGTCACAGAGGTAACTCCCTTTGGAACATTTCCCAGGATACGAGGCTCAGAAACCAATCTTTTTATCAGCCGTTTTTCAAGGAAATGTAATTTTTCCAAGGATGCCTTGCACAAAAGCTGCAACTGTTATGACAGTATTACTCATGGCTGTACTGCAGCATGTGACCTGTCTGGATTCCTAATTTTGGAAGCAGTATAGCTGAAACACAACAAGAATGTACAAACATTAATATATAGAGAGAGCGCCAGAATAATCTTGAAATAATTTATGATATGGGGATATATAATTTAAATTAAGTAACCATTTTCTATATCCCCTTCAAGGTTCCAAAGCTACTTAGGGTCCCCTTTTGCCCTTGGGAAGCATTAGGGAGCATTGGGATTGGGCAGGGAAGTTTTAATAAACAAAAAATGCTACTGGCAGTCCCAATCCCAGTAGGCGTAATTCCAGGCAATTAAAGTCTTCCCACTAGTCCCAAATCTCACAAAGGTTTCCCCAGGGCAAAAGGGAGCCCTCAAAACACTTTAAATGTGAAAGGGGAAGGGCAGTAACCTTTCAGTTAATTTAAATTAAATCTGTTGTTGCTGGATGATGATGTCATCTGGGTTGTACAGCATAAAGTTGAGCAACAGGGTTTTGGCAACAGTAATGTACAAGATTAAATATTCTACTCAAACCCTTTTCACTTTTAGCATATGTGTAACAGACGATAGCACACAGTTGCCTTTCTTTACATGTTTCTCCAAGGGGGACATTCACCACCCCCTAGATCAGGGGACAGGAAACCTGTCTCTCCAGATGTTCTTGGACTAAAATTTTCAGAAGCCCTGATCAGCAGGTGCACTGACTCGGGCTTCTGGTAACTGAAGTCCAAAAACATCTGGAGAACCAAGTTTGCTGACCCCCGCCCTATAGCCAACAGACTTTGTGCCTGTGCTTCTTTCAACAAGCAATCTTCTACACAATAACAAACCAGAAAACGTGTTATAATTTCTGCCCCAAAAGCTGTTATGCTCCACGTTTGCTAACAGGATTCTGTCTGCTCAAATGACAATAGCAGACATCATCTTCTTCTTGTAAATCTGACCTATTCATTTTGGAAAATGACCTAATGATGGAACAATTTCTAGAGCTAAAAAAATAAAGCAACTTCTATTTCTATGAAAGCTAACCATGAATGTGAATTAAATTTACAAAGTGCTTTGCAAAATTAGGAAATGAGACAACACGTATTAGAAGTAATGGGAAAACAGAGCATTCAAGCAAGTTTACAATATTCCAGAGTGAATTGGAAAAGATTGCTCAATTTTGTTGAGAAAACAAAAGCCAAAATGCAGTCATAAAAGTTCAATTATCCAACTGTGCCTTTTCATAGGAAATGAGCTGCATTCATATCCACTGTGAACAACTGATTGTTGTTCTGCCTCTAATATTAAGTATAATTTGAGTCAATTATTTCTCATACATAAAAAATGTACAAGTAACTTTCAACTAAGAACACATTTTTCTGAAGTGTGTTTTTAAAATCATGTTTTCTACTGCAGAACACTCAGGCATACACATGCACAGACTAAAACTATAGACTGTACTAGTTCTAAGTGTTAGATTCAAACACAAATTCTAGTAATCTGCCTTCCTTGGAATTTCAGTAGAGTTGGATAAAAAGAGTCACTGACTATCTTAAACCAAAGTACAAGCCCTATTTGATGCGATATCCACAGGTGTGCTTAATAAACTCAATCACAGGTAAAAAATTCCCAAGATTATTCCATAATGCAATGGCACTGAAACTTCATATGCAATTTCCATAGATATTTGTGTTCACCTCTCTAACAGAAATAATCTGTCTAACAAAACTAAAATTGCCTGGTACAGGGATCAATAGGTTTACATTGTTTTTTAGTAAAATGTTTGTTCTGCTAATAGGAAATGGTTCATATTTTTCAAAAGCCATTTTAAACTAAGTTGCTGCAGGTGTAATTCAAAGTTACATACAACCCAGTTAGTCAACAGCAGCAAGAAAAAAGACAAATTGTGCCAATAGCAACATCCACTGCTACAATTAAGTAAATGCGAAACTATTGAGAGTAGAAGCCAATTTAGATTTCTTCATTAGCAATCTGATAACTATACAATAGAACATTATACAACATATACAATAGAAGATTATAAGAAATATAAAAATAATATGATGCCCACAGCAATAAAACAATATTCTGTAAATATTGCAATGTGTGCGTACAGAACCAAGAGTACAAATGGCTGGTGCCTAACAAATAGTTTGGATTCTTTATTAAATGTTTAGTTTAATAACACTGATTTCTACTACTGTAAATTGAAGGGAAGAGCCCATCTAAGAATATGTTATAATATCAGGAAACAGAGATACACAACAACCAAGCCAAAGTGGCACTTTTAGAAGTTGTGTTGTGCTCTTGAAATCAAGTGATGTCATCCTTGGATGAGGACTTTACAGAATATGCTTTATTTTCAAATGGGTACCGCCTAATTGTTTTATTTCCTCTCACATAATAAAATTACTAGCCTAGCTACCAACCTTCGAGGATGATTGGCATCAAACAGTGTTGTATCATCATCTTCATCATCTTGTTCTAATGGTGTCAACTCTGTATTTTCTATGTTTGTGTCCAGAACTCCATAACGACGTGTCTTTCTGTTTCTTCGTCTAAGTCTGAAAAAACATGAAAGCTATAACATATGCATCACAAACAAAATGAAATGAATAAGCATAGAAAATGTGCTCTCTAAAAAAAGACAAAAACAACAATGGAAAAGTAAGAGCGTCTACATCAGGAGTTCTCAACCTGCTTCGGGGGCCGGATGACCATTTTGCCAGAACATGGCACTTCCTGGTATGGTGGAGGCAGTGGAGGGCAACATGAAATGGCACCATGGGCCACATTTGGCCCACAGGCCACAGGTTGAGAATCCTTGGTCTACATTAACCAGAAAGCAAAAAGAAAAATGCTTTAAAAATACATTAGTACAATTTTAGTATAGTCTCTTCTCTGGTTTCAAGGAGGCATCAAAAAGGAGAAATCAACTTTAGAAAGTTTGCCTTAAACACTTATAAGTACATATGAAGCCAAATAGACATGGTTAACTGTAAACCCTATGTACTTTGCAATATTTTATGAGTATTTCAAAAAGAGTGTTTAAATGCCAAAGACAGAGTTATAGCGACTACACAGATCTACAGAGTAGTCCAAACAAGAAGAAATCTCAGAACCAAGTTTAATACTAACCAAAAGTGTTTCCATAAAGCACTGCTGTCTTTGCAAATTCAAGATGTCAAAATGAATAGCAAGTTGATATACATATACGGAAAACATTTTTGTGAAATTCTTAATTATTTAAAACTTAACAGTTATATTGATCTGCACAACATAACTGGAAGATTTTAATTTACTCTGAGGAAAAAATGTACTTAATAAGCAAACAGTACAAAAATCCTGCGTTCTATCATAACTGATCTTAGTACTGCAGCCCTAGAAACACAGAGTTCAAAAAAGAATCAACAGTACTCTACCTCCACCTTTACAAAAACAATAAATGAAGAAAACCCATTCTCAGAACTTATGACATTATAATTATAGATTAGATCCCAAGCCTCATACACTGTGATTTTAAAGGAAGTTCAGTAATGCAGACAATAGTTTTCTATGCATGATTTTCCCCACTCCAAGGACTGTTGCCTTGCCATGGCAAAAAGGAACATATGGTTTGACGACGCTATGGGCTATGCCATGGAGGGTACCTAAGATGGACAGGACATAGGAGAAAACTCAGTGGGACTAAACACGATCCACTGGGGAGGAAGGGGAAAATGTCCAAAAAAAAAACCCTAGGTAGAAGCAGTCTGACAGCAAGAACTCTCTCAGAAGCAACTCAGGTCTTCCTTAGGTTGTTTATACCACAGCCCACACCACGCAGCAGAGTATTTCAAGTTCCAGTATTCAGACTCGGACAGGGGAGGAATAGGAAAGTCAGCTTCTGAAGGCCTTTCCACTTGTTTATCTGAATCTAACAATTATTTAGAACATTTTTCGTTTGCATGATAAACTTTCCTACAAAGCTTCCGTGAAAGTACAATAGTAACACTCCATGAAAGTGCAATGGCCTTTTACCATACTTCAAATGCATCATAACACTAGACTCACTGGATAAAACAACAAAGCCTTCATTTAATGGGCATGAAAGAACATCTATATTCCTCTTGGGGAAGTATTTATGTATTATGTGCCATCAACCTTGAGGTGACCTACAGCAACCTAACAGGGCTTTCAAGGTAAGTTATATATTTCACTGGTAGTTTTAGCTGAATACCTCAGTAAAATTAGGTATCTCGCTGTATTGCTAGAGGTTGGGAATTTGATTTTTCACTGTGCATCCCAGAACAGCCAGCCTACATGGCCTTGAGCAAACTGCACAGTTCTAGAATGTACTGAGGAAAAAAACTAGAAAACTCTTAAAAAGAGTCAACATATGTCATAATTAACTTAATGGCAATTATTATTTTACCAGTTTTTCCCACCCCAGTTAAGTTTTCCTGACCAAGCAGTGATTTAAACCCTGGCCTCCGGAATCCTAATTTGTTATCCTATACCAGTGATGGCGAACCTGTGGCACGCGTGCCAGAGGTGGCACTTGGAGCCCTCTCTGTCGACACCTGTGCAGTCACCCCAGCACAGAGTTTGCCCTGCCCCTCTGCCCAGCAGCCAAATGGGACTTCCTCCCTCCCCCCAGCACAGAGTTCACCATACCCCTCTGCCCAGCAGCCCAATTGGAGCATTTCCTTCCTCCCGTTGCTGTTAGCACTTTGCGATAAATAAGTAGGTTTTGGGTTGCAGTTTGGACACTTGGTCTCTAAAAGGTTCTCCATCAGTGTCCTATACACTTCACCACACTCAGTACTGAAAACATATATTTACCAATAAAAACAACTCAATTTTAGAATACAAGAACCCTGCTTAATCATATCTATATCCCAAAAATAGCATCTATTTTGGCTTTTTACTCTATTTTCACAGTTATGTTTTATTATATGCATTTCTCTTTCATACATAAGCCATCCTGAGAATTCAGTTGAAGTTTAGCACATAAATATCTAAAATAAAATTAATCACAAAATACCCTGGGACTATCCAGAAGATGGACCTGAAAACAGCTTGCACCTTGTCCATCTTCCACATAAATTTACAGGTGCACTGTTTTTGAATGTTTAAGCTCCACATAATTATCATGGATAATACATTAATTATCTTTCAAAGTTTTGTTTAATCTGCTTTACAGCAAACTAAGCCCATGGATATGATGATATGGATTGACAATAAATGCATAAAATTAACTACAACAGAGTAATTTTGAGAGGAGGTTTACTGAGACTCAAGACAACTGATTTAATTATGTAACTCCTGAGGCCAGTTGTTGTAAAAGTGAGTGAAAAATCCTTTTTGTAAGTTATTCATAATATTTTGTGGAACCATCATTTAGAACTAAATTGTGATGGCACACAATTATTATTATCATTTATAGACTACTTTTTCTCCTGATGAGGGGACACAAGGTACCGTAGATGAAAAAGTCACTAGAACCCTTTCTCTTCACTGTAATCTTAAACATAATTCATTAATCAATCGTGTCATCAAATTAATTCCAAATTATGACCTTCCTCCCAGAAATTTCTAGGAATAAAGCACTCAGAAGTACTTTACTGCTTTCACTAGTATACTTGCTAGGCTCCAAATCTGAAAATACTCTGCAGTAAACCCAGTAAATTCAGGAGAACTTTCAATATATACTTAGATAGACCTTTTACTGATGTGATGCATTGCCTGACAAGGTACTGAAGCTTTAAAGATTGTCCATTAGGATCTACACAGGTGTACCGGGACACTAAATGATCAGCAGCATAGGAGATAGTAGAAGTGTAAAGACAGAATCTAGTAAGGGAAGGCAAGGTTTGTGCTATGACTGGGTAGCATCCATCATTCAAATAATGTAGCTATTTCAAAACTTCCAAGCCTGAATTAAAGGGAAAAGGCTGGGTCTTAGTTTTCAGGTCGAGTGCCACAGGATCTCGCAGCATTTCTGCTAACCAATGTCCAAACAGTCATATCAACCCTTCCTCTCCAGTTTGGAATCAAAGAGGGAGAGAAGGAGGGGTTTGCCCAGTAGTTGTATTGCATCTTCCAAAACTCTCTACACTTGTGGAGGAGTCATCCCAAACTTCAAACCAAATGGAAGGTGAGATTTCTTTCACTATGTCAGAAAGCAATAGAAAGAAGTGGAGCCATGGATCATTTTTTATTCCGACATTAATTTTTAACAGTGCTTCACTCAATTATTTACATCCCAAACAGCAATCAAATGTGACCCAGATATCACTTTACCATTCGCATGACACACTATTCTTGTATTTTGGTCAGCCTTCTATGTTGTCAATTGCTACTGGAAGCTCTCCCCCCCCCCTTTTTTTTTTCTCCTGAAGTTAAAATGATCATTTCAGCCAGATGGGCAATGCTTTTAGCAAAAACTGCAAGATGGAGAAAATTATAATGATGGACAAAATTCAAAGAAAGGAGATGCAATTCACCGGATCCATTCCTTAGTTATCTTTTTCTCTTTATCCACCTGCTTGTGCACATTTGCATCATTCTGTCTGCCTTTTGAAAATATACAAGTCACCAGCTACATGAACAATTTTTAACTAATGGTTGCTTATGCTGCAATAAATCTATTAGACTTTAAAGTGCCACATATTTTAATCTTTAAAATCTACACCCTGACAGGAAGGTTTTGCCAACTGCAGCTTTTCTACAGCATCATTGTGACTTGCAAAACACTAAGAACGGAGCACCCAAAGACAATGGACTGAACAGTACATACTGTGCTAGAGTAAGAATTAGTTGTACCTGGGGCACACCCATTAATGTCAATGAGACTTGTCAGTAGTACCCATCTTAAGTACTTTTTCACTTTCTTTCAATGGACTTTAACAATCACAAATGTGAATCCAGGCTGCTATTCTAAACAAATATCTGTCCTTTTGGCTGTAGATATAGTCTGCTGAAACATACATTATTCCCAGGATGTGAGAAAACATGTATCTTCAATTTACAGTATTGATTATATTCAATATTCAAGAGCCCTGGTGGCACAGTGGTTAATCTGCCGTACTGCAACCAAAACACTGTGAGTTTGATCCTGATGGGTTTAAGGTACAAGTTTGACTCAATCTTCCATCCTTTCAATGCCGGTAAAACGAGTACCCAACATGTGGGTGGAAAAACACTAATTAACTTGTGAACTGCCCAGAGTATACTAATTGCTATATTCAATTGAATACATCATGGAAAACACAAAAAAATGCTGTCCAAACCAGCAGTATATCCATAGGCTAGTTTCCATAAAAGACAAAATAGGATCAATACCTATTCTATCAAAAATGCCAAATAAAACATGAATCGCGTGTAATTTAGCAGGTTCTAGACGCAGGCTCCACAGTTTTATATGCCTGCCCTTGACAGGCAGGTGGAGCTGTCAGAAGTTGAAGTCTAAAGTACCGGCAGGCCTGAGGACTCCCATCCCTGAAGAAATAGCAACGAGGAAAAAAAAGTAACAATAAAGGTCGCCCTTGCTTGAAAGCCAGTCATATCCAACTCTAGGGACCGGTGCTCATCTCCATTTATGGCTATGTCTGCAGACGTTTCCGTGGTCACATGGCAGGTATGGCTAGACGCCGGAATGCATGGAACACTGTTACCTTTCCCGCCTGAAGTGGTACCTATTTATCTACTTGCAATTTGCTTGCTTTCAAACTGCTAGTTTTTCAGGAGCTCGGGCAGAAAACAGCCACTCACTTCATCCTACAGCCCTCGGCCCCCGAAGTGCGGATCTGCTGACCTTCCACTCCTCAAGTTCAGTGTCTTAATTGCTAAGCCACTGCAGTCCCTTACAGTTTTCATTTACTCATCCTGAAATGCTGTACAAAGCTGGCTTGAGACTCAATATCAAGAAAACCAAGATAATGGCAACAGGCCCTATCAGTCCCTGGAAAATAGATGGGGAAGAAGTAGAAGCAGTGACAGATTTTACTTTCTTAGGATCTAAGCTCACTGCAGATGGTGATTGCAGCCATGAAATAAAAAGGCGACTGATTCTTGGGAGGCAAGCGATGAGAAACCTGGGGAACATAGTGAAAAGTTAGAGACATCACATTGAAAACAAAAATTCGCATAGTCAAAGCAATGGTATTCCCTGTGGCAATGTATGGTTGTGAGAGCTGGACCATTAGGAAAGCTGAGCACAGAAGAATAGACGCCTTTGAGATGTGGTGTTGGAGGAGAGTTTTGAGAGTCCCATGGACAGCGAGGAGAACAAATAGGTCAATCTTAGAAGAAATCACCCCGACTGCTCCTTAGAAGGTCAAATAATAAAGATGAAGCTAAAGTACTTTGGACATCAAATGAGAAGAGAGGATTCACTTGAGAAAGCCTTGATGCTTGGAAGGGTCGAGGGCAAAAGAAGAAGGGGACGGCCCAAGATGAGATGGCTGGATGGTATTGTGGAAGCAATGGGCACAGAGCTGGGTGAGTTGAGGGGGGGGGGGGGTGGAGGACAGGAGTGCCTGGCGGACAGCGGTCCATGGGGTCGCAGAGGGTCGGAATCGACTGTGCGACTGAACAACAAAAAAACTTTGGTTTGGTGGCACAGAACATGTTTTGCGTAAAAGCTCAGCGTCTTAACCACTAAGCAAGCCACTGCAACGTGAATTTACTGGATTCGAAGGAGCTAACAGAAGAGATTGATAGATTAGATCACCAATTCACCCGGTCCCACGCCGCCCTTGCCGCTCCTGGAAGCGGAAGTAAAACATGCCTGCTCGGGCATGTTTTACTTCTGCTTCCAGGAGAGCGGCAAGGGTGGCATGGGGCCAGATGAACTGGTGTCGGGGCTGGATCTGGCCCACGAGCCGTAGTTTGGGCACCCCTGGTTTAAGCAAAGAAAATGGCAGCCTAAAAATCTCATCCTGTTGCAAAACACATTGCAAAGTGCACTTTACCTCCACTACCAGTGGGAGGAACCACATGACCAGCCCATGGCCTGAAAAGTTTGGGCACCCCTGGATTAGACAAATTAGATCGATAGATACAGTAGATCAGATTGATAGATTAGGTCAGGGATCTGCAAACTTGGCTCTCCAGGTGTTCTTGGACTTCAATTACCAGAAGCCCAAGTCAGTATGCCTGCTGATCAGGACTTGAAGTCCGAGAACATCTGGAGAGCCAAGTTTGCTGATATCAGTGGTCAGCAAACTTGGCTCTCCAGCTGTTCTTGGACTTCAGTTCCCAGAAGCCTTGATCAGCAGGAGTGCTGACTTGGGCTTCTGGGAACTGAAGTCCAAGAACACCTGGAGAGCCCAGTTTGCAGACCCCTGGCTTAGGTAAACAGACAGACAGGTTGATAGGTAGGTAGGTAGAAGTGTGAGAACGGGGCACCATGGGGAATGCAAAGGCAGCCCCTTCCCCAGACATGAGTCCAAAGCAGGGGACTTCTGCACAGCGAGGGTCGGGGAGTCCCAAACTTCCTAGGTGAACCCCGAAAAAAGCCCCCGCACAGAGCCGCTCCGCCGCTCACCGCACGGTCCGGATGACGAAGTAGACGATGAGGGCGGCGCTGGCCAGGACCAGCACCGACAGGGCGCGCTGGGTCATGGGCGGGTTGCCCTTCGGGGGAGGAGGAGGAGGCGCGGCGGCCACGCTGGTGCTCGCCCCGCCGGGGGAGACGGCGCTGCCCGCAGGAGGAGAAGCCGCGGGGCGCTCGGAAGGCCAGGGCGGCTGAGGCGGGGCGGACCCGGGAGCCGCCACCCCACACAGCGCGGCCAACAACCACAGCAACACCAGCCGCGCCGGCCCAGGGCGCATGGCGCCCACCGCTGCCAAAACAGGGAAGGACGAAGAGGAAGCGGAAGTCTTCCTCCTCCTCCTCCTCCTCCTCCTCTGGGAGCCCGAAGGCGCCGCCGCGCCTGCCCTCGATGCCGGGGCGGCGGGAGACACCGAAGCCCAGTCCCCGCCCGTCGCGGCCTGTGTGACGGGAGGGGAAGGCTTTTGGGCGCAGGCGCAACAATGGCCGCCCCTTCCCTTTTCTTTACTGTTGTTCAATTTGCCTTTTTTGACATAATAAACCAGTTTGATCTTAAGATGTTTAGGATGCATACCCAAGGTGTTAATTTTAATATACAAAGCCCTAAATCAGGGGTGCCCAAACTGCAACACCAAACTGTGGCCCAGGGGCCGGATCTGGCCCCAGACACCATTTCATCCGACCTGCGAAGCCCTTGTTGCTCTTGGAAGTGTTTTACTTCCACTTCCGGGAGCAACGAGGATTTAGTCACGCTGGATGAATTGGCATGGGGGGGCCAGATCCAGCCCCCAGGCCATAGTGACCATCCCCCTGAACCTCGTGACCGACCCGTGGCATGAAATGTTTGGGGACATCTGCAGTGATGGGATGACAAAAATTCTACTACCACGCCATGACGTCACGGACGTCATGGGCGTGGCCAATGTCATGACATGGCCGAAGCCGACGTCATGACGTTGTGGGCGGGGCCAAAAATAAAAATAAATTAAAAATAAAAATAAACATACACACACACACCCCTCCCTCTCAGCCCACCCACCCAGACACAAATAAATAAATAAATAAAATAAAAACAACCACCCACCCAAAACACAAATAAATTACACCTCGCTTACCTTTCTTGGGACCCGGCACCCCGACTGTGTCCACAGCCGCCGCCGGAGCTGCCTGCACCCCTGTGTCCGCCTCCTCGTGCCGGTACCTTTTTAGCCCAGCTCCGGCCATGGTCAGGGGCGGCGGGCAGCAGTGGCTCTGGTGGTGGCTCCAGCCGCAGCTGCCGAGCCTCCCTGGGCCGTCCCCATGCCGCACCGCCACCGGGCTAAAAAGGGACCAGCCCAAGGAGGAGGCCACAGGAATGCAGCCAACAGCAGCTCCGGCGGCGGCGGACGGCAGTTGCAGGCACCCAGCCCACAGGCCGGCGCTCGGCGGAGGAGGAGGCATCAGCGGTGCGCCGCGCCGGGCGTCCCCAGGGCATGGGGCTTGTCGGCAGCGGACGGCCCAGGCAGCCCTCAACGTGCTGCGGGGGAGGTGCCCTTCTCAGAGGGCTGGTGCTGCCGCCGCCGCCGTCCTGAAAGCTTTAAACATTTTTTTAAAAAAATTGGAGCTAAAATGGCTCCAATTGACTGCGCATGCACAGAAACTCAATCTGACGCATGCGCAATGCGTCAGATTGAGTTTCTGCGCATGCGCAGTCAATTGGAGCCATTTTAGCTCTGATTTTTTTTAAAAAAAATTCTTTCGGTGAGGCGTCGGGAACCGGACGCCCCAAAAGTGGACTCCCCTCCCGGAGAACCCTCCGGAATTGGTCCTACCGGTTCCAGGGAACCGTCTGGAACTGGGGACATCCCATCACTGGACATCTGCCTGTATCACCCAGTCCACAGAAAGCATGAAACTCCAGGTACCAATACAAAGAATTGCAAAGAAGGTGTCAGTGAGGAAGACAGCCTTCTCAGTGAATGCATCTACATTATGAAACAGCCTATCTGTGGTGCTGTGATAGGCTCCTTGCCTGGAGATTAAAAAAACATCTTAAAATACTCTGTTCAGAGAGGCTTTTAAAGATATTCTTCCTGTGCTCAATTCTGTTGTTGTTCAGTTGCATAGTCGAGTCTGATCCTTTGCACGCCAGGCACCCCTATCCACCATCCTCAATCTGCCCAGCTCTGTGCCCAACAATACCATCAAGCCATCTCATTCTCTGCCACCCCCTTCTTCTTTTGCCCTCCACCTTTCCCAGCATCAAGGCCTTCTCAAGTGAATCCTCTCTTCTCATTTGATGTCCAAAGTACTTTAGCTTCATCTTCACTATTTGACCTTCTAAGGAGCAGTTGGGGTTGATTTCTTCTAAGACCGACCTATTCGTTCTCCTCGCTGTCCAGGGGACTCTCAAAACTCACCTCCAGCACCACATCTCAAAGATGTCTATTCTTCTGCGCTCAGCTTTCCTAATGGCCCAGCTCTCACAACCATACATTAAAGGTAAAAGTTTCCCTTGCTAAAAAGTCAGTCGTACCCAACTCTAGGGTTCAGTGTTCATCTCTGTTTCAAAGCTGAAGAGCCAGAGCTGTCTGCTTTTGCAGACGTTTCCGTGGACATGTGTCAGGCATGACTAGACACCGGAGCGCATGGAACACTGTTTACCTTCCCACCAAAATTATTTCTATTTATCTACTTGCAATTTCTTGCTTTCAAACTGCTAGGGTGGCAGGAGCTGGGGCAAAGACAGGAGTTCATTCTGTCCTGCAGTACTCAGGAATAGAATTGCTGACCTCCCACCTTCCTATCGGGTCTTAGCCATGTCTTTCTGACATGCAATAAGAGGTTAATCAGAAACCAGAATGGGCTTTCTCCACACCTTTGAGATTGAAAGGGAGACGTTTAAGACTAATATGAATAATATATCGTTACTGATAGCTTTAGGAAGCTGTGTTGTTATGCCTGCTTCTCTGACATTCTGCTTGAGCACATCCCCTTTAATATGTAGACCCTCGCATTTGGTATATATAAACCTTGCCTGGAAGTTTCACTCCTTGTCTGAAGAAGTGGACTTGATCCATGAAAGCTAACGATAAAAATATAGCAGTTAGTCTTTAAAGTGCTACAGTGTTTTTTTTATTATGTTTTCTGATATACAAATATCAAATAACACAACAAAACATACAACAAATCAAAACAAGTTCCTCATGATATGGCCAAGGTATTGAAGCTTTCTTTGCTCAATGGTCTTAAAGAGTTCTTGTTCTTTATCCATTTGGCACAATTTTATTCAGCAGAGAGAAAATGGTTACTTTATCTATGAGTATTCTGCTCTGTTTGTCACTGTTTCAGCTGGAAGGCACTGGCAGAGGTAAGGTAATCTTCAGTGTTCCCCCTTTCTTATCATAGAATAGCCCTTTCTGTCTTGTTGACATGATATGCTTTCCACATTGTTCCATCTAAGGCAGATAAAGAGACACAAGTTATCCATTATCAATTGTTAGCACCTCACAGTTTCCAAGTTTTGTATTACCTATCTTGTCATGAGTAATGGTGTTTTATGGATGGAACACATGATGCTTCAGACACAAATTCTAAAAAGAATATTTTCTCCCTTTCATCTTTGTAACATTTAACACAGATAGTATATTCTTGTCTGACATGTGGCTGGTCTGATTTTAATAATTTGAAAAAGATTAAAGAAAAATATTAGAAAATACTTATGCCCTCTGAACATTTTTTGTCATGGCAGGGTCAAATGTTCAGGATGAAAATATGTGGTGTGTCATCTGAGCTCATGGATGAGCATTCATGCCTCATCTTGCAATTTTTGAGGGTGCATGCTTCAGCTTGCAAATTTTGGGTAGGTTTCTAGACACACTGTTGGACCATGGACTATTCCAGCTGCATTATCTTTTTTTGAAGCTAGGTTTCACAATATTCAATAGTATCTCAAATAACTGTTCCTAGGATTGCAGAGTCTCAATGGAAAATGTAAGACATGAAATGTTGAGACCCAGTTGAAAACTTTTCTTTTTCTTCTTTGAAATTGATTTACTTTTGAAGCTGAAGGAATATAGCATATACACAAACAGAGGTGTTTGACAGTTGATACAACTTAGGTATTTGTACTTCACTTTCAATGAAAACTCTGCTCCATTTTAAATGCTTTACATGATGAAAGGGTGACAGTTCCTGAATTTCAATAAAAGGTATTCATGCTGTTAAATTATGCATGAAAATTAATAGCATTGATTTGACTGCTGCGTCAGAGTGAGAAAAAAGAAGTAATGGTTTACTCCCCCCCCCCGTCCCCAGAGTAGTTTTTGTAGTTGAATGGTGAAAAAGGATATCATTGAGTATATGTCAGATTTGTCTGCCTAGGTGAGGAGCTTTTTAGCGGTAAATTAAATGATACCTTGGAGTATTTCATCTTAGAGGCATTAAGAATGTATCTTTCAGTTTCTTTCTACAGCACAATCATCCAACAATGAGTTCAAAAACATATTGCTCTCAAATTTGTGTGTCTAGGATTCATTCCATTTTCTAGCTACTGTACAGCACTAACTATACAAGACTATTACTGTGTTGGAATATCCAATTGTCTGCTTTAACAACTTTTAATAACTGTTGGTCAAAAGCCTGTTGCTTGTTGTATAAGCCCATTGAATCTGGGGATTTAGTGAATCACTTTCTCTATAGGATCCACTGACTGAAATGTGTCTATTCTAGCTGCAGTTTACTATTCTCGACTAAGTATCAGAGAAGGCCCATTCGGCTCAACGGAATATATGGTGCAGTGACTCACCAAATCGCTGTTATTCATTGGGCCTACTTTAGTAAGATTTACGACACTTAGCAACTGGATTTTGGTCACTGATATAGCCTGGCCAAATTCATTTTATATATCTGATATATTACTAAAATGTGGAAGAAACACACTGCATTTCAAATTGAAGGTATAGTGCAACCATTGAGACTTAAAAACAATTCACTGAAGGACTATAGTCAAAACTATTGGATGACCATTGAAGTTTCTGTGCTACAAACTTCCTGATTGTTTAATATTTGAAGGAGGTACAGTAGGTGGCTAGTAATACAAAAAGTGCATCATTTTTTATCCAATGATCGGGAGTAATTGAGATTTGAATAACCACTGGGAGTAGATAATTGAGTTACACTGTGTTGGAATTCAGTTCTGGAAGGAACTTAATCAGCAATGAATCTGGGGGTGGCCACATATGTTTTGACACATGGTAGCTAAATGTCATTAAAAATGAACACAAAAGGGGACAGTGGTTTGCATAAACAGCATATGCTAATTTATATTAAATAATGGGCAAAATCTTGTTGGTGTAAAGCAAGAGTTCTCAACCTTTATAAGCCAGGGGGCAGGTCACGTTTCCTCAGACAGCTTCAGGGGCTGGATGGCCATTTTGCCCTTCCTCCACCACATAGAAGTTCCTGGTGTGGTGGAGGCAGTGGAGGACCACATGAAATGGTGCCGTAGGCCATATCCAGCCCACGGGTCGCAGTTTGAGAATCCCTGCCTTAAACAGAGGCTAGTTCTCCTTTAAAGAGGACATGAGTCTGTGTTACATGACTACATTATAAATCATGGTTTTTTAGCCAGTTAACTCAGAAGGTTGTTGCAAGAACAAACGGGATCATAGCTGTGAATCATGTTGAAAATTGCTATAAAAATAGGGAAATAATAATAATAAAAGGAATACTAATAGTGTGATTGCAGAGTAAACCTGCTTGGAAGAGGTTCAGTAAAATGTTGTTACTATAGATTTTGTGATAAACCTGGAGCAGAGAATGCAAAATCATGATATTTTCTCACAGGAGTAAGCAGAAGGAATACAATAAACTGAGAAGGATGCCAGTGAATTTTGCTGATTTCAAGCTCTACACCTACTAGTGTTTTTAAAAAAAAAAACGCACCCACACCAAAAGCCATAAACATTTGCACACAATAGGCTCTGAGGCTGGAAACCTGTTGCATGGAACTGAATTATGTTTTTCAGCTTGGGAAACTGTTGCTTCCTCCAGTAGCTTTGCAGAGAACTGTTTATCTGACTGTTTTGATTCCATCCACTACGCATAGTTCTTGCACTGCTGGAATGTATCAGGTGACCCTTCCTTGTAAGTGTTCAACCCTGAGCCTAGAAATGTCCACCACTTTTCCTTTAGATATCTCAGAAAACAAAACAAAACAAAGTAAAATAAAAATAAAAAACACAGTAGCACTTTAAAGACTAACTGCTATATTTTCACTGTTAGCTTTTGTGGATCAAGTCCAATTCATCATCCTTTAGATGACAACCATATGTCATTGTTTTGCATAGAGAACTTCCAAATTATTAGGCTAATCAAGCAGGCCAGTGTTTAGGTAGACTGATAGTAACATACACATGATAGGCTTCATGATTAGGTTATGCACAACATGTGCGGTTACCATTGGCTGCATGGAGGTCACACAAATCTTCCATGTAGGTTGCTGGGTATCTATTTTCCTCACATTGCTATAACATTTGAGTGGAAGAAACGGCTTGGGAGACACATTCCTGGGGTTTGAAAGCTACTGGACAAAATGCTCCAACAGTGCTATTTCACTCAGCATTTTCTAACAGTGACAGTGACAATTCTGTAGTTAAGAAAAGAAGGCAGGACAGTGCAGCTGTGGTTAAACTGCTGTATTGTGCCAAAAACTGCTGATGTTGTGATTTCAATCCTGACCAGACTCAAGGTTAGCTCAACCTTCCATCCTACCAAGGTCAGTATAACAGAGTACTCAGCATGTTGGAGGCAAAAATGCTAATTACCCTGTGAACTGCCCAGAGGAGGGCACTAATTGCTATTGAAATTTATAATTTAAAATACTTAAAAACCCTGTATACCACAGATCTGTACACTCACACAGAGTACCCTGTTATAATACTTGCTTTTCCAAATAATTTAAAGCCTTAACTAAAAAAAAGAAAACTTTTTGCCTGCTAATGAGAGGAGGGTAACATGACCTCCTGAGGGATTGCATTCTATACCTTGAAGCAGCCATCAGAAAGACCCTATTTCATGTCGTTGCTAAATAAGCCTGTGAGATCAAGAGGTCTCCTTGCAGGATGTGAAATGCTGGGGATGTCCGTATGGGGTGATAAAGTGCTTTAGATTGTCTGGACCCAAGCCATGTAGGGCTTTATATATCATTATCAATATAGTACTTTGAATTGGGGCCCCAAACAGATGGCAAACAGCAAGACTGTTATAATAAGGGAATTATGTGCTTTCTAGAACTGGCACCAGTTAGCAATCTTGCTGTAGCCTGTTGAACCCCCTGAAGCTTCCAAACATTCAAAATTGCTGGGAGAAACATCAACAATTTGAGATATGCAGATGATACCACCCTAATGGCAGAAAGTGAGGAGGACTTAAAAAAAGATCCTGATTAGGTTAAAAGAAGAAAGTGCAAAAGCTGGCTTGAGACTCAATATAAAGAAAACCAAGATCATGGCAACAGGCCCTATCAGTCCCTGGAAAATAGATGGGGAAGAAGTAGAAGCAGTGACAGATTTTACTTTCCCAGGATCAAAGCTAACTGCAGATGGTGACTGAGAAAGCCTTGATGCTGGGAAAGGTGGAGGGCAAAAGAAAAAGGGGACGGCCAAAAATGAGATGGCTAGATGGTATTGTAGAGACAATGGGCACAGAACTGAGCGAGTTGAGGAGGATGGTGGGTGACAGAAGTGCCTGGTGGACAGTGGTCCATGGGGTCACAAAGGGTCGGAATCGACTGTGTGACTGAACAACAACAAAGACCTGTATGTAGGAAGTTGCAGTGATCCAAGATGTATGTAACTAAGAGATGTCATCACAGCCAGATCAGGCATCTCAAGGACCAGGACCAGGTTGTGCATTAGTTCTGGCTGTATCAACAGAGTCCTGCCCACCACTGTTAGATACTGACCAATACAGAGAGATCCAAAGTAGGTTTTTAAAACAAAGGTCTTACTACTGCCTTCTTTAATCATGCTGGTACCCTGCCTTGCAGCAAGAAAGCATTCGCTACTCCCGTTACCCACTCTGCCAGCCAGCCTTGACTGATTTTATCACCCAGGAAGGGCAAGTGTCCAGCACACATATGTTGACTTTCCTCCAAGGACCCAAGGAGCTCTAGGGCATAGGGGTAATTGAAGGATTGTGTCTTCATTCTGGCAAATGAGTGAGCTAATGGGGAAAGATGAAATCAGAGAATGAGGAACATTGGCAGAGTCTAGATAATTATTTCCTTTTCTTTGATATAGTTCAGACACTAGCAGTTCTTGGAAGATCATGCATTTAATTGAAAACCAATGGTTGCATTTCAGTTGGCTGGACAGATTTTGTTAAAGGTCAATGTATTTTACAACTTGAGTTTGTACAGCCAGAGGTAAGCATGGCTGAATTCACTGAAGCATACAGCTAAGCAATTATGCATATGATTGCTGTCACATCCCGTAAACTTAATTATAAGAGTACAGAAGTGCTTTGTTTGTTTGTTCTGGATATTAGTGTTTTAGGGCAGAGTTGTTTATACCACAGCATTAGCTCTTGGAATATAAATAAAAGAAAAAGAGAATGCATATCTCCCAAAGACGCAAGTATGAATTCTTTTAGGAAGTGTGGCTACAGTGCTGACGTGAGTGTGTGTGTGTGTGTGTGTGTGTGTGTGTGTGTGTGTGTGTGTGTGTGTGTGTGAGAGAGAGAGAGAGAGAGAGAGGTCAGAATGGTCCCTACCCCTGCCTCCAAACCTCAAAAACCAGCAGGAGGCATGGCTGTAGGTAGATAAAACCAGAGTGCAGGCATGATTTCTCAGCTGGATGGTCACAGAGGTTAAGCTGAAGAATAGAGTCTGAATGACAGGCATATATTTCTTAAAAGGCCAGTCACTGCCTGATTATGGAGTAAATCAATACATGCCAATATTTTGTACTGTAGTATGAAGTGGCTTATGTTGTTGTAAGCTTAGACTGATTTCAGAATGATACAAACTCTTGACAGTATCAAGATGCCAAAATCCACTGCTTATTTACATGTATGCTTTCTGATACTTGGCCAATTTCCCTTGTGATGTTGTCCTAGCTTAGCTATGGTGAACCTTGGCACTCCAGCTGTTCTTGAACTTCAATTCCCAGAAGCTCTGATCAGCAGGGGTGCTGACTTGGGCTTCTGGTATTTGCAGTCCAAGAACACCTGGAGTGTGAAGGTTCGCCATCTCTCTCCTAGCTGATGGACAATGTAAGGATTCTACCTCTTTGAGGGAGAGATGATGACACAATAAGGATCAGGGCATTACTAGGGAACTTTTCACCTGAAGCCACTTATTGTATTTATCTCAAAAGATTAAATGTGATATATTGCTTATGACAAATAATGCAACATTAAATGGTATATGAAATGAAAATGAAGATTTTCTTGTCCTTCTCTCAGAACAATAAAAGAGTGTGTTAAACTGGAAAACAACCACAAAGGAAAAAACAGGCACATCTCCCATGACATGTTAATTACAGTGCTGTGGAAACTGTCATAGTCCTATATGTGTCCCAGTGAGGCTGTGGGCTCTGAACATTGATGAAAAGGGTCACTCCCCATCATGTAAGAGAAAAACAACAATTCTCTGCATTTTCATACCATGTTATTCAGGGATTTCATCTCATAAAGCAACCACGTGGCTGTTTCTGTGGACTAAAGAAAGAACATGCACCCTTTCTCTTCTATTCCTGGAAATGTACTGTTGATTCATTACAGCTTGGGTTTGTAAGAAGTATTTTGTTGACAGTTTTCTGGATGACTTCTGCTTTTTTTCACTCTCATTATTTCTGTGCTCATAGAAAGCTTTTATTTATGTTAATGCCTAAACCAGGAGTTCTCAACCTTTTCAAGCTGAGGGCTGGGTCACGCTCCCTCAGGCAGCTTCGGGGGTGGTGGGTGGGGTGGATGGCCATTTCCCCCTGCCTGCCACAGTGGCAGAGGTGGTGGTGGGCCACATGAAATGGTATCACGGGCTGCAACCAGCCCCCCCCCGGGCCGTAGGTTGAGAACTCATGGCCTAAACTATACCGTTGTTATTAAAGTTTTTAGCATATCCAAAGGCTAAAGGCAAGCATTCTATGTACACAAGCACAAGGTCAGTAACTTAGGCCCAATTGTTAGCCTAGACTAGAGCAGGGCTTTGAAAGGTGGTGCAGTGGTTAAACAGCTCTACTATAGCCAAAATATTCTGAGTTTGATCCAGACTTGGATCAAGGTTAACTCAGCTTTCCATCCTTCTGAGGTCAGTAAAATGAGTACCCAGCATGTTGGGGGGATGCTAATTACCCTATGAACTGGCCAGAGAGTGAACTAAGTGCTATGGGGTGGTATAGAAGTGTAATTGTTATTGCTATAAGGAAACATTTATATAAGTTCAATTGCCTCAGTAGATTTATGCAATTTAGGACTGCCTATTGAATTGAATTCTTTATGTCTGGCAAGAATTTTACTACAGGGAAAAAAAGACAGAGAAAAAAATTCAAAATTATTTTCAGCTTCATAGTTAAAATAAGATGGCTGCTCCAGCTAATTGTTTTGGGGTGCTATGAATGGGAGCGCATTGTTATATCTTGACTTGTTATATTTCTACTGCTAGGGAGAAAAGAGAGATGAGATTTTCTGCCTCAAATATAAAAACGTATGACATACTGTATATATATGTCATACATTGGGCTGGCTCTGTAATTACAGAACCATGAATGCCACCTTTCTTTTTTCTGTCATGTGTCACATTTGTCATTGCTTCTTTTCAAAAATGGCAGTCATTTAAGCCTCTCTTTCTAGCAATAAATTCTCTTTACTCCTCAATGCACATGCCTAGCTTCCATCAGCATTAGCGTCGAGGAGGATTGTGGTTACCCAAGTTCAATGGGACAAAAAATATATTTAGATATCACTCAACAGTTTCCAAGAGAAATATTTTGAATAACTGTCTTTCCATCAAATGCTCTCAGTGTCAGTGTGTTGTGTCAGAAAAAGGCTTTTTTACACAACAAACCTTTAACTTTATAAAATAAGAGCTAGTTATGTACATAACTAGATAGATCTTTAAGAACCTAAGAATTTGCTGCAGCTGATTGCCACTAATTGATGAGTTGCTGGGCTTTGCATTGGTTGCATGTCTTTTCATGGACATGATTACATAACTCAGTAAGATGTGCTCAGTATCTTGTCAGTTAGCCATAATTTGCCACAGCAGATAACACAAAGCTTATGCAAACAACAATGAGATTCTATATAATAACGTAAATGAATCCATATGTCTGGGTTTCTCTTACATGGCTACCAGATGTCAACAGTCTATTCTTCCCACTGAAACTCTACTTAAGCCTTCAAACATAATTTAATCCCTAAAGGCAGGTGTGTAGCTCAACCCCATAATAATGCACATTATG
The DNA here is from genome assembly GCA_030440675.1 of Furcifer pardalis. Lineage (NCBI taxonomy): Eukaryota > Metazoa > Chordata > Lepidosauria > Squamata > Chamaeleonidae > Furcifer > Furcifer pardalis. The sequence goes on from CP126896.1 coordinate 66,352,799, forward strand.
TAACAGCAAGGGTGCATATGGCAAGATTTATGTAAAAGAAAAAGGTTAAAATTCAGCCAGATAATATCAATACCCTAAACCCGATCTGTTGCCCGTACCCAGCTACACCTAAACATTTGGTCCAATTTCTCTCATTCCAGCTATGTCTTGCTTTTCAAGATTTGAGAGTAAATTTAAAACATGGAGAACAGTAATGGAATGTAACAGGTTCGCACCAGTTCACCAGAACTGGTATTACCTTTCCCAGTGTCCTGGAGAACCAGTAGCAGCTTTTGGGGGGAACCACCTTTTCACTGGTTCCCCCACTGCACATGCGCACCAAGCACTTGGTGTGCATGCATGCCTACAGTGCTTGGCGCGTATGCACGGCCTCCTTGCTGTCCTCCCAAGTGGGGGGGGGGGAGGAAGAGAAGCTGCTACCCTGAAGCTCCCTATAGCCTGCTCCCCAGGGTAAGTGACTTCACCTTTGGATGTGGTGTGTCTGTGTGTATTTTAATGTGTATTTAATACCTTTACCTATATTGACGTACTACCACAGTACCTAAAAAGCCCTGGCAGTCTGGATTGGGGTTTTTAAGCAAAGTCTTGGAGTTACCTCATCAATAAGCTACACCTGTGCTGTTCCAATTGCTGTTCCAATTGGAGAACCCTTAAGGAGGTACAGTTGTTTTACATTTACATTAAGGCATATTATCCTAGAGAACTGATTAGGCAAAGAGTTAGTACCTAACTTCTTTAACTGTTGAAAAGTTGAAAAGTGGCAAAATGAAGCCATCTTGTGGTGAGTTCATTCTGTAGTTCCTTCCATCTGACCTAGTGTGAGAAAGATTAGCCAGAATAAGCTTTAAGCTCTGGTTTAAAAGCTCTGGTTGATTTGTGTTTGGGGTGGGTGGGTGTATTTTAATGTATTTTTTATTTTATTTATTTATTTAATTTATTTACGGGTTTGTGTTCTGGGTTTGAGGGACGTGTGTGTGTTTTTGCTTATTTTAATTTTATTTTTAATTTTTTTCCTTTGGCCCCGCCCAATGTCATGATGTCGGCCCCGCCCATGACATCATGATGTCATGATGTTAGCTCCGCCCACACTGTGATGATGTCACGGTGGGGTAGTAAATTTTTTGACATCCCACCACTGATGGAGAACCTGGCTCAGTTACAGGAATATATCAATGTTTAAGTTAGCTCTTCAGTGGAGCAATGAATGTTGGCAGCAGCAGACATTTAAAGAATACTGGTTCCTAATGGAGCAGAGGAGAAGATACACTTTGCCAACCCTGGCTCTCTTCTACCTGAGGTGGCTGCCTCCTTTTGTACATGTATGGGCCAACAAGATTATTTTTGGAGACTTCTCATGATTGTCATGCAAGAACTGTAAGTTGAAACCAACAGTCATACTTTGGTAATTTTGCAGGAACAATAAACAACAATAAAATTTCAATTCTGAAGTTCTTACAGGAGATTTCCAGATATAGCTGCAGTTAAAAATTTTGGAACTCAACCCAAAGGGGGCAAGGTTACTTCCATCTTTGTTGTCTTCTTTTTTTTTTTTTGGGGGGGGGGTGTCAGGAGGTTTTAACTGGCTTTTATTATTTATTACGACTGGGCGACCTTTACCTTTACCTATTGCTTACTTAGCAGCCAGAATGCTATTGGCTAGGCCTGCTGGCATAACTTGATAAGAATAAAACTCAGATGTGAATGGCTGTTTGTACAGATGTTGGTGTAGGCCAGTGATGGCCAACCCTGGCACTCTAGATGTTCTTGGACTTCAATTCCCAGATGCCCTGATCAGCAGGAGTGAAGCCCAAGAACACCTGGAGTGCCAGGGTTGGCCATCACTGGTGTAGGTATTTCCTGTTGGATCCCAGTCATGTGACTTAACATGCAACAATGTATGCATATGCTGACACCTTAACTTGCAGCAATTCAAAGCTGAAACAGATACCAGTGGAGTTGTGCCAGCATATATTGAATACTTTTCCCAACACAGAATTTATATCACCTTGTTTCTGTCACTTGGTTCTACAAAAGTGCAGGATTTACTATGATTTTTGTTTAAAGTTCTTGTGAAAAAATCCCAGGTTTCCCACCAGTTTTTCACGTCTCCTTAAGAAATCCAATGGTCTTTAAGAAACCCACTTCTCTGATAGAGCTTTTTTAAAATCAGTCTTTGCCTGCAGACCTCATTTTGCTTTCATCATTTCCCCTTTGAAACCTATGTGGAAATGTGTCTCCAGCTTCTATAATTACCTTTTTTATTTGCCATTTGCTCTCCTTTTCATTGTAGGATTTGGCTGCTTTCTCCCCCATTATTCCCACTCCCACCTCATCAACCCCCCTCGCCTGCTGTTTGGATACTGGACTTTCCTTTCTTTCTGACCTGTCTGTCAGTATATGTGACAGAAGGCCAGGTGTTCCTTTCCTCTATCAGTTCGCCTTCTTCCTCCATTACTGCTCTGGTGCATAGTTATTGGGTTCCTTCATAATCAGAAATTGAAAGCTTCCAATCAGGAGGCCTCACTGCAAATGAGTACATGCAGTGGCTCAGTGGTTAAAAAGCTCACCTTGTTAGCTGGAAGGCTGGCAAGTCAGCAGTTTGAGACCCAGGTATTGCATGATGGTGTGAGTGCTTGTCTCTACCCCAGCTCCTGCCAACCTAGTAATTTGATAGCAAGAAATTGCAAGTAGATAAATAGGAACCACTTTGGTGGGAAAAGATCATGGGGACATGAAAGGAGCCCCATTAGGGCAACCCCTGAGTGGAGTTTCTCCAGCAAAAATCCTTTCAACCCAGAATAATTTCTGACACAAAATTATTATTATTACTACAAATGAGAACCACTAAACTTTTCACACTATGCAATCCTGAACAGTACTTGTAGTAGAAAGGTGGGATATATTTTACAAACTCAATAAACAGAGTAAAGATCAGTATATGTTCCAATCCCCAAAAAGGGTAATGCCAAAGAATGTTCAAATTATCGAACAATTGTGCTCATCCCACTTGCTAGCAAGGTGATGCTCAAGATAATACAGGATAGACTGCAGCAGCATGTGGAGAGAGAATTACTAGAAGTGCAGGTGGGGTTCAGAAGAGGCAGGGGGACTAGAGACCATATTGCCAACATACGTTGGAACATGGAAAAAACAAAGGAATATCAGAAACAAGTCTACTTCTGTTTCATTGATTACACTAAGGCCTTTGACTGTGTAGACCACAACAAAATGTGGCAAATAATTAAAGATATGGGAATACCAGAACACCTTATATGCCTCATGAGAAACCTGTACATGAATCAAGAAGCAACAGTTAGGACAAAATACGGAATGACAGACTGGTTTGGAATAGGAAAAGGAGTAAGACAAGGCTGCATTTTGTCACCCTGCTTCTTCAACTTATACACAGAGCACATAATGCGCAATGCAGGGATGGAGGAATCACAATTTGGGATCAAAATTTCTGGGAGAAACATCAACAATTTGAGATATGCAGATGATACCACCCTAATGGCAGAAAGTGAGGAGGACTTAAAAAAGATCCTGATTAGGTTGAAAGAAGAAAGTGCAAAAGCTGGCTTGAGACTCAATATAAAGAAAACAAAGATAATGGCAACAAGCCCTATCAGTCCCTGGAAAATAGATGGGGAAGAAGTAGAAGCAGTGACAGATTTCACTTTCTTAGGATCAAAGCTCACTGCAGATGGTGATTGCAGCCATGAAATAAAAAGGTGACTGATTCTTGGGAGGCAAGTGATGAGAAACCTGGGGAACATAGTAAAAAGTAGAGACATCACATTACAAAGAAAAATTAGTATAGTGAAAGCAATGGTATTCCCGGTGGCAATGTATGGTTGTGAGAGCTGGACCATAAAGAAAGCTGAGCGCAGAAGAATAGATGCCTTTGAGATGTGGTGTTGGAGGAGAGTTTTGAGAGTTCCCTGGACAGTGAGGAGAACAAATAGGTCAATCTTAGAAGAAATCAAACCTGACTGCACCTTAGAAGGTCAAATAGTAAAGATGAAGCTAAAGTACTCTGGACATCAAATGAGAAGAGAGGATTTGCTTGAGAAAGCATTGATGCTGGGAAGGGTGGAGGGCAAAAGAAGAAGGGGGCGGCCCAAAATGAGATGGCTAGATGGTATTGTAGACACAATGGGCACAGAGCTGAGCAAGTTGAGGAGGATGTTGGAGGACAGAATTGTCTGGCGGACAGTGGTCCATGGGGTCACAAAGGGTCGGAATCAACTGTGCGACTGAACAACAACAAATCCCCTCTAATAATCATTCTTGATAGAAAAATATATTAAAATGCTTAAGCATCATAGTCCTGATTGACTTAGATAATTTTTTCTTTGTGACTCTGACAGCATGTGTTAAATAGCAACTGCCCAAAGAAAAGGGAAGAGAGCAAATTGTCCAAAACTCTTTTTTAATGCTGCTACTTTTGAAATACATCTTTAAGTTGTTATGATAACTGTATCAGGACAGCGAAGAAAGTATAGAGGTCACAGCGGCTAATCATACATATCGTGCAAAAGGTTAAAAAAAAGACTATCCAAGCGATTCAGCATTTACTCTTTAATTTGTGTGATATGATGGCAGAGATCATATTGCAGTTCCATAATCGAAGTACAATTACATGGCCATTTCCCCACAATCTTTACTATAAAAACTTGAAACAAAATGCATTGCTAAACAGATGACAAGCATGAAGCCCAGATGGTGAAGCACACAAATTGAGTGTCAATGCAACAAATGTATATAGCTTTATTTCCATTTCAAGTCAAAATATTAGTCTAGAGTGTTGTTCTATGAAGGGTACTAATTACCAGCAGTTACTAGCCACATATTTGCCTTTAAGTGCTACAATAGAAGTAGAATCTTCTGGATACATGGATAATTCCATGGTAATGTAGACAATTCAGAAATCATTAGGAAAATAGCTAATAACATGTTTCCTTGAGGCAATTTCTGCTCCAAATAGGGTGGCCACAATCCATTTTTAAGGTAAAGAAAGAATTCATGTATTTTTCAGAAAAGGAACTGAAGCTATATTTTATTCACACACAGAGAGAATGGTAACAAAAATTACAAATTCTTTACACAAATAAGCAGCTTTATGACTTTCATCTATTTGCCTCTGGACATCAAGACTTTCTGAATGGATGGAAGTGTATCTTTGTCCCAAATTTCCATTAGTAATATATTAATGCATAATGTCCTGATTATCTTTTGTGTAGGAAAATAATGCCAGAAAGATCTGAGCTTTCTAATGGAAACATTGCTATTTGAGGATTTCTAGCTGTGAAATGATCTTCACTCCACTGAAACCCAGCCCCGAACTGAAAAAACCAACAAAATAGTTAGCAGCCTGAATCCTATTGTGTGTTTGTTTTTTGTTTTTTGCATAAAGTTTGCACAAATTTGTCAAAGCTAGATAGGGCCAATTAACCAGGCTTATGACTGAGAGGCATCCAGGCACATCATCAGTGGCAAGGTACATGAACACCAATAAGATTCTGGTCATAAAGGCAAAGGCAAAACTGAAAGGACATTATGGAATGAACCCTTTCAGAAATAACATTGAGAGTCCATTTTGTTGAAAAGTTAGTGAAAAAAGTTGGTGAAAAAAGAGAGGAGAGTGTTTCACAGAGGAGGATAGAAAAGAAGGTCAAGAAAGGAGACAGATATGGATGATGTGCATATGATAATGTATGTATTTAGATTTGGAACAGAAATATTGTATAGTATATCTAAGAATGGGAGCAGAGGGTGGGGAAAAACCAGGAAACCTGTGACCCCTTCAGGGCAGTGACAAATATGAACTGTTAATAGGTGACATCATGACATTGGCCACGCCCATGACGTCTGTGACGTCATGGCGTGGTAGTAAAAAATTTGTAATCCCATCACTGGATACAGACCTAGCATAAGAACAAATGGAGGGACTATAAGAAATATGTAAAATATGACTTCTCCTTTCAGTTTCTTTGTCACTATTACTGTTCTTTACCCAGGGATTCAGAGAGAGAGAGGAGAGAGTGATAGAAATTTAAGATATAAATCCTCTCTTATTTTTCAGGGTGAGAATGAGTAGCTGCAAAATAATTCCACTTTCTTCAAGGAATGGGGCATACTTCTCCAGATTTGTATTAGGTTATGCAAAATTACAATAGTTGTTGCTGTTGCAAAGACTTTTCATAATTCAGACCATGGTATGGATTGTTTGCATCTTTTGATCAATCATTCAGCACTTGCATTTTTTGCATGTGTGCATGTACACAAATATACTTGTGTGCTTTGCTTCACTTCCTTTGACTTCTGCAAAGCAAAAGTAACTACAGGAGTTATCTTTTGTGACATCCACAATGCCTTGGGCAGCTTAGTTATCAGAAAGAGGTAAGGTACACAATGGAAACTTTGTGTTATTTGCTAATCTTTCCCACACTAGGTCAGATAGGTCAGATGAAAGGAACTGCAGAATGAACTCATCAAAAAGTGCCTTCATTTTGGCAGTTTCACATCTTCCTTAGACAAGAAAAAAGAAGGTACTAGTTTTACCTGAAGTGTTTTTCCCAAACTATGGAAACTTTGTGATTTTTAAAATTGTGATGGTTTTAATATCTGTACGTTGCCCAGAGTCTTTGGAATTGGGCGGCAATACAAATCCTAAAAATAAAATTAAAAAGTAAATAAAAATGAAGTCAGTCAGTTGGAACAAATAGCACATTTCTGCATTACTGTTTATTCTCTGATGCTGCATGTGAAGACAGCTCTTATTACAAGAGGATCTGGTAATTCATATGCCTTTCTTGAGCCAATACCATGATACTTATATCTCTTCAGCTGCAGAAGTTACCACAAAACATATGCTGTTAAGCAGCTAGGAAAAGGAACTTTTCTTGGTCTTCTATGCCATAAAAGAACAACATTTTCTATTAAAGTTGTTGAAAAACTTTTCTAATCATATTCTTGTTTCCTACTTGATCTGAGTCTAAATAAGTAGCACTGGATGAAGTCATGCAAATGCTATTCTGATATACTGTAGTTTGGTTTAGTGGAAAATCCAATGTTATATTGCATTGGCAACATTGGATCAAATTCTGAAGTCTAGCCTCCTATACTATATCTTATGATCCTTCCCTCCCAAAGTATTGATCTTTATTCTGATATTATTGCTCATAGGAGCAATCAATGGAACATACCGGTTCACTGTGATGATCAATGGACATACTGCTGTATATTGGTTTCTCCTACTGTTCATTTATGTTTTCTTTTAAAAATGCCATCATTAAAGCCTGACAAAGAAAGCATGGTTCCTTTCAAAGATGTGTTTAGCGATAACAGCAAAATACAAGCTCTTTGAGGGAGGCATAAATCAACAACTCTCCATTTGCAGTCAGTTTTGCCCATTTTTCAGCATGAGACATACCAGTACTTGATAAATGGCAGCTCATGTCTCTAATTTGACACACTGATGGTGAAGAATCACAGTGTTCTGATCACCTGAATTTGTAATTTAAGAGAAAAATAAACTGCTTTGAAAAGAAGTCTGTGATGAGCCATTTCGTTCAATTATTCCTCCATGATCTCTCTGATCATTCTCTTAATAGGCAGAGCATCATAGCTTTGCAGATCACATTGGATGTGACACTCATTTAGCTGCGGATTCTTTAGACAAATAGAGACCATGAAATATATGAAATGCTCAACAGAAACAAGACAAATTAGGTCCATCTTTGGAGAAAGCCAAATAAACGTCCACTTCAGTAGTGAGTAATAAAATGAAATGTGTCATACCAGATATAAGATTTTCCAACATTGATATTAAATGGTAAGCATTATCAACATATAATTTAATTTCATTTGATACCAATGGGGCACATTGTAGTAATTCTGTGCTATTCCTTCAAGAGTAGAAAAGTTGTGCTGTTAACATCCTGTAACACTTATCATTGGTGGCATTCACAGTACCCCTTGGCACCCCAGCTATCACACCAAGCTGTCATTTCCCTGAGCTATACCATCTATGTGTGTCATGATAGGAAAGAACAGATCTTACTGTTCTCTGCAGTTTCACAGTGAAACTAATGAATTGCAAACTTTTGAATTGTAAACTTCACAACTGTTCTATTTAGTAGGTTCTAGCCAGAGGGTCATCTCTGCCAAGATCATAATTGGTAGGAAAATGTAGACATTCTAGCCACATTATTAACATAAACTTTTGCTCATTAGACAAGACAGAATGCACTGATCTTGTATTAGATGAATACCTGAAGGGTTCCCAGATGGAACAAATTTTGAAACTGACACAAATCTTGTGATTTCTTAGACTAGATTATTGTAATGCGCTCTACATGGGGCTGCCTTGATGACCATTCAGAGGCTTCAACTGGTTCAAAATGGAGCTGCTCGTGTGGTGATGGGGTGTAGGATGTTATGCCCATGCCTCACCCCTACTACAGGAGCTGCTTTGGTTGCCATTGTGCCTCCGGGTGCAATTCAAGGTGCTGCTGATGACCTTTAAAGCCCTACATGGTAGTGGTCCAGAGTACTTAAGAGACCACATCATCCCAAGGTCATCTGGAGGGGCTCCTTAAAACTCCCATCAGCTAGAGAGGCTCGTCTCTATAGCACTAGGCTAGAATGAGGGCCTTTTCGGTATCTGCTCAGGCCCTGTGGAACCTCCTGCAGACTGAGCTGCATCTCCACACGGAGTGTTGACCTTCAGGAAAGAGCTAAAAACCTGGCTAGCAAAGCAGTTGTGGGGGAGTGGTGATTGGGTAACCACTGCCCCCTGCTGGCTTATATAAGGAGGGTTGCTCACACTTTTAATTAGAATTTTAATTGGGGGGGCAGGGGTAGTTTTTTTTTAGCATTTTAAGGGTTTTTAGTGTCATTTAAAGTTTTAAGGTAGGTGATTTATGATGTAAGTGTTGTGTGCTGCCCACAGTAGCTTGTTGAGTGGGCGGCAACACAAATTTAATAAATAAATAAATAAATAAATAAATAAATAAATAAATAAATAAATAAGGTAGCAAAACTGCCCCTAAACTTCTATATGCAATTCTTGTGAAATCATGTTTTCAAACTGCATTTTGTCCCATTCAGAGTAATGGAGGGAATTGTCTGGTTTGTTGTTTTCCCCAGTGATCACAAATGTAATCACTGGAGTGAAACAAATTGTCCTCACAGTGGCCTATCCGCTCTTTTCAGAAGTCCTGTGGGGCCATCTCTCTCTCTCTCTGGTGCAGTTAGGATTGCTCTAGCGTTATCCATTTGCAGTTTCTTGTCCAGCCAGGGCAAATACATTTTTTTATATAAGTGATAATTTACCACAGTCTAAATCAGTGATTCTCAATCTGCAGCCCATGGGCCAGATGCGGCCCATAGCACCATTTCATGTGCCCCCCACCTCCACCACACCAGGAAGTGTCATGTGGTGAAGGAAGGGCAAAATGGCCATCGGGCCCCCAATGCTGTCTGAGGGAGCGTGACCCGGCCCCTGGCTTTAAAAGGTAGAGAACTCCTTGTAACAACAACAACGACAATGACAACAACAACGACAACTTCCATGCTCCTAACTCAAAGAGCAGAGGAAGTGCTCAATTTGCTGCTATCCTGAAGTGGCTCACTTATTAAGCCACCATATTGGAAAATCAAGCAAAAGGAGACAGACTGAATAAGGTCATTTGAGCTCTGATATGCTCTTTGGGTGTGAAGATTGTACCAAATGGCATATTGCACTTCCAACCAACACCAAGTGACCTGATCAGTCCACACCAACTTGCTCCAAAATGACCAGTGTAGACAAACCCCAACGCCCAAGACTTGCAAGAGGCAAAGTCTCTTTCTTTAACAAACCAAATCTTGGGTGGCTAACTGGAGGTTCTGCTGCTCGTCCTTGAGAATCATCTCACCACTAAGGTCAGTAAAGCTTCATATGTTACAAACAAACCAGTATGAAAGCTAAACTATAAATTACAAAGAGCCCTTCATTAGAAGCCCAAGTTTATTTGTGTTCCAAAGGCATTGTTTTCCTTGATACCTGAAGGGATAGAAGGATGATGATTATGACGCATTATCTAGGTCAGGGGTTCTCAAGGTTTTCTTGTCATGGGCCAGACCACTCCCCCTCAGACAGCTGAGCGACCCAGACACATGACACCCCCCCCCCCCCATCGTAAACATGTCCGTAAACCATGGCGGGCACTTTTGCACATGCACGGATGCATTTACAGCTGTTGTAATTGTGTCCACTACTGCTTCCAGGGTCATTTTTGTGGACTGGATGGAATTGGCATCAGGGACCAGGGCCGGCCTGCGGGCTGTAGGTTGTGAACCCCTGGTCTAGGCAGACCCTTGTGAAGCAAGAATCTCATTTACAAAGAAAGCTTGTGTTTTCCTTACAATGTTCAGTCACAAAAAATGTAAACAGAATTTGCAAATTACAGGAAGTGTAAAAATAGCTTGCAGTGGCCATCATTTGTCTTTCAGTACTTGAGGAATTCTCTCTTCTTCTGATGGATTATCTGAACAATTTCACCCTTGGGCTTTAGGCAGATGCAGAGAAATTCTCACGGCTACTTGGGCATTAACACTTTGGATCAGAGGGCTGAAACTAGGAAGAAATGTTTGTAGTTCACTGATCTTTAAAGCATTGGTTGCTCTCAAATTCTTGATGCTGATTGCTTAGCTTTTGAAGCCTTGCTGTTCTACCGACAGTTTTGTCAACATGTCCCTATGCTGCTTCATGCTTAAAGTCCTTAAAGAGACCCCATGGCCCTTTTCCATTAATGATGCAGAACCTTTTAATTATTCTTACTGAATAGCTGTGCTAGAAGATTTGGATCAAGGCTTTTCTCCCCCTTTTGCCTCCCACATTAGCTACAAATAAATGCACAGTATGGCAATGCCAGATATGATCAGTTGCAGAGTGAGTTCCTCTCTTGAGAAACTGAAAACATCTAGTTGTCATTGCCAGGGGAAATATCATAGCAATTTCAAGTCTTTTGTAATAATGGCTCTCATCCTTGGTCCTTCAGCTCCCCGAATTCTAAGCAAATAGTGATGGATTCTAAGAACTTTGGTTGAACAATATCTGGCTATCTCTAAGTTGGAAGCCACTCCTATTGAAACATCAGAGCCATCCAGAGCACATGGGAAAAGACTGAACATCACCTTTATCCCATTGATTCAAGAAGGAGACTGTAGAATTATAGATGTGCAAGTATCTCCTAACTCACACTGTTTCCGAAATTTTCTTATTCAGGTAAAGACTGACCCACTCTCCAAGCTTTTTTGGAGATTGCCTGACCTAATTTGTTCTTTGGGTTTAGTGAGTATTTGGCTGCTTTTGCACTAGCATTGAAAAGGTTGCAAATGAGGAAAACAAAAGGTTATGACAGGCAATGAAGCTTTAGCAGTACCACCAATTTTGGGAATATAGTAGACTTCCAAAGTCTCATGGAGGATTCAGTAAGTTTACATTTCAGACTGCCATGTTCTTTTTCAAGTGTCCCTTCCAAAGTGATATTTTACACCAGGAAAGGTGTTTAAATGCAACATGGCAGCAGTGGTTTCTGTAAAATTCAGAAATGAATCTGGTGTGTAGGTGAGTCTCCCAAACAATAACCCAGTTTCTAGTAATATGGCAGGGAAGAAACTGAAATGGTTCAGTTTCCATTGATGGACAAAAGACTCCAATGATTTAAGATTTAATAAGAGAGCCTGATCTCAGTAAAGGAACTGATATCTGCATGAAAAGAGGAATGTTCCAGAACATTAGAATGACTTGCCTGAAATGGATGAAACAGCCTCCAGCTTGATTAAATACAAGTAGCTGTCTCAAAAGCTGCAGGAGGATATATAGGGTCTGGTGACCTCACTCTCTGCCCTTACCCCTGTTACAGCAGTTGGAATGCCCAGGAGAATGTGGTGGTTCAGCTGTCAATCTCCTGCCTTTGTAGTGTTTCCTTCCTCCTTTTGCTATTATTTTAACTTCATTTTTTTTTAATAGTAGCAGTGTTAGTCTGTGGTTCAGGCATATCAGAAAACAAAACAAACAAAATAAAATAAAATAACACTGTAGCACTTTAAAGACTAACTGCTATATTTTTATTGTTAGCTTTCGTGGATCAAGTCCACTTCATCAGACAAAGAGTGAAACTTACAGGCATGTTCTTTATATACCAAATTCAGGAACCTTTAACTTCAGTGTTGCTAAAGAGAAGTTGTTGGGGAGGTTTTGGGGCAATTGGCTTGCATTTCTCTGCCTTGTCAATAGCCAAAATTGTTATACATACCCCTGTTTCAGTAAGTATTGCAGGGACAGCGGTGACTCAGTTGTTAAGAAGCTTGCCTTGTTAGCTGGAAGGTCGGTAAGTCGGCAGTTCAAGACCTGAGTACTGCATGATGGAATGAGCACCCATCTCTGTCCCAGAGCTTGCCAACCTAGCAGTTCGAGAGCGAGAAATTACAAGTAGATAAATAGGGACTACTTTGGTGGAAAAAGATCTTGGGGACATGAAAGGAGCTTCATTCAGGTGTCCACTGAGTGCAGTTCCTCTAGCAAAAATCCTTTCAACCCAGAAAGCACCTTTGTGTGCTTCTGACATGATTTTAAAAAGTATCTATTTCATCTTTTCTCCAACAACCAGTGGACACCCATAGTATGGAGCACAGTGAAGATCACCCACTGGTAGGTTCAATAAAAGCTAAGTCCTGCACTTGGCTTTTTTGAGGAAGCAATTGCTACTTCTGTTTCATTGACTACACCAAGGCCTTTGACTGTGTGGACCACAACAAAATGTGGCAAGTAATTAAAGAGATGGGAATACCAGAATACCTTATATGCCTCATGAGAAATCTGTACATGAATCAAGAAGCAACAGTTAGGACAGAATACAGAATGACAGAGTGGTTTGGAATATGAAAAGGAGTAAGACAAGGCTGCATTTTGTCACCTTGCTTATTCAACTTATACACAGAGCACATCATGCCTAATGCAGGAATGGAGGAATCACAATTTGGGATCAAAATTGCTGGGAGAAACATCAACAACTAGAGATATGCAGATGATACCACCCTAATGGCAGAAAGTGAGGAAGACCTTATGTCATGATGATTGTAGGCCAAAGGTATCCCTAAGATATTGAAACTCATCAGGAGCCAATGAAACACTTTCATCTGCACACTACTGGATTTTACTGATCTAAGAGGTATCCAATAGAATATATTCCCAAACCCAAATTCACATTCACCTCCCTTACATCAACCACAGCTGTGGAACCACTCAGCTTTTCAATGTTTTGTCAAGCCTCCTACAATGAAACAGAGTATTTCTATAGCCCCAAGTAATATCTTGGGAATCCCAGCTCATATATCTGAGAAAGATGTGAAACATACCTTTTATCAGAATTGCCAGATGCCCAGGAACAAATCCAAACTGTGATAGAGAGGTCTTGGCTGGTTGACCTTCTCTCAATTGCCAGTAATCTACCTTCTCTTCTGGGTTCTAACTGGCATGACGGTAACCATTTGTCATCTATACCTTTCTCTTTGTTGTTACTTACCCTCCCAGTCTGAGTAGCTTAGCCATTTTACTCACATATGTTTCTGTCTAAATCTTTACCTATGTGCAAATTGTTCTGATCTGCCATCTCATTAAAAAGAAGCAAGCCAAGGGACAAAACTATAAATAGGTAAAATATCTACAAATATGCATAACACATCTTTTTCTCTGACACAAAAGAAAACGTTCAGAATGACACAGTTTATTGCCCAGACTGAGTGAGCTGAAAATGCATATACTGATATGGTAGAATGAAAATGCTTATATGTTTGTATATTAATACAGAATATCTATATAGCATATATCATAAACTTGTCAGGAATTGTTCTTCTTTTAATAGCAATGACAAATTTGGTTTGCATTTTATTCCTAGAGAAGAAATACAACATTTAGTTGCATGAAGCCATTTATACTACTTGTAATATTTTCCAGTAAAATTGCAAATGTCGCTTGCTTTTCCATAGCTCTGCACATTTGATTTATTTGAAAAGATGCAATATACATTTTTAAGATTAAATCTTCCATATGATTGCTTTTCAAAACAACTCATTTGTCTTCTCCCCCTTTTGGGGAGTTTTTCTTCTCCCCCCTTTCTCAAAGTTATTCCAACAGTTATTCCAAATGGTACATTGTTACAACAGTAACAGTGGCTCCATTCTTTTAAATGGGTTGGACTCAAAGTTCTACCTTGGAGATATTTTTCCCCTCAAGCTCTTGGTACTTCTGTTTAATTAGAAGAGAATTTACCAAATGTTCAAAAATACTCAATTGGTTTGGCATCCAGAACTGTGTCAAAAACAACACTTTTTAAAAAAAGGAATGGATAGAGGAGGAAGCAAGAAACATTTCCCCTGCAAAGATAAGATCCTATTTTGCCTTTGTGTTTTATGACCCCTTATAATGCTGTCCCCAATTTGCAACCTGCAAAAGGATGCAGAACTGCAGATCACCATTTCAGGCTAGTGATCCTCACCTGGGAAAGTGGTACCTTAATTTAGGCAGTTGAGTGAATGCCCTTTATGTACCACTGATGTCTTCTGCTGCACTGGAATCTTAAGGTATTAACATTAGGCTTCTGTCTATTGACTGACTGTTTTGTCAAATAAGGATTTATGGGATGAAATAACTTACACTGTGTTCCAGTGATGGGCAGCAGCCGGTTCGCACCAGCTCACCAGAACCGGTAGTAGCTTTCCTCAGTGCCCCAGGTAACCAGTAGTGGCTTTTTGGAGAACCACCTTGCGGGCTTACCTTCTCCCCAGTTCCCCCACTGTGCATGTACGCCAAGCGCTTGGTGCGCATGTGCACCTATAGCGCTTGGCACACCTACAGAGTTTGGTGTGCCTAAAGTGCTTGGCATACATGCGTGCCTACAGCACTTGGTGTGCCTACAGCACTTGGCGCATATTCGAGCCTATAGTGCTTGGCATGCCTACAGCGCTTGGCATACATGTGTGCCTACAGTGCTCTGCCTGCCAAAACAAGCAGCCATTTGCTGCTTGGAGTGTGGCAGCACAGAGTGTTGGGTGGCCATGCACAGCATGGAGGAACCGGTGGCTGCTGCTGAGGCCCTCGGCAGCCTCCTTGCTGTCCTCCCAAGCAGGGAGGAGGAAGAGCAGCTGCTAGCCTGAAGCTGCCTACAGCTTGCTCCCCAGGGTAAGTGACTTGTCTTTGGGTGTGGGGTGGGTGGGTGTATTTTAATGTGTATTTAATTAGTATTTATTTTTAATGTGTATTTTTATGTGTTTTATGTCTATTTAATTTATATTTTTATGTGTTTTATGTCTATTTAATGTGTATTTAATGTGTATTTATTTTAATGTGTATTTTATGTATTTTTATGTTTATTTAATTTGTATTTTTATGTGTACTTATTTTTATGGGTGTTTTTTACTTTAGCTCCACTCAAGATGTTGGCTCCTCCCACAGTGTGGTAGTAAAATTTTTGGCTGCCCTCCACTGCACTGGCTAAATTACCCTTGCCTTTGTGAGTAACTTCTGAAGCTCAGAATAGAACAAATCAATAGCCTTCTAGTCAGTTATTTCAAAGATGTTAACATCAATATACTTTTAAAAATATATAATAATGTCTCAGAAAGATATAAAATATTACATAACATATAACCAAACAGTATTTAATAAAGGACTGAAAGAGTAATAAAATGATTAATTAAACAAGTGCCAATAAAACTGGGGTTGAATACGTAAGGCATAACAGATTGTGTTTACTTTTAAACAGATGATCTTGTAAACATTTACTCTGCTGAAATCATACAATTCAACTTGGTCTGAATATTAGGATTAAGACTGAAATCCGAACCCAAGGTTGGCCTAGATAAGAAACCTCCTATTTACAAGTGATGTTCCATCTAGTCATAATAGAAGCCTGTTTCTCATAGCATTCATTTGTTTAGTAATCGGGAAGGTTGATATGGTCTTAACTTGCAAGTTGAAGTACTCAAGCATACAGATACAGTAATACCTCCGATAACGACTACATTGGATGACGCTAGAATCGGATAACGATGCAACATTTCTAGAAAAAAACTGCATCAGATAACTATCTGTTAGCGTTATCCAATGCAGTCGTTTGTAGCAGCAGGGTGGTTGGACAGCTGAATGGGGGGGTCCCCGTTTGGCTTCTCAGTCACCCGTAGCTGCAGAGGCAAGGGTGGGGTGACTGGAAAGCTGACAGGGGGCTCCCTTGTCAGCTTCCCCAGCCACCCTACAGCTGCGGAGGCAGAGGCAGGTTGCTAGGGAAGCCAATGGGGAGTCCCCGTTGGCTTCCCCAGAGACCCTGCAGCTGCAGTTTAGGTCCTCCAATCTTGCCGACACAGCAGGGGTCCTGGAGAGCCCAAAACTGGCAAAAAAAAAACCTTATGTTTTTTCACCCATTTCAGGCTCCCCGCTGCCCCTGCCATCTACCAATGTTTTGGTTTACCGCAGCAGCCAGGGAGATGGGGGAACAGCGCAGATTGGGCCCCCCGACCTCCTCGGAGGTGGCAGGGGTGTCAGAGAGCCCAAAATGGGTGGAAAAAACCTTATCCCCCCCCCCCATTTCGGGCTCTCTGACGCCCCTGCCAGCTATGGGGAGGTCAGGGGACCTGATATGTGCTCTTCGTGACCTAGCCGGGCACTGCAATCACAGCATGCAATCGGCACTTGGGTTGGGGGATTGAACGGGTACGCGCCTGGTTAAAGCTCCAACCCAAGCAGTTGATCCCACACTGTGATCTGCCAGCCTCTTTGGCTTATCACCCCCCTCTTTACTTTCCTCTTCCGAAAAGGAACAGGGCTTTTTTTAACGTTGTGCGATCAATGCATCACACAACGTTAAAAACCGGATAACGATGAGGCTTGTGGAACCAAGTCTCATTGTTATCCGAGGTACTAGTGTATAAGGAAATTCCACTGCTACAAGAAAACATGCTAGTAGCAGGAAATGCACGATCTCCTTAATGTTTAATCTGATTAAGATCCTACTAAATCACATTGAAATCAGTGGAAGTTACATTTTCAACTATTGTTTTCAGTTGGATTTCACTGTGTAAGTTTATCTGAGCTGCACCTGTGAATGGCAGGCCTACATTTAATTATGAATTATCTAAGTCATGTTGATTTAAATGGCAGTAAAACATGGGTAACTATGCACAAAATTGCACTATTTAGACACAATTTGCCTAAATAGTAGTTTGGTTTTCAGTTATGCAAAATATCCATTGCTCTTATTGATCTCAACTAATTTAAAACTCTGCTAGCTAATTACCTAAATCTTCAAAAATCTAATTCCCAATCAAAGAGAACTTGTGATATAAATAGAACCTGCTGTGAAGTTCAGAGTCAGACCAAGTTATAGATATTTTATAACTTGCAAGAGAGCCTTCTTGCTTAGGTTCCACTAAATGCTGCAGTTGTGGGGAAAGTTTGGAATTACTTTTATTAGCTCAAAAGTTCTTTGCTTCTAAAAGCTATCCAGGAGATGCTTATCTATCCTGCCATGGCCTGATGCCATGTTACTGGAAATGGCCTACCTGTGGGAAATAACTTTTCATGTGGATGGTGGTGTTGCATGAGTAGAGTTAACATTTGGGGGAGTGATATGCTACACCAACAGGACACCAGATTGTATTTAGAAGGTTCAAGTTCAATCCTCAGTAATAGAAGATAGAGCAGTAGATGATCTTCTTTCATGTCTTGATCAAACTTTCGCCTGCCAAAATGAAGCCACTTTCTCGGCTTTGTTGTGAACCAAACTTAAGTCCTCAATGGGACATATTTCTGGCAGTACTCTGCAGACCAGTAAATGAATCAGGTTTTGTATTTCTCCACATTCACACAGTTGTCTGCCAGCAGCCCCCACTTGAGCATGTTGGTCTTGCATTTAGGGACTCCAACCCTCAGCCAATTCAGGGTCCTCCAAGTGACTTTGGAGAGGTTGAGTTCCTCAGCTATATCCTCCTTTAATGTTTCTTGTGCAGTGAGCTCCTTCCTCCATCTTCTAATTTGGTTTTGCTCTTGCATACCCTCAAGAATGTTTGTTCTTGCCATAAATCTCTTCCTGGATCTGAGCCAGTGGACTTATCTGATATTTTGAATGGCTTTTACCAAGTCAGGGCAATACCAGGCTAAGTGACAAAAAGACCTGATCTGGTATAAGGCAAAATCTTGTATAGCAACTTACCCATGGAGATGACCACACGAGATGGTGGCCAGAATGTTACTGCCATTTTACTCCACAGTAAGTAAAATCACATAATTTACAGCAGAGGATTACTGCAGATTAGCAATATATCTGTTGCATGCTTGTTTGCATGTCAATTTATTGTGACTGGCACTTTACCAGATACACATCAGTCACCTTGTTAATGTGTTGCAATTAGCTGCTGGCGGTGGAGGCTACTACTCATATCTGAGTATACATTTTTCCTGGAAATCATTTTCACAGTTGAAGAATGTCAGGAAAATTGCCACTGTGTGAATTCGTTTAAGGTAGATCCCAGCTTGCCATGAAGTGACCCACACACTGTGATCACAAAGCTATCTCCTGTGGCACATATGAAATGAGACATGCAGGATTTAACACTGGGACTGCAGTAGACTGCCACAGCCTTGAGAATATTAACAAAGTGCACATTTACAGCCAGTCTATCTGGCATGACCTCTTCCGCCTCCATGACCATTGGGAATCAGAATAGTGACATGGTTCTTCCTTTGCTCATTTTTCCATTGGGCCCAATATGATTGTTTACAATGGGATTTCCTCCACTAAAGGGGCCATCACCCCACCCAAACGGGCTCATCTGTCTGTACCCATTGGCCACAGGTTATTTACCACCACCCAACACTCAGCGTTGAGTCACTGGCTGTATGGTCTCCTCCATTACCATAGCAGGATGTCTGGTCAGAGATGGTAGCCAGAACTCCACAGTAAGTAAAATCATGTAATTTATAGCAGAGCATTACTGTAAATTAGCAACATGCCTGTTGCTTGCATGCTTGTTTGCATGTCAGTTTATTATGACTGGCACATTACCAGATATACACTAGTCACCTTGTTAATATGTTGCAATTAGCTGCCACAATTTATGTAATGTCACTTATTCTGAAGTAAAATCCCAAAAGAATTCTGGTCATTTATTCCTTGGGTAGGCCGAATAACTTCAGCAATGTCTGCACTAGCTTGTACTGTTATTTTTGATAGCACCTGACATTTATCTTTACTAGGCAGTTTGTGAACTGCCCAGATTGGAAGCATTTTCTAGATTGGCAGTATACAAATTAAATTAAATTAAATTAAATTAAATTAAATTAAATTAAATTAAATTAAATTAAATTAAATTAAATATAGCAATAGTCATTCCTGACTTGGAATGATATATAAGAAAATTAATTTTTTTGTTTAAAGCTTCCATTTCTGTTTCATAACATTATTGTCTTATGCCAAGTGTTGTTTCAGGCTTCAGCAACCCTAATTAAGTTTTCAAGCTACACAAAATGTTCAAGAAGTAATTCCCAGTGTGTTTCTGTGGCCAACTAGGGATTCAGCCCAAGGTTTCTCTGAGTCCTAGTTCAACTCTGTCCACCCCACCACAGCATCTCTTATTGTGTCATCATGTCTACTTTTAGCTTTAGGTCCATGATGGCGAACCTATGGCACGTGTGCCACAACTGGCATTCAGAGCAGTCTCAGATGGCACACGGTCAAGGTCCAGTTAAGCCCTGCCCACCAGCTCCAATCTCCACCCCGTGCTGCCAATGGCTGTGCCACTTTTCAAATCACCCGGCTCCCTCTGCCAATGGGAGAGGAGAAAGGGAGGTTTAAATCCCTCCCTGGAGGCATGACAAGACATCCCCATCCCTAGGAGGCCTCATGAAAGCCCTTATTTTATTTCTTGGACAGGGGTGTGCCAGGGTGTCTGTTTGCCTCACTTTTGTCAGATTTCAGCCTCTCCACCTTTTGTGTTTTTGTGCTCCAGGGGACAGAGGTGGTGGTGGTGTTTGTATTTGAGGGGAAAATAACACCTGAAGTCACTCTTTCCCCCTCAAATACAAACCTGAAAGCATCACCCCCTCCTCCGAGGATGTGCTGGTGCTTGCACTTCTTATTCTGTTTTGGGGAAGGGAAGGGCAGCCCAAGCCACCTTATGGTGACTACCCCTGCCCTAGGCAACCACTTCTCCGGGTTGGCAGACTGGGCGGCTACGCTTGGGCTTAGCCTCCTTCGACCCAGAGAAGTGGCTGCCTAGCGCGGAGGACCATAAGGTGACTCAGGCCACCTTTTCCTCCCCCAAAACAGGGAAAGAAGCGTAGGCGGTGGTGTATCCTTGGAGGAGGGGACAACTCTTTCAGGTCCGTGGGTCATTTCGAATGAAAAGTAAAGAAAGTCAGCAAAGAAAATTGTCCCCTTCCTCTTTTTTGTTGGCGTCTTTTAAAGAGGTGTGTGTGCATGCACACATGTGTGTAGGGACTGATGACTTCAGGCCTGATTCAAGACTTTCTTCCCTCTTGGAAGTCTTGTATCCAGCTACAGCCTCTCAGCTTGTCCACTAGAATTGACTCTTCCAGCTCCAGGCAGGCTCTTTGCCTTAGCTGCATTTAGACCTCTGCTTCTTTCTAGCATCCACTGACGCATGCTTTGCAAGAACTGGGGATGGCAATCATTGCTCAAGAGTTATCCAATTGTATAAAATGCAATTATTTATCAAAGTAAGTGTCATCTGTGATCTTCAGATATATTTGCAGTGGCACGTTAAAAGCACATACTGTTAGTATGGCTAGCTATAAGCTATGAGTAGAACTGGTTTCTTCTAGCCTGCAAGCTAAGAAGTGCCGTTGTTCTGGTACTTGCCATGCTTTTGATTAATGTGGAAATCAGGCAAAGTGTTCAAATAAAGGACTAGCCGCTTTGCTTATTGGATAGCTGGGCAGTGGAGGTGGGGAATGAGGAGTGTGCGCGCGCGCGCGTGCCTGGGCAAAGAGGCAGAGGCTAATAACCATGTAAAAAGCAATTTGGTGAAACAGGAATGAACACACCAATTGTCAGAATGAAGAAGGTGCTGAAACACCAAAAGGAGGGGAAAAAAGGAGTGGGGGTTTTCCCCCTAAAGCCAAATGTCCTGGGGAGCCCCATTTTAAGCACTAAAGTCTGAGAGAGGGGAAATGGAGTGCCCAAGAGGAAGGGAACACATCTTGTATCCCCTGGCGTTGAGGATAATTGAGCATTCATTGAGCATTCATTGAGGAGGCTCTGTGGCGTTTCACCTCCTCTCTTCAGACACCACCACAGCTGAGGTTTTGTCCTGCCTTGAAACCATAGGCAGAAAGCAAAAGGGGTGCCACAGAGAAAGGATTGAAAAGTCACACATGGCTTCACCTCCCCTCAGCCTAACATGAAGGAGCAGCCACAAGTGCACACATTTGTGTGCAGTTGTGGGGCTTCCTTCACAGGACAACTTGGAGCCACTGGGAAGGAGAAGGAAGGAACCTGAGCCTGGGGTTTGACTAAGCGAGTGTGTGTGTATGATACAGCCCTCTTTCCCCTGGTGTGGACTGGCTGCCCTAGAAAAGTTCTCAACTTTAATTATCCTTCTGCTTCTCGTTTGTGTGGGAAAGAGGAAGCCTAGCAAATGAGGGAGACGGTCTCACATTCCCTCTTGGCTGAATCTGATGCAGGATGTTGCTGGCCAGTTTCCTTTTGGTTACATAGCAGAATCTCCCAAGGCACACATCCGATTTGGGTTCTTTTTAGGAGCACTATAAATCTGAGCACTAGGAAAGGTGAGAGCGCTCTCTTCTCTTTTCCTTTTCACCCACTGTAAAGCAAACGGAAGGGGGAGAGAATGAACAGAGAGCTTTCACCTTTCCCAGTGCCTGGCATGATGGTTTTTCAGCAGTCTTGTGGGGCACTGGGGAAATTATTGGGGGCTTTTCTCCCCCCCCCGCTTGGTGATGCGTATACACACCATGAAGCATGTAGTGATGTCATGTGGGTGGCCATGCCATGTGACATCACCAGCACACACAATTCCTACCTCATTCCCCCCTCCCTTTTTTGGCACCTGGTATCAAAAAGGTTTGCCACCACTGCTCTAGGTCCTTTTAATTGCACATCATCTTGGTGATTGCAAAATGCTTATTTAACTCATCAAATCAACAGTGATTAATTTTATCTTGATTTCTTCACTTTCGTTACAAATCTCTGGAAGATTTGTAAGTCTCTTCAGTATTCACCTTTTCACATATTGTCCAATAGATGCTCAGTACTTGCACATAATAGTGCTGTTCCATGTTGAGAACTCAGACAATTGACTGAAAATAAAGGCAGCAACCTGAAATCTAGGCATTCTGGTGGTATCTTTCCATGCTTTGTCACTTTATTCTCCAGTGAAACCATGGGAACAACACCCTGCCTTTCTAAATACAAGTCCTGATATTAACTGTCGCCAGTGTAGAATCTTCTGTAATATATGTCAGAGGTGTATAATCAAAAACCAAATCAGGATGCCAAAATGATGGAAATGTTCACTTCATCTTCTAAAATTGCAAAATCATACTGCTTCAGCCTGAAAATGTATTGGGGATTTATTCACTAACTTTATAAATGGCCATTCTTTTTATCATCAACTTATTTTAGTCCTTTTCTGCAGCATCTCTTCACTGAAGTACACCTGCTGTGTAGCATACCTGAGGCTATAATCTTAACGGCAGGTAGGAATCGTTAGGTAAGGACACATCAGAAAATAGGCAGAAGGAGCCATATTTGCCATAGAGATTGATTTGGTAACAGATTCCATACATAAAGATATAAGCTAGTAACATAGCTACCATGGTTTCTTAAATTGCAATTTTAAATACAAATTAACATGGTGAATCTTAGGACACAATCTAGCTATACAAAATAGGACTATACACACAGCCCTGGTAGATACATCTTAATAAAATATTACAAGATACAACAAACATGTTTTGAGATTAAGTTCTTCACCCATGGCCTAATACAGTCATAATACTGTATATCAACAGGCTCTGGCTCTTGGATATTAAATGTTATATGTAGAAGAACCGAGCAATTCAAACACCTCTTCAAGATGATTCCTTACAAATGATTGGTTATTCTTCAATACAGTTATTGGTAAAAACTAACAAAAATGTTTACAATAACTGATAATATCTCTGAAGTCTCTCCCTCTTTTTCTCCTCCAGTTTCATACACTGATTTCAATAGCCCTCATGTAGGTGTTGTATTCTACTAGGCAAAACCAAACCAAAAAGTTCTTCGCGTTGTTCTCATGCTGCTGCTTCTGGTGATAACATTCTGCAATTGCCTAACATGGTTTCCAGGAGCTATTTCTTAGCCTCTTGTACAAGTTTTTATCTTTAACTAATTTTCTAACAATAAAGAATGATATGATTACAAAGTCCTCAAAATATCCAAATTACTCAGATTTAGAAAGATTACACCATTGTCATGAAGTTTCTGCAGAGGAAGTACAGAGTATAACTGAAATGAGTTTGAATTATAGGCTTATTATACATCAGGGACAACTGTAACTGTGACACCCATTGAATTAACAGGATTTACATATAATTGAATGAACTACCAGCCATTCATTCAGTGAGATGATTCTATTCTAGTTGAGATTAATAACCTTCAGTGATTAAAAAGTCAGATTATAAATTTATACATTAATTACTTTTGAATTTTTGTAGAAAAGGGGGCTGGCAACCTATGACCTGTGAGCCGGATCTAATGCATGGTGCCAAATCATCCAGCCTGCACCCTTGCTCCAGCCACTACAGCCACCATTGGAATTGG
The DNA here is from genome assembly GCA_030440675.1 of Furcifer pardalis. Lineage (NCBI taxonomy): Eukaryota > Metazoa > Chordata > Lepidosauria > Squamata > Chamaeleonidae > Furcifer > Furcifer pardalis. The sequence goes on from CP126896.1 coordinate 66,376,690, forward strand.
CTGTGGACTCATTTTATGGCTGTCATAAACACATTTATGACAGCCGTGGGTGCATTTATGGCAGCATTTATGATGGGGCCCCTGCACCAGTCTGCTCCCCTCAACTCTCTGTCCTGCCAGAATGGATTGACTGTGTTTTAGTGACCCAGCCCTGTGAATATTTCATTTTAATCCATCATTTCTTGAATCAATGGGATACAGAACTGTTGCAGCTGCATGGCCAGCTGTGGCTTGGTCAATTGGAGATTTGTGCTCAGTGACTCTCATGCACAAATATATGAACATCTTCATTGGACAACAATATGTAAACAGCAAGATATGGGAAGAGGGTTTAAGCATCTGGCTAACCTTGCCCAATTTGCAAACTGGGAAAACTTCCAAGAGCAATGCATGTTAGCATAATCAATGAAGGTCAGGGATTGAAGTTGCTGCGTTTGCACACCACAGTTTGTTGGCATAAAAATATGCAGACTCAAGTGTAATAATAATAAGCTGCAGAGAGAATGTGTCAAGATAACGAAGAGCAAGACCAAAAGTGCAAGTAAACAAGGAGCTTCCAAGAACATCAGGCTAAAGATTTACAGCTAAGACCTTGAGTCTTGCTGTGAAGTGTTGATGCAACAATTGTCACCAAGACTGTTGACGACCAGAGTTTTACAGGAAATGTTAAGAGTTTGGGTGAGATGGTGAAATGATTATTACATAAAATGAGATGACCTTTGTAATAGGCAAGGGAGAAGAAGGTGGCATATCATTGTAGTGATGACAAATATGTAATGAAAGTTCTCTCTCGTTCTTATTCAGAAAACACCTCTGAATGCCAGAGTGGGAAGCAGTTCTCAAGAGAAGTGACTTTCTTAGCCTGTTTTAGCAAAAACAAAAATAAGCATATTGTGGTATATTCAAGACTACCAAGCTTATCCCAGGGTGTGCTTTCAATAGAGAAAACTGCTGGAAGGGGAGTGCCTTGCCAACAGAGTGGCTAGGCCTGATGGGCTTTTAGGATCTCAGAGACAACAGTCAGTGGGTGAAAAAAAAGCATTATTAGACAGTTCTCTAAGCAAAACATTACAGAGACCGAACAGGAAACGAGAGCAAGAACACAAATAAGCTATATTTACTTAGCATAGATTCCCTCTGTATCTTCTCTAGCCACCTGAAAGCCCAGTTAGGTAGCAGGGATGCTTCCTGGCACTTCTGATGTCCAGAGAGCTCCAAAGTCCACCTTCTCTTATACCCTAGCAGCTAAAGTTCTGTCTCGTATTTGGCTCTATGCTCCTTGCTCAGAGGATGTCTAAACCCAACAATGGCCATCTGGCCAGTGCTAATTGGTATAACAGCCTTCTAGGTGGGACTCATTACTGGTCCCTATCACCCTAAGAACACCAGAAAGGGTCACTCTGACCTATCTCTTCCCTTCTTTATTTAGTCAGGGACTTCCCAGGTGTTTTATAAGCCAAGGACACAGATGCACTCAGACCCATCCTGCTTCCTCTGTCTTCTCCTGCCAGAAAATCCACTAAATCATACTAATTGATAACCTTAATTGGGAAGCATTTCTTTCCCTGTCAGCAAGATCTCTTAAATGTATTGATTAGTTATCAAGCAAATGCAACTTCTTTTATAGATGTTCATACGATTTTAACCATTTCAGAGTTTGGAGGAGGGAAATGGAAATGTAACTAACTCCTCATATTTAAAATTGTCTTTCACAAAGCCCATGATCCCCAATGGGAAGTACAGGGAGAATCTTTAATTTCTAAATACCGATGCCACCAAAAATGTCTTCCCAGTGGTAGTGATTTTCAGAAATTAAAGACATTCCCCTGACCGCTTAACTCCAGCCGCTTAACTATGAGCCTTCCTTATGGTCCAGTGCTCTCAGCCATACAATACTACTGGGAAAAACATCACTTATACTATGCAGACTTTTTTTTTAACATTATATGGAGTGAGAAATAGCTGACATTCTAGTTAGATTATGAAAAGAAACAAAACAAAAACTCAAGAAAAACTCATTTCATGAAAGCTCAAATTAAAACACAAGTTAGCCTTTAAGGTGCCACAATGTTTTTCTCTTCTTTTATTTTGTTTTGTTCCTTTTCTGATATGTCTGCACATAACTAACATGGCTACCACTTTGAAAAAGAGGCTCTCGAGATCTTGTTGCAAATATCTGTTGGCTATTAAAATGCACCTACAGAAGAAGATCAGGCTTGGATTTACAATCAGAGCAGGCAGCTGAGGATAGGAGATTGCTTATTCATAGTGTTGCCACAAATTGGAAATAACTTTACGGTATGTAACAACAGCAATAAGTGTCTTATCTTAGTGGTGAACAAAGACTGGTTGACTGGCTGTTCAATGTGACAGAAGTGCTTCTTTGCTTTCAAATAGGGAGACCTGCAAGTTGCCTGGTGCTGTTCCCACTGTTACTCCCTCTCATGAAATACTGCTGTAAACTCTCTGCACAACATGAGGAGGAGAAGGACACAGTTCTTGCACATTTTTGTCCTCTTCTTTCCATAATGCCTCGGTGCTGAGGACTCTTGGGGCCAAGGCATTACTAATAGAGTTGGGCAAGAAGTAGGGAGTGGCACGGGCAGTTGACTTAAACAGTAGACAGTGGACTATGTGGCAGTCCCGTCACTTCCTCCAGTGCTTTACTACCTCAGATGGCCACTTTAGTTAGGCCCTGCCCATAGATGATACCTTCTCATTTACCATATTGGGGTGGTGGAGGAAAGAATGGTAAATTAGGCTTTTCAAAGCCTCCGCTGAGGCACTGACACTTAGCCGTTATAGCTGGACCACAGAATCTGTTCCCATACCACAGACTGCAAGTCAACCATGTGCTACCAGCTAGACCATAGCTTTCTCCCACTGAGAATGTGGTCCAACACCTTAACTGTTTTTTTTTTTGCTCTTTTTTCCCAACTTTTTGGGGAGGGATCTCCAGTATTTAATAATAGTGTTGCAAAATTGTACACAGCATTGCAAGTGTTGTTATACCATCAATCTGTAGAAAACAGGGAAGCCCCTTTGGTGAGGATTTTAAAAAAATCTGAAAACATATATGCTTAGAGTTAGAAGTCACTTCCTGTTTTGAAAAATGGGATGTAGGGTATGTGTCTGGCTGTTAATCAATAATTGGAGGGTACTCTAGAGCACAGATTAGCAACCTGTGGCCCACAGGCCAAATCTGGACTGCAGTGCCAAATAATCTGACCCCCGATTTTGCTCCAGCCACTGCTGCTGCCACTGCTGGAATTGGCCATAGACTCATTTATGGCCATCATAAATGAGTTCATGGCCATCGTAAATGCATTTACTACAGCTGTAAATGAGTCTGTGGCTGTTGTAAACACATTTACTACAGCCATGGGCATGTTTTATGGCAGCATTTATGGTGGGGGAACCACTGGTCTGGCCCGTTCAGCTGTCTGAGGGGTGAGATCCGGCCCACAGCTGAAAAACATTGAGAACCCCTGCCCTAGAGGCTTCCAAGACTGACAATTCACTTATTTTTTAATGGAAAAAGAAAAGGCTGGGGAAGGGCTAGTGAAGGGCAGAGAGGCAGTTTTGGGATTTGCCTCTGTCTCTTGGACCCCATTTCCCTTCATCCTAGCATTAGGCATTACAGCACTGACAGACTTTTTATTAGTTATCCCCAATTTGGCATTTGAATTTTTCAGATCAGCCTCACACTGACATTTTGAATGAGTTTAAAGCCAGTTTTCAAAACTATTTAGCTGGCTGTTCTCAGGCCACAACTTTCTCAGGTCAAATATAAATTGGACTGTGTGACATGTGAGGTCTACAATCCAGAACCAAAGGAGGTGCCTGTAAACCAGTCAGCTTGGTGGGCTTAAGTGCACCCAACCCTCTGTGCTGAATTATGCATGCAGCTATTTTAAAGGAAAAAGTATTAGAACTTTCATTTAAATAATTTATACCCCCTCTTTAGCCCTAAAAGCTCCCAGAGCAGCTCTCAAAAGATAAGCAGTGTAAAAGTGCCTGCCCTCAGGCTTTACATTTAAGACATGACATACAAGATATAAAAGATGAGAAGGGAGAAGGAGGAAAACAAGTTTGGGTTACAGTTCTTGTAATGAAATGAAAACGTAATTCTGTGTCGGGATGGTCTGGCTTGGAAACTTGTTTGTATACCTCAGGTCTTGCATTTTCTCACATGAACCTATCCGATTCTTACAGTTTGTCTTTTATCAGCAACCACTTCCTATCAACAGAGATGAGCACTGAACCCTAGAGTTGGATAGGACTGGCTTTCGAGCAAAGATGACCTTTATCTTTACCTTTACTTCCACCTGACATACATGTTTAGGAAAGTGATGACCCATTTGGTCTTTTCTGTTCTGGTACCCAATGTGGTGTACTGGATAGAATGATGGACTAGAAATCAGAATACAGTATGTGGATTTGAATCCCTGCTTAGCCATGGAAACCTACTGGGAAAGAGAGAGTGTGTGGCACTGGTAAAGGTAAAGGTAAAGTTTGCCCTTGCTTAAAAGCCAGTCATATCTGACTCTAGGGTTCAGTGCTCATCTCTGTTTACAGCCGAAGAGCCAGCACTGTCTGTGTCTGCAGACATTTCCATGGACATGTGGCAGGCATGCCTCAACACCAGAGTGCATGGAACACTGTTTACCTTCCCATCGAAGTGGTCCCTATTTATCTATTTGCAATTTCTCACTTTCAAACTGCTAGGTTGGCAGGAGCTGGGACAGAGAGGGGAGCTCACTCTGTTATGCAGTGCCTGGGAACCAAACTCCGACCTTCCAGTCAGCGAGTTCAGCATGTTAACCACTTGAGCCACTGGAGTCCCTCAGCACTGGTTCTTAAATATCTCCCTTACCTTGAAAATCCTATTAGGTTCAGTATAAGTCACATACGACTTGACAGCACATAACACACAGAGACACATCTAACATTACATTGTGCTCCTTCATCAACATTCCATGCAGGCACTATGTAATATCTTCTTGATGCTAGAGAAGTAGTTTGTGTTAACCCAGACCTATTTATTCAGCATGTCTTGATTGAACATATCTGGTTTTGTATTCTTATTTGTACTTATTTGTCACTCTTGTCTTTGTTATATTTTTGTTGGATTTATTCAAGTTATTAAACCTCTGCTCACTACTCTGACAAGCTCCAACATAAACTGGATCTACTTAAATGAATACATTTGCATGATATGAATGAAAAGTGAAATTTCAATGTTATAATTACTTGATTCTTCAGTCTTGCTCAGGTTTAAAACCCATTTTCCAATATGAGCATATGAATGAATACGCAAGTCACTTCAAGATTGTTGTAAGTTATGGTATAATCATGATTGAACAGTTCTAGTCATTCGATGTGCTATTGTGGGATAATCATTGCTCAAGGTGTGAAACAATACTTTGCACATAAATGTGACATCAAGAACTATTTCTCAATGTTGAAATGCATAATGTAGAAATATAATAGTTTTAAAGTGACTGATAAATAGTCATAGAGAGGAATTTACCACATTTCATTGAAGAAGCTATTTATGTTCCCACTTCTGAAAATATTTATTTTTATTATTATATGTTCCTACTTTCTTATGTACAAGAAGGTACTCCAGATACATTTCGTGTGGAAACTGGGTTAAACACAATTCCTTAAAGCATTCGCATACAACTAGTGTATTATCAATCCAGGTGCTTATTCTTGTCAGAGATGCTCATTGTCAGAGATGCTCATTGTATAAATATACAAGAAAAACTGTATCAGGACATGTGTGCATTTCTGGGGCAGTTATGGACAGAGAAAACAGCCCACAGGCTTTAACTGGGCAGAGCAGGACACCCATATATTGCTTATGTTAAATTTAGTGTTCATAAGTGATAAAATAAATGAAGTCTGGCCAAGCTACCCTGCTATGGCAATAGAGTAGATCATACTGCCAATGACTCAACGCTTATCATTAGGTGGTATATAACTAACCTGACCACCCTGAGGACTAATGGCCTTGGGTGGCAAAATTGACAGAGAAGGGTGATGGTCTTGAAATGGATTAAATGCCACTTGAATCCATCTTGATGGAGGGCAGCAGCTTCATCAGTCCTGGTCTGGGCTGATGAGGACTTTGCATGCCAAAAGAACCAGAAAGTTACTCACAGAAATGGATCCATTGTACAGGTGTCATGCGATGTGGAAGGCAAATGGAAGACTACTGCATTATATTGTTCCTGGGACAATCTTAATGGCTGATTGCCAATATTCAGAATTGGATACGGCACTTGAAGAAGAAAAATACGTTATAAAATGAACTATGTTTTTTTAAACCCAAGCTCTTCATTGTTTGTAAAGACAAAAATAATTGTCATTAAATGTATTGTTTATATTTATTTTTTGTGTTCTCTAAGCCCAGGGAAACAACAACAACAACAGGAGTGCATGTTCTTCACCAGTGAAATTAACTTCTGTCTTTCCTGTTGTTAAGTCATTGCCTAAATCAGGGCTTCCCAATCTTTTCCTGCCAGGGGCCGGACCACGCCCCCTCAGTCAGCTGACTGAGGGGCCGGTCATGTGGTTCTTCCCAGTGGCGGCAGCGGCAGCGGCAGCAGCGGCAGCGGCAGCAGCAGTGCATGCATTTGCACCATGTTTCTGGGTGTTTTTCTCACCTCCTCCGCTTCCCTTGCAGAAGGGAGTGAGGGAAGAAAATTTTTGAGCAATTTCTGATTTTTTTGCTGCATTTTTTTGGCATTTTGGTATGAAAATGTGGCAATTTTGGCACTTCCAGTAACATCAGAGTACTTCTGGCATCAGCGGCAATTTGGCCTGGGGGCCGAATGAATTCTGTCTGAGAACCAAATCTGGCCCATGGGCCATAGAATGGGAACCCCTAGCCTAAATTATCCAAGTGGCCACAGCATTGTGAATTTCCGATCTAAGGTAGTAAAAGGCTGGAGGGGCAGAGAAAGTAGAGCAAAGTAAAGATGAATGTAGGCTCCCTACATTGTCCTTTAAAGAAGGAAACAAAGAGAACATTGCCAGTTGTCCTTTTTAATGTCCTCATTCAGTCCCTTCCAAACAGCTGGCGGGGGAGGGGGGGGAGAGAGATAAACATTACATATCTCTGCAGGCAGCCTTTGCCTGGCCAGAAGCTCTCCAGTTGTGCCTCTTCTATTCAGTCTACAACCTGGCCTTTCTATTTGCATTTTCCCATTGAGAGAAATAATTTCCCTCAAGCAACAAGAAACACAGAAATACTAGCTTAGGTTTAACAAACTTAAAATGAGGTAAGGATCACAATTTCTATCTTTCCCATCTTCTGGTGCAAGGTAAAAGTCAAAGGAAAAACTTGATTTTCAATTACATGGCAGAACTACTTTCTGTGAGCAAATGCTGCTAATTCAGCTTTAGATTGCGATCAAAATGGGATCACATGCATTTGTTTACATACATGACTGGAAATGGTGTAACAACCATGGACATTTGTTTACACACATAACTGGAATCAACGTCACAGTCCGGTGCACTGTTTACACACATGACCAGAATTAATAGAACTTGTCTGAGCAAGCACAAGGACAGCCTGTGTGAAATCTGCTTCAAAAGCCATGTCTATGGGTTCATATAGTTTATAGAGAGGACTCGTGTGTGTTTCCAGCACCAAACTGGGCTAGTGCTGACCTCACACGAGACCCAGTGATGATAAACCTTGGCTCTCCAGCTGTTCTTGGACTTCAATTCCCAGAAGCCCTAATCAGCAGGTGTGCTGACTTGGGCTTCTGGAAACTGAAGTCCAAGAACACCTGGAGTGCCAAGGTTGGCCACCAGGGCCCTAGACCAATGGGGACATGGCCTTCTTACAATTCATCTATGTGTCTCCTGGAGTTCTAAAATCTCTTCCTATCTTCCCACAACTGTTTGCACAGGGATTACAGGGTCTTCTTTCACGAGTATGTGGCATGCCTGCATTACAGCATAAGGGTTTTGGTTGCGGGTTGTATTGCCTAATCTCCAGGGTGGGTAGGGGTGGCAAGCCACATTGTTTCAGGTCTGGTGCATAAGAAGGCTGTTTCCAGTTCTAGGATATACCAGAGGGTGGCCATTTCTGTTTCTGGGAGGCATTTCCTGCCACATGGCACTGATCATGCCCTTTTTGGTCATGGTGTGTAACAAGACATGCCATTTCCAGTCATGTGTGTAAACAGTTTTGATAAGAAATTGGTTCAATAAACTACTAAGGTGCATTGCATGAGCGGAATCAGCTTTGAACTGTTTGTTTTAACTGTTAGCTAAACTGGACTCTTCTAGAATTGAAGAACAAGACACAAATGCTTGCAGATAAAATACATAAATAAACCCCAAGTTTCTCATCTACTTACATTTTAGTTATATTGTTACAGCTTAGGTTGATGCTAAAAATATGGCCCATTGTTATCCCATCTGTATAACAACAAACGTACAGAAAAGGTTTAGGATTGATTTGTTGCAGAAAGGAATAGCTGGAATTTCTTTACATGTCATAATACAGAAGAGAACAGCAGCTTTTCTCCAAGGGGACAATGACAGATAAGAGAGACCCAAAGATCAGAAGCATTTTTGAGGAGACCACACAGGTGCATGAATAATAAGATCACACAACATTTCAGAACATAGGGGTATGGAATCTGAGGAATATAATCCTTCTTCCTGAGGGCATGCATGTTACCAAAGATAAAGTCTCAATAGAAAAGGTTCTATATAAAAGGAGCCTTGTTTCTTGTGCCTATATAATAGTTAAATTTTCAAGTTAAAAATAGTTTATAAGTTGCTCCTGGATGCCATGTCAAATGATTGCTCCAGCATTTGCTTATTGGTGAACTCCTGAAGTTTCTCTTTGTCCTGCTGTGGGTGTAACTGGTGGTAAGAGATCCTAAATCCTTATCCAAGTATGTTTTTTCTTTGTCTTGTCCTCCCCACCACACCTTTCTGTTCATGGTAATTGAGGCTCATGAAGTATAGCTGCTATCTAACCTTCCAATGCTTTTGCCCTGTCTTGAATGAGGGAATTTAAATCTGAGGTTTCCTACAGCATGGTGGATCCTTGTCAGTGGTGGGTTGTTGCCGGTTCGCCTGAACTGGTAGCAACAATCCTGGGTGGTTCTCCAGGGGGGTAGTAACCACCCAGGATTTTTTTTTTTTTGGAAGCGTCCAGTTCGGATGCCTCACCAGCAGATTTTTTTTTTTTTCAAAATTGGAGCCAAAATGGCTCCCGGGAACTGTGCATGTGCCAAACCTCCATTTGACACATGCACAGTTCTATTTTTTACTGCAAAAGGAAGGGTGCAGGCAGTATCTGAAGAAGCGGCGGCGGCATCCTTTCCTAGCCACCACACCACCGCATCTGCTGCTCCCCAACGAGTCAACCCAGGGTAAGTGATGGGTTTGTGTTTGCGGGTGGGTTGATTTGTGGGTGGGGTGGGTGGGTGCTTGGGTGGGTGGGTGTATTTTTATGTAATTTTTATTTAATTAATTTATTTAAATAATTAATTTAATTTATTTACGGGTTTGTGTTGTGGGTGGGTGGGTGGGTTCAGGTGTGTGTGTTTATTTTTATTTTTTATTTTTAAATTTTTTAATAAAAAATTTCTTTGGCTCTGCCGACAATATCATGATGTCATGACATCATGATGTTGGCTCCACCCATGACATCATGACATCATGACATTGGCTCCACCCATGACATCATGACATCATGACATTGGCCCCACCCACGCTGTCCATGATGTCATGGTGGGGTAGTAAAAAATTTGACAACCCACCACTGATCCTTGTCTATATGCTCAAGGCTTGTCATGTAAGGTAGTAGAGGAACCCCAAACGCCTGTACAGTCAAACCTCGCATAAAGAGCACCCACTTAAATAGCGCCTCGCTTAAAGAGCAGAATTTTCTCTGAATGTTCGCTTCGCTTAACAAATAAAAACAACCAAAAACTCGCTTAACAAATAAATCGCGGTTTGCAATGCCCCTCACAATTGGTCATTTACAATGGTGTTTCGCTTAAAGAGCATTCCTGTGGAATGCATTATGCTCTTTAAGCAAGGTACAACTGTATTGTTTATGTTCTTCAGTCATCTTCTAGTAAACATTCTAATTTATCCTAGCATTCACACTAAGTTTGGATGACAGAAGAACACATGTTAGCAAGCAAATCCTGAACTCTTCATAGTTCTTGCTGGGAACACCAAAGGGTGACAGCAAAAATGTACTCACTGGTCCTGTCCACTCTGTCATGTTTGTCAGATCATCCAGTTATTCCTCAAGTCTTGAAGGGTATCATGATACCATCAGATTCATGGCTCAGTCTCACCAGTGGTAGGCTGGCCCATAGGGCCACCAGGACTCACCCCCCCCAGGCCTCCAGTACCATGGCTCTCCTCTTGGGTGCCAATCCAAAGAGCCGAGCTGAGCTGCGATGCCTGGAATGATCAAGCAAATGAACAGGGCTTTGTGTTCCTCTGCCTGCCGCCTTCTCCTTTGCCGCCAAAGATAAGGTTACAAAAAGAGCCCCATTTACTGTGTATCTGCTGTGGCTTGGAGGTTGCAATTTTGCCTTGTAAGCAAGAGGTTGTCTGTGTGAATCCCCAGAGGGGAATTGAAATTAGAAAGCAAGTGGGAACAGATATATTTTGTTGGGGTTAAATGCCCTCATCACTCCCTCAGTGCCCTTTTAGCGGAGCCAGCATGCCCCGAGTCACACTATCCTGTTTATTTGGTGTGGGTGAAGACAGGAATGTCACATGTGTTATAGCAGGAGAAAATCTCCTGCCCCAGCAACTTCCCAACCCCAGGAAAACTTCAAAAACTGTTGCAAACAGTTGCAAATGACTTCAGAAACATACTAGAGCAAATACTAAGAGTCTGAGACAGGAACAGTACAGAGCAAACACCCAAGAAAATAAGAAAGTTAATTCAACTACCTAGTACTTACATTCTAGCAGAGTTTCAGAGTATACACAAAGTGCATTCCTAACAGCATTGATAGTAAACGATCATAGCATCCTAACTAAGAGATACCCGAACCATTTAAAGTATCTTCTCACCCTGCTTTTATGCAATAAGCTTTGGCTTCTGGACTCTTCCAGAGGGCTTTCCAATCAGGCTTCAAGTTTCCTTGAACTTGAACCTTTCTGAAGATGAGAACAGTTTCTGCTTCTACTTCCCTCATTTATACCACTGAGGTCATCTTTCAGTAAAGAGAATGCTAGGAAACCAGCCAGCCTGGCCTTGAAGATTTCTCTCACATTGTTAAGCTGCAAATGTTCCTGTAATCTCCAATTACTGGTGAATATTCCTCTTCTTCTCTTAGCTAAACCAGTCCCAGGCACTGACAACAAAGCCTGAAATGTCTAGAAGAGCACATGAGTCCTCAGTTTTCCAGTCTCTTGACAAAGGGTCTGCAGTGGAAAGCCTTCTTTACATGCTTATTTTCTCTGAATAATATAGAGCACTTGGGGCTAGTTCTCTTTACAGCCAGAGTGAGGTAATTGCTTCGGGCAATACTTTTTTAATATCTCATTGGACTATTGTTATGGCTTCAGGCAGCAGGTTTGAGGTTGTGTTGTTTTAAGCAGGGCATTGTTATTTATTATAATAATTTCGTGTCAGAAATTATTCTGGGTTGAAAGGATTTTTGCCCGAGAAACTCCACTCACAGGATGCCCAAACGAGGCTCCTTTCATGTCCCCAAGAGCTGGGACAGAGATAGGTGCTCAATCTGTCATGCAGTACCTGGATTTCAAACTGCTAACTTGCCAGCCTTCCAGCTAAAAAAGTGAGCTTCTTAACCACTGAACTACTGCAGTGCCTATTGTTATTTATTGATTATGATCTTATCTTTTCCCCCCTCTGCACTGAGGCAAGGAGAGGTGCTTGTATGATTTTTCTACCTCATGTGCCAAAATTATATGGTTGCCTTTTTCTATCTGTGAAGCTTGATTTGAGTAACTGAAGGGTATGATCATGTCAGCCCTGGAAACAATTGTACATATAAACATAAAAAGCTGCCTTATACCGAGTCAGACTACAGTCCATCCAGTATAGGACTGTCCCGTTTGACTGACAGGCGATTTCCAGGGTTCCTGGCAAAATTCTTTTTTGGCCCTCCTTGGCAATTTCTGGTTGACTAGATTCCTGTCTAAGCATTAGTAAGGCCAGACCATGCTTAACTTCCAAGATAAGACAAGATTAGGTATCTTCTGGGTATGTATCATTACTTTTCAGCCTTTGAATAGCAGTGCAACTAGTCAGAGGAAGCATAATGATGTTGGAAAGGCTGAAAAAAGTTCCTGACTCTTTCCCTGAAACTATAGTAAAGTTGGGAGAGTCTTGTGTATGTGCAGAGCGAAGGATACTTGGACATCTGTATTCTAAAGTACTGAAAGAAAAAAGAGAAAATGGAATTCTATTCCTGTGGAGACAAAGTGGATTTATCACCTTTGATGGCTTTACACCCTGGAACTCTTATGTATCCCTTATTAGTCCAGTTCTCCTCAACAGAATCTGTACTGTTATATTAAGTGTCTGGTTTATGGTAGTTCTTCTTCAACATAAGCTTATTAATCTAACACCTGCCTTTTTTTCTAAATGTTTGATTAGCTGAATGGTTTGGATATTTCCTGTGGGCTATAATATGAAAAATCTTACATTAGCTATGGCCAAAATAATGCATCAGACAGAATGTTTAATGCATCCATACCAGCTAGAGGGATTAAGGTACAATAAAACTGGCTTTGGGGCATACTTCTATATTGATTTTAGCAAGGAAGGGATTAGTCACTCACTTGTGATCAATGATCTTCTTAAAAGTAGTGGCATGACAGTGACTCAGGAAGTATTAGCCATTATGTATGGATTGATCCAACCTCCACACAGAAAAGTTTTCTCCCAAAGAAACATGCTGTAGAATCTTTGAAACTTCATCCAGGTACCTTAAGAATGAACAGTGTCTTGCTTTAGTGATATTTCTCAATTATGTAAAAGGATCCTTGTATGTATGTATGTATGTATGTATGTACTGTATGTACTGTATGTATGTATGTATGTATGTATGTATGTATGTATGTATGTATGTATGTATGCATGCATGCATGCATGCATGCATGCATGCATGTATGTATTAGATTTATATACCGCCCTAATCTGGTGGACTCTGAGCGGTGTACATAGGCCAGCAAGCACCTCACTGACCATAGAACAAAACAAGTTTAAAACCAATATAAAAACAATTTAAAAACCTTAAAAACTTTGGCAATATTGCCCACCGCTGTGCCATTTTGCTATCTGAAAACAAATATAAAATCAGCATAACATTAACAATAAAATTGGTTACAGGAGGGGGGAAGCCTCAGATGACCCAAAAAGGGGAGCTTGTTGACAATCCCTGCCCCCAGACCCATTTTGCCAACCACGGCTTCAGCTCTTTCCTAAATGGTAGCAACTGGGCCAGGAGACGTAGTTCTACCGGGAGGAAGTTCCATAATGTGGGGGCTACAACAGAGATTAGAAACATAAAGGGATGAGGAACTTGGACCACTACCCACCTCCACAGTATAATTAGTTTGAAAACATCACAGCACATATCTGTGTCTTCAAGTTCACAGCCAAAGAACCAAATGGAACTTTTCAATCTAGCATTTTGGCTTTTCTTCTTTTCTTTCATAAGAAAGAGGGAAAAGAAGGAACGTTCTTTTAGAAACCACTTGAAAGGCTTGCTATGAGTCAGCTGATAGCTTTCATTCTCATCCTTCTTTTGCCACTGATTGGACATCCTGGCAGGGATTCCTCCCCAAATAATATCTGTTGGCTGCATCAGAGTTTCCTCTCCCAATTTAGTCCAATGGGGTGCCAGTTTCCACAACATCTTGTCTAAAGTTTCATAGAAGACCTTCACTTTATGTTATCATCTTTCATTTCACAGACCTATAGGCATGAGTCAGACTGTAGAATGCTTGTCCACTCTTCAGGTTCTAAAACAAAGATAAACAATTCTGCTACTTTAAGGAATTCTTGTACTTTTCATTTTAGGTCCTGTTGGTACAAAAGCAGATAAAATATTGAACTCAGTTGTCAATTCTCTGAGAAGACCATTATCCATGGTGGGGTGGTATTTATTTATTTATTTAATCATATATATATGCCACCCTCCTCAGAAGTGAAACAGGCCGGCTAACAGAGCTTTAAAAACAACGATTAATTAACAACAATTAAAACACAGGATGAAAATTAGAATTAAAAGATTAAAAAGAGATTAAAAGAGATTAAAAATTCACATATAGAGAGGGGAGGAGTCAAATGAGCCGACAGGTCAGGGTAGCCATATGGCCTGTACCCCATACCTGCCCTGCCAGCCAGGACTTAACCCTCTTTCTGAAGGGCAGCAAATGTCTGGAGACACAGCTCAGTTGGCAGGAGGCTCCATAGGGCTGGAGCGGACACAGAGAAAGCCTTCCTTCTGGTGCTAGGGAGATGCACCTCTCTAGCCAATGGCCTGACCAGAGAGCCTCTCCAGTCTGCTCTGGTGGGACAGACATATGTTCTTGGGATGAGGAGGTCTCTTAAGTATCCTGGCCCACTACCATATAGGGCTTTAAAAGTAATAACCAGCACTTTGAATTGCACTTGGAGGCATACTGGCAACCAGTGCAGCTCCCGGAGCAATGGTGAGGTGCGAGCATAATACTTGCAACCCATCACCACCTGAACAGCTGCATTCTGGACCAGTTTCAGCCTCCGAATGGTCACCAAGGGCAGCCCCATGTAGAACGCATTACAATAATCAAGACTGGAGGTGAACAAAGTGTGTGATAATGAGCAAGGAGTCCCGATCTAGGAGCAGGCGTAACTGGCTTATAACACGAACTTGTGCAAAAGCCCTCCTGGCCACGACTGCCACCTGCTCTTTGAGCAGGAATCATGAGTCCAGGAGGACTCTCAGATTACACATCAGGTCTGTTTGGGGCAAAACTGCTTCATCCAGAACCAAAGGTGGTAGTGTCTGGGAAACGCAGGACCCCTGACCCATAGCCACTCAGTCTTGCCAGAATTAGTTATAGCCCAATGTCCCCCATCCAGACCCTAACAGCCTCCAGGCACTGGATAGGACTTCCACTGTATCACTTGGGTCTTCATGGGCCAAGATATACAGCTGGGTTACATCTGCTTATTGATGATACCTCACCCTGTGGGAACAAATGATCTCACCCAGTGGTTTCATGTAGATGTTAAATAGGAGAGGTGAGAGCACCAAGCTCTGAGGCACCCCATAACAAATGGGCTTTGGGCTGGACACCTCGCCCTCCAACCACACTGACTGGACCCAGCCCCTCAGAAATGAGGAAAATCAGGACAACACAGTGCCCTGGATCCCAAATCCCCGGAGCCTTTCTGGACTTTAAGTTATAGGTCTGCTATAACTATTCAAATGGTATTGGGTAATATATTTTTACATAGGAACATTATAAAAGTTGCCTGCTGCCACCTCAGCTGAATCATATCCCCTGGTGGTATGCATGTTCCAGCAGTGGCCAGGCATGTCTGGGCAAGTCAGTGAGCTGATGTCAGAAATAAGTATATAAAGTGAGATGGACCAAGGGCTTGTCTCTAGTGTGAAATCATCTTATTGGATAGTACAGCTAGGGCATAGTGAATCTGTTTTGAGCTAAAGATGAGTTTGACACAGCTCTGTTAATTAACTGGACAGTTTTTGCTACATTTTTGGCAAATATACCTCGTGTGATCAATGCAAGAACCTAAACAAGAGGGTGAGATTTTCTTACTTAAGATCCTGATGTCCTAGGCCAGTGATGGCAAACCTTTTAGAGACCGAGTGCCCAAACTGCAACCCAAAAAACACTTATGTATTGCCAACACAACAACAGGAAAGGAAGTAAATGCTCCCATTGAGCTGCTGGGCAGAGGAAATGTGCTGGGGGAGGGAAGAAGCACTCCCACTAGGCTACTGGGCAGAGGGGCGGAGCAAACTCTGTGCTGGGGTAACTGCAAGGGTGCCCACAGAGAGGTCTCTGAGTGCCACCTCTGGCACGTGTGCCACAGGTTCTCCATCACTGTCCTAGGCAGAATCGGACTTCAGATTTTGATTCAGCACACTTAATTTAGTATAGGACCCATGGATGAGAACAAGTAGCAGACAATATTTATTTTTTTGTGATGCAGTGAATTCTTCCTCTTCTATAGTCTTTGCCTGGAAAAGGAAAGATCAGTTTTGCCTGTTGTACTGTTCAATGAATTATGACAATGTTATCTTACTGGAGTTGGACAGAAGTGTCACCAAGGTGCTAATAACACCTAGTTCTATTTTCCCTTTCTTTCATTAAAAAAAGGCTTTGGGTTATTACACAGTTTCTTTTGTACTGTCAAGTGATGGAAATGCCATCAAGCTCTTTGAATCAAATGTATTCAACATAAGACTAAGTCAGTTTGGTGCAGTCACTTTGCTCTGCTTAAGCTAACTCAAAGGAATGCTGTAAAGATCATAGGCAGCAAGAGAACTCTAAGATGAGAAGAGCCGCACTGGATCAGACGAACAGCACATGTAGTCTAGAATTATGTCCATGCAGTGGCCAGTGGGAAGCCTGCCAACAGAACATGATTGTGATGACACACTTCCTACCTCTAGCTCAGCAAATGATACACAAAGACATTGTGCTTCAGGTATTGAGGTGATATATAACCATCAAAATAACTCTCTTCTTTGCCTTATTCTCCCTTTAAACCTGACTGCAGAGATATCCATAACTGTGACTTGCAGTAATTTAATTCACGGTTCAACAATGTGCTGTGTACAGTAAAACCTCGGATAACGCTAAAACTTGGTTCCACAAGTCTTGGTGTTATCCGATTTTTAGTGTTATCCGATGCATCTTAAAATCCTATGGGATGCATCGGATACGTTAAAGCTCCATAGAGATACATTGTAACCGCACAGGCTTTCGC
Source organism: Furcifer pardalis (assembly GCA_030440675.1). Classification (NCBI taxonomy): domain Eukaryota; kingdom Metazoa; phylum Chordata; class Lepidosauria; order Squamata; family Chamaeleonidae; genus Furcifer; species Furcifer pardalis. The sequence continues at coordinate 66,393,686 of CP126896.1, forward strand.
AGTTGTTATCCGATGCATCCCATAGGATCTTAACGTTATTCGATGCAATTCTCTCCCCCAGATTACTTAACATTATTCGATTTTACCGTTATCTGAGGTAAATGTTATCCGAGGTATTACTGTACTTCCTTTTCTTGGAGTGGAATATCTGGACATTCAGTGTCAACAGATGACTTCAAATTCTAGTACAATAACACACAGAGAGAAGCTTTTCACGATTCCCCTTCTTCTTCCTTCTTCTTCTTCTTCCATGTCTAGGCCAGACATGAAACTGCCATAATGAAGGCACATTTTGGTGAGTTCATTCTGCAGTTCCTTTTGTCCAACATAGTGTGAGAAACAATAGCTGGCAACATAGGGTTGCAGTTACCAGTGTACACCCGATTGTGGTTCAAAAATACCACAGTCTTTGAGGATGCTCTTTCATAGTCTCATATACCTTTACCAAATATCCTATTTGCTCAACTTTCCCCCCTCTAAACCACATAGCACAAGCTATTGTAATATTTCCTCATAGTTGGTTCCTGTCCCTTTGGTTGTATTTTCTGCTCTTTTACCAGCTCTTCCATATCCTTCTTCAGGTGCAACAACTGGACATGTTCACTGTAGGGGTAGATTAGTACCACCTGACCTGATCTATATCTGAAGATTTACTGTACATAATGGGCTGCCCTTGCTTTATTTCTATTATGAAAGTCGAAGTACCTAACAAGATTCCAGTAGTTGGATGCAAACCAGTGTGTTCAGTTTAATATGCTTGTTCTTAAATTTAAGGCCACGTTCTTCTCACCTGTGAACATTGGTTGTTACATAGCTGTACCTGCATGAAGCTACAGACAATAAGTTCTATCGCCTATAGAAATTCCACCTACATCACCTGCTCATCCCAATCAGCATTGCTCCAAGTGCCGACATTGAGGATAACAAGGAAAGTGGCGATGAGGAACAGAGCCTTCTCGGTGGCAGTGCCCACACTATAGAATGCTTTACCAATGTAGCTATGTCAGGTCCCATCGCTGGATATCTTCAAGAAACATCTTAAAATTGTACTTCATAAACAGGCTTATAAGAACATTCTCCCTATAGTCAATGAGTAAGCATATAATTGGACTATGCCACCCCTGGATACCTTCTACTGTTGTTGTATATGTATATTTATGATTTTGACTATTGTAAACCATCCAGAGTGGAAAAATATCCGAGATGTGTGGTATAGAAATATAATAAATAACTAAATAAAAAACCTGCCTTTTACAAAAAATGCAATAATATATGTTAAGAACATATAAGCTTGGTATTTCAGATCTTTGAGTATAGCTGCATTACAGCTGCATTACAGCTGTAAAACAGTCTGAGACCATTACTCCACAGTACAGTCTAGACTCTACGGGAGATCATGTTATTTGATATCTGCTTGTATACCACCCAGAGTGTGATACCACCCAAATGGACAGTATAGAAATGCAATAAATAAATAAATAAATAAATAAATAAATAAAATACACATAAATAATCTCCTTGAAGATTTTGCTATGTTTGAACTACAATCAAGCATACCCTGGTAAAGCAACCTTGTGTTGCAGCTTCATCTTTCTTACACTAGTTCAGGCAACAGGAAATGCAGCATGAACTTAGCAAAAAGTGGCTTTGTTTTGGCAGTTTCACATGTAAGAAGAAGAAGTACAGTCTACAGTGCCTGGCAGTGATTCCTTTCCCCACAACTGTGCTAATACATACATATATTGAATGGAGAGGGCATCATTAACTACATCAGAAGTTACTGTTTGTTTTTATATAGTACCTAAAAGTAAAGTGGGTAATAACACTAAAAATGGTTTCAGAAAATAATGTTTGGTGGACTTCTGCCACTGCTTGGCTGTGCGAACTCGCAATATAATAGCTAGTGGATTTATTGTCAGAGTGTACAACAGCATCATTACACTGAATGATGCATACTGTCTTTCTTGATATTCAGCTTCAACTTTTGGAAGGCTTTGTGATAGGAATAATAATTTCTTTTTTAAAAAAATCAGTTTTGCATAAAATCTGGAGAATAAAGTCTGAATAAACAATTTATTTTTTGCACATGATGTGTCTGCACACAAACTATAGCTGCTAACAGTCTTGATTTTGATTGGAAAACAAAGAGGAAAACAAAAATGTTTCTTGCTCCTTACCAATCCAGCACTACAATGATTTGCAAGGTGGGGAAAAACAATTACTCTTTCCCTATCCCTCTGCAGAGGAACAGGGAAAGTGCTAAATGAAAACATCTGATATACTATAGGGGCTGGTTAGCTCCTTCCATATGCTGGACATTTACTCTGGAAGCAGCCTTTGAAAAATACAAGCTTCTTTCCACCCTTGTATATGTTGTTTCCCATATCCAGAGGTGTTTGGGATGCTGTATTCTTGATTGCTAGGACCACCTTAAACAAAATTATGCAGATGGTATTTTTGCTACTTCAGGAAAAAATGCATTCTCGGATATGCGTTGCAGCCAATGACGACGATGATTGCTGAAGAATGTAAAATTCCTCCATGGAGCTGAAATAATTGCTTGAAGGGCAAATGTGGCACCCCAACCAACCCCTAAGAGCTAAAAAGTAGGTCTCTGCAATTTGCACAAACTGCCTCTGTACAAAACCCTGTACAGTCAAAATGAATACAGAAGAGTTAGAATACAAGTTTGCATGCACAAAGTATTCAGTAGCAGGTGCCTACTAAGGGAGAAGGGGGTGGAGGTGGGAGATGTCTTTTTTCTTTTTTCATTCTGCAAGAATGGAATGCAGCTGGCTGTTTAAAAAAGATAGACATAATCCCTTTGATGCTCCTTATCTTTAAACATCTGTACCATGATCATTTTGCACATCTGCATCATACACTTTCAAACAATATTTGCACAAATCTGCTTAATTTGGCAAATAAAACTTTTTTCTCAGGAGAGCAAGACAATGCACCTCATTCTTCTGCAACATGAGAAAAATAGTCATGTAGTTTCTCATCCTTTTGTGTGAGAATGAAACAATGGCAATTTACATTTCTCCTACCCACACATGACAACTTACACACCTTTTGAGATGATGAGTTCTGCTGAATCAGCAGTGTCAAAGGGCTCTTCCCTCCCTATTTAAGCAAAAAGAAACTTTCCTCCCTTCCTGCTTGCAGGGAGAAAGGACTGTCTGTGCATACAGCCATGGGTTGTTCATTTCTGCTGTTTATTTTTGGTGGTTAATTTTTCTCTGTATAAATGCTACAAGTGAATGATCAAACTCACATTTTTCAAACTGTGCAAGTCTTCCATTACTCAGCTAACCTGTGCAAATGAGATACATTGTAATGTTTCTATTTGAAGAATGGTTGATGAAAATAAATGATCTACAAAATCGTAGAATTTGTCTTTATTTAAATTTAACGTCTACTGCTCTCGATTGCCATACTTTGGATAACTTGCCTGCTTGCCTAGAAAATTACTCTTTTCTTCCTCGATCCCCCTTTGCTTCTCTGTGCCCAGTCCCTTTTTTATGATAATTAAAAATAGTTTGAAGACACTTATAAGTGAAAGGAAGGCTAGAACATCATCTTTCCAGAGCATAGATCTCTTGGAATCTATTTCTTGCACCTCTAGGATGATATACTGTTGCGTCTCATGAACACCAGTTCAAATACAGTATTCCTTATCTTTGTGGAAGTTTACTGTTGTATAAACTGCAATAATAAAGTTGTCAACATGGCCAAGAGGCTGAGCCAAAGTACTTAGATCTAAACTGCCTTTTAACCTCATCAGTAAATCAATAACTCAGGCAGCATCAATGCTTGGCAAGAATTCCCAGATTTCTGGCCTCGACCTGAAGGCACATTTTTCACATCTTAAATTTTAGGGAATGGGACACTGCTGAATTGATCTGGTTTGAGGGCTCATCTTGACACACTAGAACAGTGTTTCCCAATCTTTGGTTTTTGGATTTTAATTTCCATAAGCCTAAATCAATTCCCCAAAGCACTGATCAACCAATGTATTGACTTAGGCTTCTGGAAAGGGAAGTCCCCCTATAGGCCCTGTGCCCTATGTTGGGAACCACTGCACTAGACCTATGAGGAGAAACAATTTACTCTTGTGTAAACTTTTTTTAACAAATTGCTTTTTTAGCAATATGGATACTTCTTATTTTCTGAAATCCTTTGGCTTAGCATAGTACATTGCTACTTAAGTAGCCCCACTTGACTCAGTGGAATTTATGGAGGATTTAGTTCGCTAAATCCCACTGACTCAATGGTCTATTCTTGTACAACATATTCAGCCTACAAACTCTCTGAAACTATGGGAGGCATAACCTTCGTAGTACTATTGTCATTGCCTTTTAATTTATCAGTGTCTTTTCACAAAATGTCTCTGTTACACACCATTCTACAATTGTTTTTTAAATCACTTTTATCCATGATCTTTGTGAGTTTATGCCTAGGGATTTAGGCATAAAATATAAAAAGGGGGTGCTGCTGACCTAACATCTTTAGACACAACTTTTCAGTAACCTGTTTATTACTATCCACTATAATAGACAGATACATTCACTTTTCATAGATGTAGTAATGTGCCTATGACAAGTGATTAAATATAGAATATTAGTACAGCTCATGGGTTAGAGTGCATGGAATGGAGCCAGATGTTCAAATCCTCATTGTCCATCCCAGGCTGGGGATGAGCCCAGATCATTTGGAACATCTGTAGCTACTGGGGTTAGATGCCTTGCAATGAGTGACCATGCTGGCTAAGGGTTTCTAGGAGTTCTTTTTGCATTGCCAAAATTTAGCAGAGTTTCCAGAAGCCACTATGCCATAGAAGACATCCCCCGATGCTACTCTTGTTTCAGTTACTGCAACTATCTCTTGAGTCAGTTCATGATTTTATATTCCTGTACATCTACAAGCATTTGATAGAACTGGTTTGATTCACTAGATAGACACTAACTTCGTCAAAATGTAAGATATTGCCTCCACATCACCTTCTTCTGTCGCAAAATTTCCATTGACAGTTTATTCTGAGCCAGTGATCAATCGAATGAATGACCAACCAACTGACCAAACAACCAAACAATAAATCAATCAAACAAAGGAATCAAAATGTACAAAAGACCAAAACAAATCCCACCTATTGTTAATATTGCAAAAATGCCACTAGTAGTCAGCAGATTAGTTGACTTAAGTGTAGATGGTCTGTGTTGTGAATATACAGCTTTGTGACAGATCTAGGAATGAAAATTGCAGCTTCAATGACAGTTTCTCCATCTGCATTAGCTGATAACACTATCTCTGCTGCATCTGATAAAAGTTATATTTGTATTCCTGTTATGGGTTTTGATAAGTCAACCAAATGAAGGACACTTTCTGGAAAATAGGCATTAATTATTTAGGTCAGCATTCAATAATCAGTTTATCATTCATAGTGCTGTTCTTGATGTGCAGAATACTTTGTAACCTTGACTATGCTCTCCTCATACAGAAGTGATGTTTCTTACTATTATTTCTAATTTTAAAAGCAATCAAAACCAAATCAATCACACTTATATACTGCCCCGTAGTGCTTAGTGCATAGGATTGCCATATGTCCCCTTTTTCCAGGAGTTTCCCAGATTCAAGCTTGGGAAAATTGTTCCAGCCGGTTCCAAGAAAAAAATATGTAAAAGTCCTGGATTTTAAAATTCAAATTTAAATTCAAATTACTAAGAAGACTGCTTCACCGCTTCTCCTCTGCAATTTTACTCTGTGTCCAGATGTCTTGGGTAACTGCTACATTGACGGACCTGAGGACAAAGTGCTTTTGACTTAACGTAGCTGGCTACCCATGCTGTGTGGGAATATGTAGGTAAGCCTATACTGAGGAGAGACTGAAACTGTGGACCTTGTGGTTGGCATGTGTCCACAGACAGACAGCGTAAGACTGTGTGTCGAACCTTTGATTTGTATATATAAACTTTGTAAAAACTGTGAATGCTGAGAGACAAAGCAAAAGAGTTTACTTTCTGCACTATATATAGCTCACAAGTAAAGGAGTTTTTTCCTCTTTCTTTGCATGAAAACCTGTCTGGACTCCTTTTGCCCACAAACCACAATAGCAGTACTATCACAGGTGCGTACCAGGACACTGTCCGCTAATTCTGCTGCTAACAATTCAACAACTCCATTGTGCAGTATTCAGGTCTCGAACTGCTCGCCTGCTGACCTTCCAGTCATCAAGTTCAGCATCTTAACCACTAACCCACCACAGTCCTTCTGATTTGTATAAGAACAGAATGACCAGATATACAAATTGAATCTGGTAGAGCTTCAAAACACTTAATCGTTTTTCTTTTTCTTAAAGCCCTCAAGCTAGTTGTCTGGAACTTGACTTGTTTATCCTTCTCTTAAGACTCTTGCCATATAACCAGTCTTTTGTGTATATTAGTGCAAAAGATGAATAAGGCATAGCTGTTTTAGTTAACCAATGCAAATCAATGGAAGAATTACAAATTGATTTGAATCCAGGGCACTAATGGAATCAGATGTGGTACAAATCATTATAGACTGAACTGGCATACCTGCCAAAATCTGGAATTGGCTTCCAGGTTGATGAGGGCAGATGTCCACAGCCTTACTGAGTAACAGTATATTCACATAGTCCATATAACAGTATATTCACATAGTTCATATATAATGAGCTTGCTAATGATGCACGAATATGAGATGGCACACAGTAAATGTCTTTTAAACATGATATATAGAACCACCTACATAGGGTTGTTTTTTTTTTTTTTTTTGCATGGAAGTATCAAGGTTGAATTGGGCTTCTGTGATATAATAAAGTAGTTCAACCCAGCTAAAATGCACTCTCTCTTTTTGCAGGGATGGGGATGAGCCCTGCCAAATGGAGATAAAGAATTAAATGTTACTGATCAAAGACTGGAATTAATTTCTTCTCTAGTGAGATTTTTTAAAACGGCTATTGCAGAATCAAGACCTAAAATGGAAAATCTAGTTTTCTGTCTCCTGGACTATGTTTTTCCCCCTTCTGATACCATGTGTTGCACTTTGATTTGCTTGTCAGTGTGTATGTTTTCTTTTTATTTGAGAAATGTGGGCTACACAGATAAAGATCAAGGTTTCAAATTTAAAATTAATTAAGAATATACAGTGGCGTAACCTTTTCTCCTGAAGCAAAAGAGCACAAGATAAAAATGTTAATGCAAAGGGCAAATCAATCTATGCATTCATAGTAGCAATTAGCTGACCAGTGGTGTAAATGTCAGCCAAAAGAAGTAATAGCCAACCAGAGTCTTGCTCTACAGGTCAATTTCTTCATTATACAGTATAGGTGTCTGAACATTTACTGACTGTATCATTGTATCAATGGAAGGAGATTCCATTTGCTGATGGTATCTGAACTACTAAGCAATAGGCAGCAACTAATAAGTAATTAGAGAATGTGCAGTTGTGGTAGGTAAGAAGAAGGGTGTACCAAAGACCATGAAAAATTTTTATGAATTCATTTTAAATGGAAAGTTTGTGCAGAGTTGCTTAACCATTTCAACTCTGGCCATCCTTTTGTTCCTAAACCCCAGTCACTGCTAGTTCCATTCCCAAGGTTGCAAGTCTTTCTTTATTCATGTCAGATGCACCACCAGCATATAATAACATTGTATGGGAAGTTTCTTCTGGATTGAAAGGATTAGCCAGTGATAGATGACCATTGCCAGGGGACACCCAATTGCTGAAATAGCAGTCTTTGGGGAGGCTCCTTTCATGTCCCCCAAGCCTGCAAGTGTCTGTTCATTTATGTTTCCAATAGCATTTGTTCTCTTGATGCTGTTAGCTAACATAGTGCTCAGAGAAGGTCCAGGCTTCAGATGGTAATGGAAAGGTTGGTAATTGTTGTTGCTTTACATGCTGTCAAGTCGTCTCTGACTTATGATGATCCTATGACTAAGAGATCTCCAAAATGTCCTGTCCTTGACAGGTCTGCTCAACTCCTGTAAGTTATACAGTAAAACCCTAGTTATGCAAAAAGTCAGTTCCATAGGCTTTTGCTTAAATTGTTTTTTTATGTAACTTGAAGCAAACCCATAGGGAAATGAATTTTTATGTAACTCAAAGAAAACCCATAGGAAATTGTGTTATGTAAATTTATGTAAATTGAGACATGGTTTTAGCACAAAATCATTATGTAAGTTGAATTTTATGTAACTCGGGACATTTGTAAGTCGGAATTTTACTGTAGTTTGTGACTTCCCTTTGTCTTTTTGACAGTCCAGGGTATTGCTAGGCTCTGCTCCAGTGGCACATTTTTTCCTTATCAGATTTCTTTACTGGCCAGCTTTCACACTCATACATGACGACTGGGAATACAATCATGTTGATGATCTTGGTCTTGTAAGGCTAGGAACACACTATTTTATGAACGCCAAGCCTCAGAATCTTCCCACCTAGCTTGTTCAGTGGCTTTGCAAATATCGGAATACATTGTAATCAAACCAGCTCTTCTGGTTGAGGCAAAAGTTCTAACTCCTATCTCTAGCTTGGTCACAGAGCAGAATAAGGTTTACCAGAATGTGCATCCAAACTTTCCTTTAATGGCCATGTCTATTTAAGAAATCTTTGGAAAATCCATTCCCCTGCTGGTGGCCTTTTTATTCCCCTCCCCTTGTTTTGGCAGTGCTAATTGAGGACTAATTGAAACAATTCGACTGGAGCTTTTGCCGTGGGCATCAACTGCAAATGCAAAACACAGAACTCACTCCCAGTATGAAACATTACTAAAAATAAATTTTGCTGTTAGAGAGTTAAAAGAATGAAAATGGAGAAAAACACTAGGGAGAACAAAGTAAGGCTAATGTTGGATAGAGAGCATCATGAATTATAACATCAATGCAGAGCTTGGTACTTCAAAAAGATCAGATGAGCTCTATGTTCTCCTGCTGATTCATCTATTCTTCTTATGGTTGCCACAAAGAAATAAAATCAGTAGGAAAAGAGCACCAGTATAGCAGTGCAATTTTTCTATTCACAGCAAAACCCTGGCATACGACTGCCCTGGGTTACATTTGCTGCTGTTTATGATGGCAAATTAAATTAAAATAATTCCCCAGGTTATGATGGGTATTCAGTTTATGACCAAAAATTATGCTATTTTAAACTATAAAATGGTGGCCATTGCCATTTTAGAGTTTAAAATGGTGCCTGCCCTCTCTGCCGGAAGTCGCAATGCAGTGCTTACCACTGTAGTAGTGCTGTCATTGCCGTCATCATCAGCATTTCTGCCACTAATTTTTGGACTATCTGCTGTCCCTGCTGGCACCATAAGAGTCTGGGGACCAGGAAAGGTGTGCGTTTTTGGCTGTAGCTCTGCCCAGGGAACTTGGAGGAAGGTGGGAACCAAGTGGACAAGGTGCTGGCAGGGGTGGAAAATGGGCTCAATGTACACCTCTCCAGGTCAAAACTGAGTGGATAAGGTCCCCAAATGGCATGAAAAAGGTAGAGAAATTGCTTCATCACTTTTGTGGGGGTTGGGGATGATCACCTCTGGCTTTTTTTTTTGGCAGTTTTTTGTAATTTTGTAGTTTTTTATTTTTGTTCTGGTCAGGACTGTTTCCCTTTGGGGTGGGTGGGACAATCGTGTCCGGCAGTTTTTGGATTTATTGTTGTTTTGTATTTTCTTTTATTATTTTTGGTCTGGTCGGGACTTTTTAAAATTTTCAATGCATTCCTATGGGAAAACATGCTTCGGGTCATAATTTTTTCATGTTATGACAGAGGCTGTTGGAATGGACCTCCGTTGTAACCTGAGGTTTTACTGCACATAGATGAGAAGGTGTCTAATTAAGCACATTGATAAGAGTTGTGAACAGGATGTCTTGAGGAGGCTCCTCCTTTCTCCATTACTGATCTTGCATTCCCAATTGATGAGCCATCTTGCTTATCTCAGCTTACAAAGTAGGAAGAGAGCTTTCTGAATACAGTAGTGCTCACTTTTACACCAATGTGGTTAGGATTGTTTCTAGGATTTAGGATGGGATCATTTACAAGCACCATGTTCATCAGGGGGAGCTAAACTGCAATTTCCTGGGATGGAGACATTTCCAGATCCCCCTTGTTCTTTTTCTTTTAATGAAAAAGGAGTCAAAATGGATTAGCACATCTTGGCGAAGTCACTTGGCTATTTCTACCTATAGATAAATAGTATTTGGAAATAATGGGTTAAAGGAGTCCCATCAAATTGGTCTGGCTGGTTCACTAGTCCACTTAGTTAGGTGGACTGTGGACCCAGATGTTGAGAATTAGATTCCCTATTGTGCCTCCCAGAAGGAGAATAGCCCATGTGGTTTAGGGCAAGCTGCACAGCCTCAAAAAACACCTGAAAGGGGCAGCTTTAAGTTAGAAATGACTTGATATCTCACAATTATCAAATATCATTATCAAATTAGTTAGTGAAGGGAGTTAATAAAGAAAACCTAATTTATTGTTGGGTTTTCGATGGTCAGAGAAATGAATATACACCTTATAAATTGCTTAGAAGAAATCAATTTGACTAGCCTAGCTGGACCAGAATTCTTAGCTGAGCTAGAAATGACCAGGAATTCCTTACCTGTTGAATTTCCTTTGGTCTATTTTGAAGGGTTTTGTTTATTCTCAATAATTATCTTAGGTATTTTTAGAGGGCTAATGGTGTGTTATGTGACCAGGTGTTAATCTCATTTGCCCATAAAAGCTCAAGCTGTGTTCAAGCTGTAAATCTGCATTCTGGCCAAACAAAAATTAAACCAGTGATGTGTTCCACTTGCCAACTTTATAATAAACTCAAACACGTCTGAGTCCAAGGTAATCAAGCACATAGATTGTTGCTGCTCTTCTGCAACTTAATGTTTTCATCTTATATTCCCTGTTATTGTGTACAGTATTTTCATTCTTTAAACCACCTTGGTGTGAATAAAAAATTAAATTAAAAATAAGCACAGATTTCATTGCTATAGAAGAAAATACAGAAAACACATAAAGGGATTAAAAACTAATACTTTATCTCCTCCAATTTTCCTTCCTTGAAGAGTGGGCTAAATTCAGCTTTTAGTCCAGACTATCAATAATTCATGTAAATCATCAGAACTTGCATAATTGTTGAAATAAGAAGTCCTAGTCATGAAGTGGCCCTCCCTAGTTTGGACCAACAGCTGGATTTAGCCAAGTATCCAAATATATTTATCTGAGGATTGTTTGTCTCATTGTCCCACAATATGAACATCCCCATTGTAATTTTACAAAGGAGTGAAGAACAAAGCACAGTGATACTGTGGGGCTGCAATGATTAAGGTGCTGAGTTTGATGATTGGAAGGTCAGCTGTTTGAAATCCTAAAGTTGCGTGATGGAGTGAGTGTCCATTGTCTGTCCCAGCATGATAGAGTGAGTGCCTATTGTCTGTGACCTTTACCTTCACCAATAGTAGGAATAAAGGGACGACTGAGGCTTAGTAGTTAAGATGCTGAACTTCACGACTGGAAGGCCAGGAGGTCAGTGTCAGGGTAATAACTTAACCCTGGGTATTTTATTGTATTTTATTAGAGTTAAGATGGAGTCCCTGCTGAATAAGGACTCATCTTGTGTATATATTTTTTTCTGTTAAGCTTTCTCACGCAAGCTACAGCCAGCCAGCAAAATGTTATGGTTGCCGGAAAATTCCTGGCATTCTTGTAGTCGGAGGGATATTCACAGCCTCTGCTCACAAGAATGCCAGGTGGGTAAACAGCCTCTTGGCTGGGAACCGACCATGGGAAAGACATTGTTATTCTTTTAATGTAATCCTATTGGCTATATGCTAAATTTTGTGGCCTAGGAACCATGTTCTTTGTTATAGACAAATGGGACTGGGAGTTACTTCTAGTTGGAGTTTGGAATGGAAAGAACAAACATGGGTTAATCCGATTGAAGCCCAATCGGGGCTTAAGAGACGAGGAACTATTGAAAAATGATTACTTAAAGGAAGATCTTTAGATAAGACAGGTTTATTTTGATTTCAGGTGGGGAAGGGGCAATTTGCTTGCTTCTCCTTGGAACATATTTTATTATATCTGGAACCTGGTTTATTGGCTGAACTGAATGCTGTGTGTTTGGGACAAGAAGCAAATCTAGCCACAATTCACGCTACCTTTTCTGACTTCCTGTAATAATTTCTTCAATGATCAGGTTTGCAAATTAATTCTGAAGGTGAAGCACAGAACAAAGCCCACAGAAATGCAAAGTAACAGCCATGAAAAAAACTCATGCTAGACCAAACACTGTTCTTTCAAGGAGCACTACTTCAACATACAAGTTAAGTGTATTCTCCACTGTGACTATCACATATAAAGGTTAGTGTAATATAGCTCCAGAACCTGGTTACACAATTTAATTTTCTTTGTCCCTCAAACCTGTTCTGATCCCTTCAGATTATTATATTATTAACAGGAATTTATTTTGTAATATGTGTTGTAATGAAGGGTGGGGTTTTTAAAAACGCATTTCCAATGGTAGGCTGAATGGTAGCCTGGAACCTTGATATGTAATTCTAAAGCTTGAATTTTTGGAAGCACCTAAATTTCTGAAGAAGGTGTAATAGGAGAAGAGTTTTTTGTTACATTTCTCAGGGGAGACTTGTACAATTTTGCCTATTTTCTTCAGCCTTTCCTCATACACATTGTATTCCAAACTCTTTTTTCATCCTTCCTTATTGCCCTCCTCTGAAAATTCTTTTTTTATGCTGACACATTCTTTGAACCAAAGCTAACAGAGCTGAATGTAGTTCTCCAGATTAAGTCCACCAGAATTGGATAATGCAGAACTATTGTTTTCTTATACATGGGAACAGTGAGCCTAATGATAGAAACTAACATAGAGGTACTTTTCTCCAAAAGTAAAAATAGCTGCAATCTTGCACTCTTAACTAATTCAGTTTGTCATCCATCATACCTGTTCCATATGTTTCAGAACTGCTTCTACATTATACAGCTGTGTGTTTGACCCTTGGTTCTGGTCTGTGATAACTGTTGAATTGGAAGTTGACTGTGGAGCTTGAAGCACCACATTGCCTATCAAACCTGTAGTGGAAAAAGAATATTACCAGCAGCAACCATGACCTGCTTCTCCTCTGTGGGCAGAATGAACTGGCAGGAGCCTTAAGCAGTTTGTGAGCTGTATTTGTAATGTTAGATTACTTATTAGTTTAAGGCAAAAACAATGCTTTCCATCACATACTACTGACATATCACTTTGCTCTTTCAAACACACCAGAAAACAAATTTGCATGTAGCCAAATTAATGTACTACTGAACAAATACAAGTGCAAAAGATAAAATTGTCTACATTATATTTACATTAGCTCTGTGAGGCCATCAGCATAGTAAGCGAGACAATGGCCAAAATCCTCTTGCTTAGGATAGTAAATTGAACTACAGTAGGCCCATTGAATCGATGGTAAACTGATTAATCACATCCCTTATTACCTCCATGGATTCAAATGGGCCTATGTAACTTTTAATTTCATTTCATTTTTCGACTTATATGCCTCCCAACAGCCAAGCAACTCTGGGCAGCTAACAAAGATACAAAATATATAGTAACAAAACAATATATCACAATTACAAGATATTACATCACAAAAACATTTCAAAACATCCCCAATCACAGTTACAAAATATCAGTAATCATAAAAACACTTCAAAAGCACATTAAAAACAATACACAAACACCCTCACAAACTCCACCCCACCCACTATGTCCATTTCCCTCCAGGCCAAGCTGACTGAAGGAACGTCTGGTGGTAGCATTGTTTTTAAAGCTGGCCAGGCCATGCAGCTGTTCCTCCTCCTCTCCCCATCCAGACTGGCCTGGGGAGAGTCTGGTGGTGATGGTGTCAGCGCCACCGATTTTGAAGCCAGCTGAGCTGCACAGCTGTTCCTCCTTCCCTCCCTGGCCAGACTGGCCAGGAGAGCATCCGGTAGTGATGGTGGCACCAGCGCTGATTTTAAAACCAGCCGGGGCTGCACAGCTGTTCCTCCTTCCCTCCCCGGCTGGATGTATGGTCTACAACTTTAGCAACTTTAAGACACAGTTTAGAGTAAGTTCATTTGAATCAATGGCACATATTGATCAGTTGAGTAATGAAATAACCATTGATTTAATAGGCCTATTCTAGTGTGATTTACTATGCTAAGCCATGGGATTTTGGCCAATAGGATCAGTTTATTTGTGTAGAACAAACTTTCTTAATCTGTTGCCTTTCAGATAGTTAAAATCATATCCAACAAGCATTGTCACTAGTGAGGAAGAATTTGACATGTGGTCTACAAAGCACACAGAGAAAAGACAACTGGGAAAGCTGATCTGGGTGCTCTTGTGGAATTGTTGCAATCTCTTTAACTTCACACTAGGCATGGATTTCTCATCAGATACTCTCGGGTTTTGTCCATCTTGCTTACTGCAGATGTAATGGAAATGTATGTTGTCACTGCAGTGAAACAAATAACTGCTTATGAGAATATAACAGAAAGAAAATTAGATATTGACTGAGAAGTAGAATTTCTAATTGGCTGTGAAAAGTTAATTCACTATGGAATAGAAAAATGAGTTTCAGAATGGATTCTGTCTCTGCTGCTCTTATGTCCCTTTGGATTGCTAGTTTATGTGACAGTGAACATGATACTCTCTATCCTTTCATCTTATTTACTAACTTGTTTTCTGTAGTGTTGGCATTGCATCCTGGCTAGAGCTTCCTGAAGCTCCAAATTATGCAAATTAAAGACAAGCATCTCTTATCCAGACAACTCAAGAGAATCATTTATAGAGTGTATGATATGTGAAGGGAGAAGACAAAGTTAACCAAGTTGCAACTGAGAGGTCCAAGGATCTTTTTCAAAAAGAAATAATGATTTTAGTTTTATGTAGTGCTGTCTTTTTGTATATAAAGCAGGACAAATTATGTGAATGTCTTCAGCTTTGAGCTTCCCCTGGCCAGAATTCAGAGAAGCTCATTTGCATGTGGAAGCAGATTTAAGTATTTAGTTATTCTGTTGGCACCAAGTATATGCAGAGTGGATGCCCTTTCCCTCACAATGCCAAAATCTGCTCAAAAAGCTTTCCCAACCCTCGAGAGAAAATTTGGGAGCCACACAGGAGTCTGTTGAAAAAAATATATTTGTCACTTGCCAGTGATGTCCATTTGGATGACTAATGGACATCTGGGTCTGTTTCATTATCATATAGCTTATGCAAAGAGGTTCTGCAGTAATGGGTCAATTGCATGGATCATAGCTATTCTTAAGCTTATTTTCTTTATAGATCCAGGCCAGCCAGTGAAGGGATCATTCTTGTCACCCATAACTCACTATCTGTCTCATTCCACACCATATGGAAGTCCTTCTGGAGGACCCAGAAGGGTGCAGCCAGGGGTGGCAGGTCCCAGGTAGAGGAGAGGAGCAGATAGATTCCACCTGGGCAGGAGGTGATCCCAACTGTGATAGATTAGGGATAAAGGAGGGGAAGGAAGAAGGGGGGTATAGCTTGGAGGGCTCATAGGAGTCACAGGAAGAAAAGTGGAGAGAAACAGTTGAACCCCATATTGTGTGCCTCTGAGGCAATGGATTACTCCCTAGGACAGAATCCTTGGATTAGGGTGAGTTCTCCCTGCTTAAGGATGCCAAGGTTTGACATTGATTTTGAATCAGGTGAATAAAACTTGTAGAATTAGGCAAAATGATATTGTGGGTGTGGATGTTTAGAGAAAGACCTACTTCAACATAGATGAAACACTGGTCTATACTGATCTTCTGAAAAGAGATGGATCATTTAAGCAATGACAGTTTATACCTTGATACCTAGATGAACACTGGTATGATTGGAAAGGTTATCTTATCTGGAATTAACTATTTCAGAGATCAACGTTAGCTGTGTGGACCACAAATTCAAAAGAGGTAATTGTTTGGTATCATAAATTTGACCTTGATGTAGGAAGAAAATGCAATAGAGACACTTCAGTCTTTAGACTGCAAGCATCACCACCTCCAGAACCTGCTTGGTTGGAGATCTCCTCAAACAGTGGGACACCCAGCCTCCACTCCAGGAAGCTTCAGACATTGCTGAGTAGCCAGTATTACAAACCCTTTTAAAGATCATGGGGTGGTATGGCACTAAGTTCAAGACCTGATGCCACCAGTAAACTGTGAGTAGTCTGATTCAATTGGAGGAACTGGGGGTTAGGCAGAGTCTGGACATAGTGGGGAGCTAGAGGAGTCAGTGGACTGGTAGTATGGGGTGCAACTGGGGCCCTTCACTTTCCTGTACCTCATTCCCAAATTCATTGGGGGGTGGGGGTGGAAATTATCCTCAGCTTCAGGCAATGTAATAGGGCTTCTTCCAGCTACAACAAAATGCAGCATGGAAACATAGGCTATACTGGAGGTTAACTCACAAAGTCCATGTCTGTAGAGGAGGATTCCTTGGTGTTATATTTTATGCAGCAGCAGTAAAGTGGGGCTGTTTATATTTTGTTTATTTATTTATTTATTTAGATTTATTATCCCACCCCAATCAGGCGAACCCGACTCTAGGTGGCTTACAACATGAGTGCAAAACAACTAAACAAGGCAAAATCCCACATGAGTGCAAAACAAACTAAACAATCCCACTATACCCCTACAAATTCAGCAATATGGTTTAAAATTAATTTTTAAAAAATTAAACTGTAATTTACAAAATACTAAAAAGATTTTAAAATTTAAAAAGTTTAGAAAGTTTAAAACAGTGAGAGGGGTGGCTGTCCCATCAGATCAGCCATCCAACATGGGACCCCACATTCCTGGAGCCCCACACCTGCCCTGCCAGCCAGGTTTTTAGGCCCTTCTGAAAGGGCAGGAGCTCTGTCTGTAGATGTAACTCAGTTGGCAGGAGGTTCCAAAGGGCCGGGGCGGACACAGAGAAGGCCCTCCTCCTGGTGCTAGAGAGATGCGCCTCTCTAGCCGATGGAATGATAAGAGAGCCTCTCCGATCCACCCTGGTGGGATGGACAGATGTTCTTGGGGTGACGTGGTCTCTTAAGTTTATTTTTGCACACACATGCATGCACGCATGCGCACGCACACACACAAGTCAGTAATTCTTCACTATCATATTGTCTCCTTTGGAAATAGGCCTACTCTGTCTTTGTGCAAATAAACTTTTTAAAATATAAAACACAACTGCTGGTTGGATACTACAGTGATTTAAATATCTGCTTGGGGAGCAAGAGACTGTACTTCCTGAACCAAGAGCCAGCCTTTGTAGCTCCGGGCAAGCTACAAAAAACACAGTACTACAGAATAACTATTCAGAAATGGGTAATGGACTGTCTGCAATCATTTATGTCTGTTTCTGTGGCCCACAAAATTTTCCAGAGAGGCAACTGGGACTGTGTGTCCTTGTCCTGCTGCAGAACGTTACCATATCCAATATCCACCCCCTGAGCAATAAAAAAAACATATGGACCAAAGTTTTGAAAAGTTATTTTTGAACAATAGCTCTGAGAATGCCATGGTGAACATTGTCATACCTGAAAGGACATCCTATACTACAGATGTGCACTAACACCAACATTCAGTTGCAGTGGGTGTGGGGAGAATTATGTAGGACACTGTTAAAAACTGCTTCCAAATGACTTCTTGGGAGCTCCAGTTTTTGACTACATGTTCCTAAGAGATTGCTAGCTTGTTATAACTACTATGGGGCAACAGGTGGGACAAGTGGCAGGGTGATTTTGGTGTCACATGCTTCTGAAATAGTGCCCACCTGAGTCTTTTCAGTCTCATTCTCCCACCCCATATCAGATATTTACAGACTTGAAAGGGAGCTTTCACAAACCAAAATGCTGATTTGCTGGGAATGGAGGCTGGAAGTAAATCCGTCCTTGAATATGATGAAGGCAATGTCTGGTGCTCTTCATAAATCTCTTTCCCAATCACAAATGCAGCAGAACTGCTCCTGCACATGCTAGCAGGGTCAGTCTAGTGCTGATGCTATTGTTGTCCTTCTCTGGCACATTGCCTCTATAGGAAGAAAGTGTCTTCTTCGCCATCTTTATTGGCCCATTTGCCCTGGCTGCTAAAAGATAAACTGAACAGAGGTTCACTTCTATCTGTCTCACTTTGAACAAGAGGATTCTCTGTCACCTCCATGGGAGAGACACACACATTCTGTACTGATGCCTGCTGCTCTTTTATAGTGTCAGTGCTCAAGAAAGCAGCTGGGTGACAGATTTGTTTTCGGAAGATAATAATAGCAGTAGTAAGTTGTCTTTTTCCTCTCCCTCTTTCAGTTGTCTTAGCTGGAGATGCTGCAGTGAGTACCTTACTCAACTTACTACTTTTTCCACCATTTTTCCACCATCCCCATATTTCATGCTCCCCAGTGAAGCTCCTCTGGTGGCTTACTGGTTAAAACGCTGAGCTTGGAGACTGGAAGGTCGGGTGTTGATAACCAAGGGCTGCACTTGGGGACATGAAAGGAGCCTGATTTGGGCGTCCCCTGAGCGGAATTTCTCCAGCAAAAAATCTTTCCAACACAGAGTAGTCTATGACACTAAATTATTATTATTATGCTGCCCAGTGAGTCTTGGTTGTAAGGAGAACCATGTACTACCACACAGTTTCCCTTTCAGGCTTCCCATTTTAGATATTGTTCTGAACACTGGAATCCCAAAGGGGCAAAGCCTGCAAATGGAGGCTACTCATGAGTGACATTTCTTATTAGTGTTGTGCTGCTTCTCTCCTGCGGTGTTTCTGTAGACACAAAGGAGGAATTACTAGAAGTAAGAGCTTCATTCAATCACTCCCTTGCTTACTTGAGGGGAGAAAATGGGAGCACATTTACTGGGCCAGATGCACTCCGTCAAAATCCATTCTATCCAATGTCTGCAGCAGTCTGCTGTTCCAACACACACATGAACTTTCAAATGTATCCCCATGTATAATTTCTTCTAACATAACCTTTTGTATCATGCTTTCCCCACAAAACACATTTCTGTTTGTCATTTTATGAAGCTGAGGGCTGCATTACAAAATTCACAAAATGATTTGTGGGGTGAGGGAAGGCAACATTTGCTTCAACTTTGCTTTCTTTCTTTGCGTCGGATGCACCACCAGTATATAATAACATACAAAACTAAAATTAACACATCTAAAAACAAAAAAGAATTTAAAAGGGCTAGATGACATCTGCCCAATAGTGTGCCACATCAACAGCATTTCCTCTTGCCAACATAATGTCCTCCTCAGTACTTTGCTTACAAGCTGAGATGATTCTTCTCCACCCTAATTTGAGTCGCTGTGTTTCTGCAGTGTTCCATTCTGGATAGGAAGAGCCAATTCCTCTTAGATTTCCTGCCCAGCTGGGAGATGACAGCCCTCATAAACTTGATTTTGCAGATGGGAGATTTGACTGGGAGTGTTGCCTGCCTGGGGAGTTCAGGGGTTGCCTGTGTGTTTGTTTTTCTAGAAAGCCATCTGTGATACTAATCAAGTGTTTGGGGATAAATTATATGCTTATTTACTCATGTATCAGTTCCTCACTTGAAGAATGTGGCATGGTAAAATATGTTCAGGATTTATCCCAGTGTGATTTAAAATGCCATGTGTTAGAAGACGAATGAGCACACTTCCTTGCAATCCATCATCCTGCCCCCCCTTCCCCCAAAACAAACAAACCAGGGCTGGATCAAAATCAACCTTGAAAATATTGGTTTAAATAAACAAGCAATGTATACTATAATTTATGCATAATTTAAGGGATTACAGTGAACCATAAATTACTGAACATTTTATATACGTGGATATTAGAGAAGAAACAAAACAAACAAAAATTTAAAAAGACAAAAAATAAAGACAAAATTGTAGCACCTTGAAGACAAACTGCTGTTTTAATGTGAGCTTTCATGGATCGAGTTGACTTCCTCAGACATCATGGCTGTTTTCTAACATGTTCATTTCATAATTCTTGGATGTCTAATGCTTAATTTTAAAGAAAGAAAATAACAGCCATGTACTAAAGAAGGGCAGGATGATAGTTTATTATGGCCTGTTAAGGATAGTTTTAGTCATTTGGAGTGGTTGTAAAATATGCAATGCTAAAAAATTTTTTAGCAAAGAAGGATTAAAATGCACATGGTTTCTTTTGAGACACAGCTGTAGCTTAAAATGATTTTTCCTCAAGAGATTTCTATATATGGTTCCCAGAAGTTCCTGGGCTGTGTAATTATCTATTCCATATAAGAAACATCTTGGTAGAAATCTGCTGACTTTACAGCAATTTACCATGGTCTTATTCTCTGCTACAGTGGTCTTGCTGATAAAATTACATTATCATAAAGGAAGATCTTGTTTAACACACTCTGCCACCAAAGTGTGGAAATAATATGGTCCAGACAATAGCTCCCCTAAAACCCAGCCTAGAGAAGCTATTCTCCAGTGTGGTATAGGCAGCCAAGAAAGGTCTGTAGGACATGAGGGGGAAAATACTGCAGAAAAACTAACTCTACACAACTGAATTCCAAAAGCCTTCTTATTTTGTTTAAATATAAGTCTGATGAAAACAGTTGGAAGCAACTCTGTGCATTTCTGTTTGTCTGTGTTTTGCTGCTGTAAATATCCCAAAAGGTATTTCTGAACTCTAAAACAGTACAGTCAGTGTAACAACAAATGTTCTAATTAATAGACTCTCTCTCTATAGTTTCAATTCTTGTAATTTCAAGACGGTCATGCCCGCACCCATGAGCCCTAATCAGCCTCAAGTCAATTCCACATCTGAATGCAGAATGTTTCTGTTTTGAAGGAGGCTCTTCACATTAGGAAATAAGTTGGAAAATTAGGCTTTAGAAACTCTTTTAACAATATTTTCCCATTTTCTCTCCTGTGCCATGTCTTAGTTAACTATTTTTCTACTTCTGTATTATCCAGTATATCAGTGGGTATTTTAAAAAGCAGTTAGTCTTCAAGGTGCCATAATGTTGTCTTTATTTTTTGTCTTTGTTTATTTTATCTTTGCTTTGTTTCTTGTCTAATATCCATGTATATAAACATTTCAGGTGTTTCTAATAAGTAAAATGAGAGTCTGACCAAATCTGGCCAGGTTATTCTGCTATGGTAACAGAGTAGACCATACTGCGCACAACTCAATACTGAGTGTCAGGTGGTGGTTAACTATTCTGAGAACCCTGAGGACTAACAACATTGGGTGCTGAAGTTCACACGAAAGGGTGATTGTCCCCAAGAGGATTAAATCCCACTTGAATCCATCTTGATGGAAGGCAGCAGCTTCATCAATACTGGCCTGGGGCTGATGAGGACTTTGCATGCCAAAAGGACCAGAAAGTGACTTGAGGAACTACATAAGTGGGGCGGGTCTCATGTTGCAATGTGGAAGGCAGATGAAAGGCCACTGCATTATATTATCAGGACAGTCTTCATGGCTGATCGCCATGATGATCGCCAATTTTCAGATTCAGATACAGCAGCAGAAGAAGAAAATGAGAAACTACCACCACCACCAATCTATGGCTTTTATGTCCTTTACAGAATCTGGGCAAAACGTCTTCTGTGTCTGTTCTGAGAAAATAACGCATAATAGCATTTGCCACTCCCAAGACAATTTTCCCAATGTACAGTTATCCTACTGAGCTCACATTCCACCACACAGATCTCTAGAAAATCAGCATTATCATATACAGTGGTGGGATGTCAAAAATTTTACTACCCTACCGTGATGGCATCACAGTGTGGGCGGAGCTAACATCATGACATCATGATGTCATGGGCGGGGCCATAGAAATAAAAAATAAATTAAAAAAATAAAAATAAGCATGCGCACACACACACACCTCAACCCACCCACCCACCCACAATACAAACCCGTAAGTAAAATAAATAAATAAAATAAAAATTACATTAAAATACACCCAAACACTCACCCACCCACCCCAAACACAAATCAACCCACCCACCCCAAACACAAACCCATCACTTACCTGTTAGTATAAGTGCCTAGGCAGCACCAAGTTGCAACTCCTTAAGGGTTCTCCAATTGGAACAGCAATTGGAACAGCACAGGTGTAGCCCCGAAGGTGGTTCCCCCCAAAAGCTGCTGCCGGTTCTCCAGGACATTGGAAAAGTTACTACCGGTTCTGGCAAACTGGTGCGAACCTGTTACATTCCATCATTGCTTATATAGCAATTTCTTTTATTCATCCTGATGTCAAGTACTAGCTGCCCATCCTCTCCTGGAGCCAATTCATCTGGTGGGGAAGAAGAATGGCCTTTCTAAGGTCAACAGATAAATCTCCCAGGACAGCAGGCGTACCAATAAATGCTGAGAAATGGACGTTGTCTACCCTTATCCCTATCAAAACCTTCATAATTCAACATCATTTAAATAAATGCCCTGAGTCCCCTCAGCGAGTGGGCAGCAATATAAATATGAATAAATAAAAAATAATAATCTTGTATTTATTATACATAACTGCTTGCTTATTCTCAACCATCCTGGAGGTCTGTTTTCAGGCAGGTATTTTCAAAATAAATAATGGATGCCTCCTGATAGTGAACTTTCTTTTGTCTGAGGCACAATAGTTTGCTGTTTTGCTCGCTTATTTATTTGAATATTTATATCCTGCCTTTCTGCACCATTTACAGCAGATCACAACAACTATGTAGAAACAGTTAACCCTTAAAACTACCAGGCACAAGCAGGGGTGACATATTTGGAAATGAAGTGAACCAGGCAAATTAAAGAAGAAACCAATCATCAGTAAGGATAATTTGTTTCTGGGTCCAGTAAGAAAACCCTAAATAATTTGCAGCCTGATAGGGTTGATAGGTTACTTTTTGCATCACATGTCCCAGGATTTCCCAATCTACATGAATAGTGATTTTAACATCTAAAGCCATGGTTCCCAATGTGGGGCACATGCTTCACAGAGGGCCAATTTGGTTTTTAAGGGGAGCAATTTGGAAGCTTGTTTAGACCATATTAATGGCCTTTGAGGCTTCCTCCATGTGAATAGGAGTTCACTTTTTGAATAATAAGAATTATATGTCATGGGGGTGTGGGTGTCAGAATTGTAGAGATCCTTAGGTGGGGCATGGCAAAAAAAAAAGGCTGGGGGCCACTGATCTACAGAGATTTTTGTAGTTTTAATCACAAAAAAGTCATTTATGTAAACTCTGGCCATGGCAGTTGACAGACTGCCTCCTGCTATAGTAACATGTTCATCGTTTATGATTTTTTGAGAGTTCATGTTGCGTGTTCCACCACCATTAGACATTAGATTGCTAGGTATATGTGACACAGGGCCTTTTTTGTGGGAGTCGTTTGACTGTGGAGCTTTCTTCCTATGGAAGTCAGCTCCCTCAGTGAGGGAGGAAAAGAAAATATTTCTGTTCCATCCAGCATTTCAGATTCTTAATGTAATTTCTCTGTTCCAGAATTGTAACTTTCAGGTCTAGGACTGAAAGAGAGACAGCAGAAATCAAATGCATCCATCTGTTAGACACCCATCACAGGGGACTAAATATTAGCGAAGGTTTTCTGGGACATTATCAAGTTTGATACACAGATTGCTATTTGATTTTATATATTATATTACAACCTTCCTGTCAATTCACTTTAGCAAAACAGAAAGTAACTAGGTACAGTGTTTTTGTTTGTTTTCTGACATGCAGGTCAAAGGTTGATCAGAGACCAGAATGGGCTTTCTCAGCAACTTTGAGATTGAAAGGGAGTTATTTGGAGCTAATCTAAATAATCTATTGTTGCTAATGGCTGTGTGAAGATGTATTGTTGTGCTCACTTTCTGTCATCTTGCTTGGCCACACCCATCTCCCTTTGACCCCCAATTTGGTGTATAAAAACCATGCCTGTAAGTTTCACTTTGTCTGAAGAAGTGGACTTGATCCACAAAAGCTAACAATAAAAATAAAGCAGTTAGTCTTTAAAGTGCCACAGTGTTTTTTGTTTTGTTTATTATTATTATTATTATTTTGTTTTCTGATATGCCTGAACCACAGACTAACACAGCAACTATTCCAAAAAAAAATCTCCTATGGTTTATTTAGGGAAAAGTAACATAACGAGATTGGCCAAGACTGTTGCCTTCTTTCTCAGCATCTCTACTCCATGTGTATAATTTTTGCCTTGCACTTAGGCTCTGCCAGCTATTTGCTTAAAATTATAATCTCTAATAATGGTGAAAGGAACACACAAACACAAATATTTTTAAACTATTGTACCTATATTTATCTAGTCTCAGCCTAAATTAGATTAGCATGCCAGGTTTCTTTTCCTAGTGGCTGGTTAGGAGAATAATATGTCCAGTACACCGTACTTTCATAATACAAATGTCATCTCTTGGCTTCCCACTAAAATACATTTCTCATTTGGAACTTGACATGAATTCAATCATATGCTCAAGGAAAATAGGAGGAGGTTGCATGACTTTGTCTATTAGACTTCCTGCCTAGATGCATGCCAACACCTGTGAACTATATATGTAGTTCAGGTGTAAAGCAGATGGCTGAACTCAGGAATATGTATATTTCTGAGATTGTTTTTCCTTCATTTCTGGAAAGTCTGCTGTTTTGAAAAATGTGATAAACATTGTCTTATTAGTTGATCAGATACTAGAACTGGATTAATTGTTTGAACCTTTGTGACTGATGAGCCTATCTTTTTGTGATTGCTGTCTGTGTATGTTTGCTTAGCTACACACAAGAAAAGTCACTACTTTTTGTACAAAGATGTTTTATGTAAATCCCCAAAATTGTGGCATAAACAAAAAAACAAACAACCCTTGATATCTTGCTCTTGTGCTGGATCAAGGATATATTGTGAGGGCTGTAGAGTACATTATAGACTGTCTTGCCTTACTGAGTCAGACTGCCCTGGTCAAAATCTTAGCAACAATGAGATTTCTTCACAGTTCTATTCAACATGCATGCACATTTCAGAGACATCTGAAGACACACCCATACTTTTTCACCTACAAGCAAATTCTGTGTCACTCACATGGCAATCATGACATATGGAATTACAGAAATAGCCTCATCATTTTCTTGACTTTCCTTTATGCCCTTAACTTGGAAATACATTTTAGTTCCTATTTTTGCATGTAAAGCTTAAGAATGAGACTTCATACACAGGAGTAAATGTAAGTGTCTGTGCAGTGATGGGATGTAACAGGACAGGTTCGCACTAGTTCACCAGAACCGGTAGTAACTTTTCCCAGTGTCCTGGAGAAATGGTAGTAGCTTTGGGGGGAGGGGAAACCACCTTCGGGGCTTATCTTTTCACTGGTTCCCCCACTGCGCATGCACACCAAGCACTTGTATTTTAATGTATTTTTTTATTTAATTTATTTAAGGGTTCGTGTTGTGGGTGGGTGGGTTGAGGTGTGTTGTGCTTATTTTTATTTTATTTATAATAATTATTATTTTTCTTTGGCCCCGCCCACAACATCATGATGTCATGATGTTGGCTCCACCCATGATGTCATGATGTCATGACATTAGCTCTGCCCACACTGTCATGATGTCATGGTGGGGTAGTAAATTTTTTGACATCCCACCACTGTGCCTGTGGTCACAATGACCACACTGCCTTCACAGAAATTAACTTCATGTTGAGAAAGTCTGGAAAAAATACACTGAAGAAAAACAAGAGGATAACAATCCAATAGAAGATTAAATGAACGTCTACTGCTATTTTATGACAATGCAGCAAGGAAATCCTATATGCTGAATTATTATTTATCTCTCCCCCTCACAAGATCTTCTTCCATGCAGTACACATATCTTCCTTGATATTCAACAACAACAAAAATCAATAGTTCTGAAGAAGGGTAGCCACAATTTTGTGTCCATAATATTTGATAATGCAGTACAATTTATTCAGTATTATTTGATGGTAGATAGTATCATATACCTGTTGATTCTGCCACAGTCCATTCCTGTAAAATATTAGGTTTCAAAACTATCCTCTATAATATGCTGAACAAAATTTAGGAGTGGAGCTCTACAGATCTTACCAAGCTTAGAAACTACTTATTGAGGAATAAGAAATAATTCAAATGTGGGTATTAATCAATTCAACATTATTCTTCCAAATACTTTGTATAGGTTACAGAATACAGTAATGAGATTGGCCTGAAGCTTCTAGGATCCCCTAGTTTTCTGTCTTGTTTTAATATACTAATCATATAAATCATCTGTTGTACCTTTGGAATCTTATTATTTTAAAGGAAATTATTTTTAAAATGTAATAGCTTATCTTTCATTTTTGGTCCAAAAATGACTTAATTTGCTCTACCTGAATATCATCTAGATATTCTCACACTTCTTAGCTGCCTCTCCCAAATCTGTAGGTGTAAACCCAGCTGTTAATTCATTTTACTCACACCACTCCTATCACTGAAAGTTTATCTTTTTAAAACATTGTTTCCCATTATTATTCAGGAGCAGCTATGCACTGATCCATTGGGAGAGATGTTGGAGCACAGTTGGATCATTAGGTGCTTAATAAATCTCTTCATTTTCTAGTTAATTCTAGACATATCAAGATCTTCTATTAAACTATCAACTCTTCATTATTTCAGCACAAGTAGTAATAAATTTGAGTCCCGCCCAAGCCATATCTTCTAAATGTATTATTTTCAAATTTGAAAAGATAGCCAAAATATAAGGAAGATAATTTGGGAGACTTTGAAGAGGATCAAGGAAAAAATTAAAGAAGACCATCAAGTCAAAGGATGCATCACTGGAGACCTGCACTTTTGGATCTGAAGGCAAAAATCCACCAGGTCAAAAAAGCTACAGAGCAATCTCCCTACTATGTGACTTATACAAAGTGTCTGAATGAACAATATTAAATCATACAGCCCCTAAAATGGAACCTCTTCTGGTTCCAGATCAGGCAGACTTTAGACCTGGGAAGAGCTGTGCAGCTCAAATCTTAAATCCAATCCAACATACAGAAAGTGGTTTTGAAACACATACAATAACTAGAGCAGCTTTTGTCAACGTTACAGCATTTGTCAACCTTACAGAATGGTCTGACATGTATAAAGAAAGACTGTATGCCAAAGCCAAGATCATCTACACTAATCTATTCCTGATCATCAGGCACAGGTGTAAAAGCTATAAAGAAAACTGACAGGGAAAAAATTGATATATTTGAAGTGTTGTGCTGGAGAAATGAACAAGTGGGAAAATGAACAAGTGGGTCTCAGAAAAATGAACAAGTGGGTCTTAGGTAAAAGTCAAGCCTGAATTGTTTCTGGAGGCAAGAATGATGAAATTGAGGTTGCCCTACTTCGGGCACATCAGAAGAAGGCAAGACAATAATGCTGGGGAAGGTTAAAGGCAGCGGGGAAAAAGGAAGACCAAATACAAGAAGGATTGGCTCTCTAAAGGAAAATATAGGCTTGAGATTACAAGAGTTGAACAGGTTTGTTGAAAACAGGATATTTTAGAAACCTCTACTTGATAGAATCTCCATATGATAGAAGTGACTTGATGGCATATAACAAGAAAATGTATGGGATCAAATCTGAAATGTAATTGGTTTGAAATCATGAGGAACAGATACACAGAGCACAGGAAAGAAGATGCAGGGAGCACTTCTGAACTGAAGCCACTAATTGATCATACTTTTGTGACAGAGGATCTATCTGTATTATGGCAGTATTCAGAACTTTTTCAGTCAGAATTCTTGAAATCCCATCTTCTACAAAATAGCACTATTTCAGGATGAACTGCTGAAAAGACCTACCATAAGCTGATGCTGGGTTTTTAGTACTGACATTCTCACTAGCAAATATCAAATCAGGGTTAAATCCTTGTTGCTATCTACAAGTGTAAAACAAAGGCAATAACTTGGTGTCATTTATACAAATCAAACAGCTAAATTCTGCATGTTCAATGACAGTTTAACCATTATCATTTTCATATTTATGGATATTCTTGTGGAACTTAAAAGCTACATCAGCATTTTAAAATTATATTTACTGGTATGGTGGAGGACAGAGGTGCCTGGAGGCCAATGGCCCATGGGGTCTCAAAGGGTTGGAATCGACTGTGCGACTGAACAACAAAAAGAAATGAATATGTTTCTGGGAAAAATTTGTCTTACAAAACACAATCAAGCTAAACTGAATCAAGCGGATAAATGGGATTTTCAGAAAAAATGATACTGTATTTTAAAAAGATTTCTTTTATCTAGATTTAAAGGTCAGGGGAACTTTTGAGAGTGCTGGCATAAAGCACTAAAGAAGTCAGTGGTAAATAAAAGAACAGTGAAGATTTCCTCTGCGTCCTTTTGATGTGAGGAGAGTTGGCACCTGTTTGAAAATACAAATGCAATAATATCTTGCACAACACTGCCCTGATTAACACTGATCTTCTTCAGCACATGTGGTCAAGCAGCCATTTTGTGTTGCTTGGCAAGGGTCTAGTCTACTTAAAGGAAGTAGATTGGGCCTTTGAGATTCTGGGGCTGTATCAATCCACTCAGCACCTGTTTGTTAAAGTGACTTTATTTACAGCTGATTCAGTTTGCTCACCATTTTCTTAGAACATACCCTGTACACCATTGCCTATTATTCTATTCATATTTCAGATATATTGCAAGCATATGGCCTTGTTTTGAGGATGTCAGGTTTAAATTAGCAACATGCAGGCCTTGGTTAATATATGCTGACACACTAACCAATATTGAGTTTAAAATATAATTTAAATTCAATATAATTTACACTTAATATAGTTTAGACCAGTGGTGGTGAATCTGTGGCATGCATGCCAGAGGTGGCACTCGGAGCCCTCTCTGTGGGCACCCATGCAGTCACCTCAGCACAGAATTTGCCCTGCTCCTCTGCCCAGCAGCCCAATGGAAGTGTTTCCCCAGCACAAAGTCCACCCCACCCAGCAGCCCAATGGGAGAATTTCCTCCCTCCCCCCACCACAGAGGTCACCCCACCCCTCTGCCCAATGGGAGCATTTCCTTCTTCCCCGTTGCTGTGTTGGCATTTTGTGATAAATAAGTGGGGTTTGGGTTGCAGTTTGGGCACTCGGTCTCTAAAAGGTTTGTCATTTATTTATTTTATTTATTTTATTTTATTTATTTTATTTTATTTATCCAATTTTGTTATCCCGCCCCAATTAGGTAGACCCCAACTCTGAGTAGTATAGTCTAAACCATCACTGGTTTAGACTATACTGAGTATAAAGGGGCTTATTGCATTATCCAAAATTATATAGCATTATCATAATTGTGTAACACTTGACATTATGGGCAATTAAACATACGTTTGTCATTTATCAGCTCATCATAATCTGAGGCCTGTGCCTAAATTCAGCATCTATAGGATAGATTCTTTACACTTGCATTTGTAAAAAGTTGGCTTTGTCTTCCTTAGCTTTACTCCCCCCAGCTCAGTTGGTCTCTAACCCACGCTATCTTTTAGCAGAGAAAGAAGGATGCTTTTGTTCAAAGATATGGTTGCCAGGGTCAGTAGCATCTCATTTCCAGAGATTTCAGGACTACAGCTTGAAAGTGAGGGGACAGGTCATTCTTATATCACAGAGTCAGGGCTGGCTGAGACAGGAACAAGCATAACCACAAGCACAAACATCTTTGTACTGAGCTGGCTTGGGAAGGTGGTAAATTAGTGCAGATACTCATCATGACAGTCCCCACTAGGTAAACCCCTCAAGGAGAATCCAACAAATAGGGAATAGGTCTTTTCTAAGTGAATGGCTCTTAACTTCCCATTTAAAGCTCTTGCTTCAGTTTAATATATTGTAGCAGAGATGGCCCAAAGCAATCTATGAAAAAATCAATTTCTCTCCCAGGTACTGAGAAGTATGCAGCTAAGCTCAAAGGGAACAGAAGCTTATGGGGAATAGCAGATGATGTCGTAGTTTAGAAAGCGATGAATGTTGACTCTGATTCTTGGCTCCACCATCACTGACTGGGAATGGGCATAAATGGATAACCAGGCTTTCCATGCACCAAAATCACACATACCTCTTCAGTGCTGAGAGTCCTGGTGAAATATTAGTTATTTCCTTGGACTTCAGCCATTGCCCTGTCAGTTTAAGGAAATCTCAAGTGCATACATTGTAACTGTAATTTCATCTAATGCCCTCTCTTTTTTAAGTTCATGATCTACAACTTGATTTATGAAAATAATATAAAGTGTGTCAAGGTGAGAAGATGTTCATACATATCTAGTACAGGGTGAAGCTGCCACTGGTAATAAGGGTTCAGCACAAAGAAAAATGAGAGAAAACATTTTACTTCCATTGTCAAAGCCAAACAAGCACTGTGGTAGAGTAGGCAGGTCACGTGGTTCCTCCCAACAGAAGTGGAAGTAAAATACAGTACTCCCACACATGTGCAAAACACTGCCATAAATGCACCCATGGTTGTCGTAAATGTGGGTCATTTATGGCAGCATATTGTGAATACATGGGCACATTTTACTTCCGCTTCCTGGAGTGGTGTGGGCCAGATTATTTGGTGCCATTTCCCAGTTCCAGCATATGGGTCGTAGTTTGGGAACCCCTGATCTTGAGCATTTCAAGTGGTCTACCTTTGACTTGATGTGTATTTTTGTGTCTGTACAAATGCAAAATTGACAGGTTTTAATTCTGCAATGTACCAGGCTTGAATATTTTGCCTGCTAATAAAGCATAATCTATAAACAATTGGTAAGGAGATGCAGAGCTATCATAGGCTTCTGAATTAGTTCTACTGTTTGAGTCAATTCATGTAGCAATGAACTTGAACATCCACCAGGTCCTAGACATCTGTGAAGCCAAGGGGGGGGGGGAGAAGCATCATCTTTGTTATCTCAGTTGTGACGTTATATTGCATTGAAATTCTTTGTGTGTCCTTATGCCAAACTGCATTATCATTGCTGAGAAAATGCATTTACTTCTTGCCAACAGGAGGCTAAGAAAACCTCTCTGTCCCTAGATTTTGCTTCTTACAGACTGAATATAAATCTTCTAGTCATTGTGCCTGAATGTTATGACAGCTCTTGATTGATGGAGAATTATGTCACAAAGAAAAAAGGAAATGCAAGCTGCACACAGTCAGATCAAGAAACTGAAAAGTCAGCCATGATCTCCTAAGCCTTTGGTACACAAAGTTTAACATAGGTGAGGCTTGTTTATTCTGTATGAACATGTCAAACTGGAAGAATAATTTGATCTTTGACATTCTGACCAGAAAGATTCATTTTTTTTTTTTTACACAAAGATGAGTTCCATTGTCACAAAAGTGTTAATTCATTATGAACCATGAAATCAATTCTGACAACACAGACTAATAGACATTTCTAGGTAGGAACGTTAAATTTTCCAGTCAGGTTATCCTGCTATGGTAATAGAGTAGACCATACTGCCAGTGACTCAATGCTGATCATCAGGCAGTGGTTAAGTAACCTGGCAACCTTGAGGACTAAAGACTATGGGTGGAAAAGTCCACAGGTAAGGGGAGTGGTCCCCATGTGGATTAAATCCCACTTGAATCCATCTTGATGAAGGACAGCAGCTTTATTAATATTGGCCTGGGACTGATGAGAACTTTGTGTACCAAAAGTGCTCAGGACCAGAAAGTGACTCATGGAACTGGATAAGCGGTATAGATGTCACAATGCTAAGCGGAAGGCAAGTGGAAGAACAGTGCATAATATGGTTATGCATGGCTCAAAGTCAAATAAACATTGCCCTCCGTCTCTGGCAGCTCTTCAGTGGGCAAAGATTGCTAAGAATCTCTGGGCCGGTTGGTGTGGAATGTCTTTCAAAGAACTGTTCCAGGGAGTTAAGATTAGGAAGACGTTTGCCATGATGATAGCTAATATTCAGAATGGATATGACACTTGAAGAGGAAGAAGAAGGAACATTAAAAACATTGCACTGAAACCTTTGCAGGCCATGATATTCAACCCCCCTCCCCCCAAAAAAAAGCTCTAAAGTGAACACTAGACTAGGAAAAAGAATAGATAAGAGGGGGACACCACTTGAAGAGGCATGAGATAGAAGGGGAAGAGAAGCTTAGTGATTTAAAAACCCCACTAGTTTTTGGATGGTATAAATTAGTAGTGGAATAAGAAATAGAAAATCAAGATGGGATGACTGGGGCAGTTGTGGGTGGCTTGTAGTGTAAAAAACATGGATGAATACTCTTGTTGTTTAGAAAGAGGCAGTGTCTGTGATATGAGATTTCCGGTGGATGAAAGGGAGAAAAATATTATTATTATTTTGGTGGTGACTGAGTTGTGTTTTGGAGTTTTATGTCTCCCCTCCCCCCACTATGTGGGACCAGAACAGAGAAATGCTGGTAAATTGTCATGCTTAATTAATCAAGAACATTAACTTTGAATATAAAAGATCTAGGCCCTTGATGGCGAACCTTGGCACTCCAGGTGTTCTTGGACTTCAATTCCCAGAAGCCCAAGTCAGCACTCCTGCTAATCAGGGCTTCTGGTAATTGAAGTTCAAAAACACCTGGAGTGCCTACGTTCACTATCACTGGTCTAGGGACTATTATAAAGAGGAAGCAAATAGAGCTGTTATTAAATAAGTATAAACAGATGTAGAGCACAATCCTAGGCTGACTTTAGGCTGCCTGAGCAGGCTGGCTGAAGCTGTGTTGTATAAAAATCCTTGCCAGATCAGGTAGGGTGGGACAGGGCTTCAGCAGGCTCAAGGGGAGAATGGCACAAGGTAAACATTAATAATCACAAGCACAGCACAACCACCACTGAAACTGAGATGACAGCTACTAATCATAAAAGGCTTATGTCCTTTCTAAAGACAACCTAGTTGTTCTTAACCTAGTTGGCATTGTGCCAATAATTTTTTTATAAGAACTTCATCAAGCAAAAGGTGCTAATGAACTTAAAGTAAATTGGCCTCATATTTATGAAAAACATATGGAAGTTCAAGACAGGTCAAAATTATTTCTAAAAATGTGATTTTTAAAGTGATTACAAGAATGATAGTAATGGGAGATATATAATGTTACAAGGAGCAATAGGAAGAGAGGAATATAACTTTACCAGTGTTTATTATCAAAATGCAAGTGATACACGTTTTCTTAAAGAAATATTGAAGGAATTAGAGGAAAGAAGGAAAAGTTTTATAGTTTTAGCACGTAATTTTAATACAATTATGGCTAAAAACAAAGCCAAATCTAACATTACTATAACTGAGAAAACTAATAGTATACATTAACCCGCAACATATGATTTTAATCCATTCTACGATGTTAGTCGTATGTGGAAAATTCTTATGTTGAACTTCGATTTCCCATAGGAATGCATTGGGGGGAACATTCCAGAGTTCAGACCCCCCCAAGTTTTAATTGTTCAAAACTCTTCATAATGTGCACTTCATAATTTTTCACCAGGTTTTCTCCACTTTATGGAGAGTTTTGAACAGATAAAAGACATACTTCTGGCCCTTTACTGATCTCTGGAATGGATTTTCAATGCACCTTCGAGAGTCCCATCCCTCACCCCCCCTCTCTTGTTCTGCACCACTTGACCTCTCCAACCACAGGTGGAGGGGGCCCCAGCTTTGGAGCACAGGCAACGTGCCAACCTGCCCCTCACTGGAAAGCCAACTCACACACACCCCGACCCCAAACCCCAGGTGTACCTTACTACCAAGAGTGTTTGGGCAGGGAACAGGGCAAAGCAGCAGAGAGTGCAACATCCGGTTCCCCCAGTGAGCCTGGAGAGGTGGAGCCCAAGTTGGCTTGCCTTCAAATGACAGTTTGGCCACATCAACTATATGCCAGGGCTGGACCCACCTCCACTGCTGCCCATGGTTGATGCGACCATCCTGCTTGGGGTGCCCACCAAGCCAACTCTGCTGCCAAAAATGAAGCACTGGGAGGAGCAGCCACAGCTGATTTGTCAGGGTGGGTCTGGCACATTGCCAGAGCTGGCCACTAAAGTCCACTGTGTCGGGAAAACCCCATAAGAAAAATAAGTAAGAGGGCGTCACTTTCTCAGGACTTCCATTCGTATCTCAATTTTCCCCCAAAAGTTGAACCATTCATATGTCATGGTTCCAGTGTAATGGTTTTGAATAGAATGATAAAAACTGATTTGAAGAATACTTGGAGAATGATGAAAAGAGATAAAAAGGTATGCACATTATTCGTCTCTGTTCATAAATATTATTCCATAATAGGTTATATATTTTAATCTGACAATTTGATCTTGAGAGTAGTTAAGACTGGGGTCAAATTAATATGTGTAACTGGCCATGTTTTATTAAATATAGATATTCAAATTAGATTATCAAAAAGTTAAAAGATGGAAATTAGATATCACTGTTCTTCAGCAGAAGAAAACAATAGACATAATAGGAAAAAATAGAGATAGAATTATACTGGTGGCTTCCAGGACAGGCATGATACAGATAGAATGCACGTTAAGCTCCATGGTTTCAAGGACCAATTAATTATTTGTTATTTGTTAGTTGTTTGTTGCTAGGTTGCAGTGCATAGTTTGTATCTGGCAAGTGCTTGGGCTTCCTCCCAAGCTCTGAAGTAGTTTGCTTTAAAGTACTTAATTTTGAAACAAATGCAGAACGGAGGCCATACCTTTTATAGGGTCACTTAAAAAATAAAACATTGCAAGCTTTCGTAACCCAAAGGTCACTTCTTCAGGCAGATTCTCATGGCATGGTGTTGAAGCCAGGTTGGTTTGCTTACATTTTCATATTTTATTTTTAAAGTGACTCTATAAAAGGTATCACCTCTATTCTGCATTTGTTTGAATTTATGGATGGGTCACACACCTTATTTTTGCTAACTTAATTTTGAGAGATTCTCCAGCTCGGTGTTCTCTGCTACCTGCATTGTTCCTTTTAAACTTCAATTCCTTAATTACCAGCTCTCCCAGTGGCTTAGCGTTGAATTCACTGAGCTGGAGACTGGAAGGTCGGGTTTCGATACCCAAGAGCTGCACTTGGGGCCATGAAAGGAACCTCTTTTAGGCATCCCCTAAAATCCTTTCAACCCAGAGTAATCTCTGACATAAAATAATAATAATTATTATTATTAGCAGATTAAAGCTGTAGCCTTGCAACATGGATTCTATCAATTTGGCTTCAGCTGCTCCTTTCCCAAGGTAACTTGGTAAGATACAATTAAACTAAGGAACATAACATTCCTGGCCCAAAAGGAAGAAAGCAATTACAGTACGTTGTACCTCACTTAAAGAGCATAATGCGTTCCACAGGATTGCTCTTTAAGCGAGTTTGCTCTTTAAGCGAAACACCATTGTAAGTGATCGACTGTGACTTCTGGGGTGTGTGTGTGCGAACCCCAATATATTTGTTAAGCGAGTTTTGGGTTGGTTTTATTTGTTAAGCGAAGCGAACATTCAGAGAAAATTCTGCTCTTTAAGCGAGTTACTCTTTAAGTGAGGTGCTCTTTATGCGAGGTTTGAGTGTATTTCATTTATCAAGTAAGTGGAATTGGAGGTGAGGAGCTACTTCTCTGTAACAAATTGCCTGACAAGGCAAGGTACATCAAAGGTTTGCTGAGAAAAGTACTGAGCATCTGCATGTCTGGGAGGGGGTTTGTATTTCAGGCATTCTTTTAACAGTGCATTCTTTTAGCATATCAAACATAGTGAAGTCCTTCAAGAATACAGAGCTATCTATACATTTTGGACCAGCTTTATCACAAGGGGAGTTATTAATAGTGACGGTGGACTGACAATGCAAGAAAACTCTCCCTTAGAAGTGACAAAAGACTCTTTTGATTAATTAACCAAGTGTTTTTATTCTTTACTCCACTACTTTTTCTCCCTTGTTCTTCTTTTTTATCCTGCCTGGCTATTTAAGGTAAAGGTAAAGGTTTCCCTTGCTCAAAAGCCAGTCATATCCAACTCTAGGGTTCAGTGCTCATTTCTGTTTCAAAGCCAAAGAGCCAGTACTGTCTGCTTTTGCAGATGTTTCTGTAGTTATGTGGCAGGCATGACTAGACACCGTAGTGCTTGGAACACTGTTTACCTTCCCACTGAAGTGGTCCCTATTTATCTACTTGCAATTTCTTGCTTTCAAACTGCTAGGTTGGCAGGAGCTGGGGCAGAAACGGGAGCTCATTCCATCTTGCAGTATTCAGGAATCGAACTGATGACCTCCCCCCTTCCAGCCAGTGTCTTAGCCACTTGAGCCACTGCAGTCCTATGTGTTCTTAAATATTTTAAAACAGGGATTCATAGTCCAGATGTGGCCTGTGACACCATTTCATGTGGCCCTCCACTGCCACCAGGAAGTGCCATGTGGTGGAAGAAGGGCAAAATGGCCGTCTGGCCCCTGAAGCTGTCTCAGGGAGCGTGACCTGATCCCTGGCTTTAAAAGGTTGAGAACTGCTTTAAAGGCTTCTAGTTTATTTTTAGGGGTGTTATTGTTTGATCTTGCTTTTAATGTAGATTGATTTTAATTTTATATAATGGTTTTACTAGCTAAGGATATAAGAAACTTGGGATTTCCATGTATAGTAAGAAAGGAAAAAGAAGCAGGAGAAAATCACCAGTATTTTCTCTCCTAAAGGAGAAGATATTAATAGTAATGAAGTCATATTTATATCACCCCTGCCTCCAATTTAGACTGATTAGGTGGCCATAATTATACAGTCATACCTCACATAATGAATTTAATTCATTCTGCGAGGCTGCTCGCTATGCAAAAAAATCACTATGCAAGTCTGACTCGCATAACGAATTTTTTGCTATGCGAGTCGGACTTTTCCCTATGGAAAAACGCGCATAACGAGCATTTCTATGGGGGAAACTCGCATAGTGAAAATTTTTCGCTATGCAAGTTTTCCCCTTAGAAATGCTCGTTATGTGTGTTTTTCCATAGGGAAAAGTCCGACTCGCATAGTGAAAAACTTGCTCATTATGCGAGGGTGAGGGTTAGGGTTAGGGTTTTTTGCTAAGCGAAATGCTTGTTATGCAAGGTTTGACTGTATGACATTTGGAACAGGGCAAGAAAATTCAGTTGTTGATTTGACAACAGAACTGGCTGTTGTAGAAAATATTTCAGCTTTGGGTAGGGTAAGAGGGAGAATGCAAAGAAAAGAACTGGATGACTTAATGGCAGAAAGACATAAATCCTTCTTAATAATAAATGAGCAGACAGTGGACTGTGGTATGCTTCTGACACAATAAAAAAACAGACAGAGATGGAAATATAGGAAATAAATGACAGGGAAAGCTGCAATCAGGATAATATATAAGATCAGTGGTGGGCATCAGCAGGTTTGCAGCAGTTTGCCAGAGCCGGTAGCAGAAATTCTGGCTGGCCCCTCTGCCCATCCAAGTTTTGAAATAAAGTAGTCCAAATTTGGGTGCAACGCAGGGCTTCCCCCCTGGCCACGTCCACCATATCATGCCCACAGTGTGGTAGTAAATTTTGTTTGAGCCCACCACTGTGTAAAATACTACGAAAGTGGTGATGAGAGGAATTGGTATTAGAGAATCTAAAAGAGAGCAAGAATAACATAAAAATGTTGTGGATTAAATATGGTTGTTGGAAAGAAAAAATATGATAAATAAAGACAACAAAACTGTTGACATATCAGCAAAAAGGAAATCTAGAGAGTAAGGAAATGACAATTTTCACAATCATTTAAAGTGTTTGAGAAATGACAATTTTGAGATTAGTAATAAAATGTTGGGGTTGCTGGCCAAAGCTATGCAAGCTAAAAAAAAAGCAAAGACTCTTACAGAAATGATTAGAAATTACAGACGTATAATGTGCAATCTGATGAGAGATAAATTAAAGATTTTCCAATACTTCTTTCATAAATTAAACACTGTGGAGAGATGATCTCTTGAAAGAATGAAGGGATATAGACAAGATTGTGGGAGTAGATTTCAAAAAATAGTTAAAGATATAATGCAGCAACCAATAAAAGAAGAAGACTTAGAGGGTTTTTTAAAATTTAAATAATTTAAAAGTAAGGAAGACACCAAGAACTGATAGACTAGGCCAAAAGTATTATAAAAGATCTAAGAAAATTTTGGTAACAAAACTAATGTCTCTTTTTAACACAATAATGGAGAAGGAAATGATGCCGTTATATTGGAAAGAGTAACTATTTTAATTTTAAAAACACACACACAACATATATACATTTTGAACCTATTTCAGCTTCCATACCATCTTTAAGGGCAGTCCCACATAGAGAGCATTAGAGTAATTGATTCTCAAGATTACCAGTGTGTGAACAAATGTTATCAGGGCCTTTTTGTCCTAGAATAGGTACAGCTGAGCAATCAGATGGTAATAAGCAGGCCTGGGCTTGGCAGATGCTTGATTCTCCTTTGTGAGAGACACATTACCATCATTTTCAGGGAGGGGGCACAAAGCACATATGCCTGCATTGCCCAATACTCACAAACTGTGCAACTCCAACATTGAGAACAACAAGGAAGACCTTAACAAGGAAATGAGCCTTCTTACTGGTGGCACTCACACTATGGAACACCCAGCCAATGGATCTGTGCCAGACCCCATCCTTGGATATTTTTTTTAAAACAGCTAAAGACTACACTATTGAAAGAGGCTTTAAAAAGTCTTCTCGCTCCACAAAATCAGTTGACGTTTCAGGCTCATATTTTCACATATTGTAAGCCGGCCTGAGTGGTGCTTGCACCAAAAGGATGGGGTGTAAATGTAAATGAAAGGCTGAGCACAGAAGAATAGATGCCTTTGAACAGT
Source organism: Furcifer pardalis (assembly GCA_030440675.1). NCBI lineage: Eukaryota > Metazoa > Chordata > Lepidosauria > Squamata > Chamaeleonidae > Furcifer > Furcifer pardalis. The sequence goes on from CP126896.1 coordinate 66,432,512, forward strand.
GGTGCTGGAGGAGACTCTTGAGAGTCCCCTGGACTGGAAGGAGATCCAATCAATCCTAAAGGAAATCAACCCTGGCTGCTCCTTGGAAGGACAAATACTGAAGCAGAAGCTCAAGTACTTTGGCCACTAAATGAGAAGAGAGGACTCACTGGAGAAGGCCCTGAAGCTGGGAGAGATTGAAGGCAAAATGAGAAGGGGGTGGCAAAGGATGAGATGGCTAGGTGGCATCATTGACACAGTGGGTGTATATCTGAGCAGGATACAGAAGATGGCAGATGGCAGAGGAACCTAGTGTGCGGTGGTTCATGGGGTTGCAAAGGGTCTGACTTGACTGTGCAACTGAACAACAACAACAAAAGAAATCTGTTAGCCCTTGTTTACTCTTACTAAAAATCCCTGATGGTGCAGTGGTTAAACTGCTGTACTGCAGCCAGAAGGTTGTGAGTTCAGTCCTGACCAGACACAAGGTTGACTCAGCCTTCCACCCTTCCGAGGTTGGTAGAATGAGTATTCAGCATGTTGGGGGCAAAATCCTAATTAACTTGTGAACTGCCCAGAGAGTGCACTTAGTGCTATTGGTCGGTATATAAGTGCTATTGCTATTATTGTTGCCAGACAGCATTCCAGCACCTGAACAGCATCAGCTGACTATGAGAAGGACAGATAGAATTGCATGTCATCTGCATACTGGAAAGAATACACTCCAGTTACCTGAATGACATCCCCCAGTTAATAATATCAGAGAGATGATTGCAATGTATTTATAGCCATCTCAATCTAGGCCCCTAGTAATGTCTACTAGAGAATTTAACAAAGATCTGCAATGATTGTGCATGTTTAAATCATGCCCTTTGGATCCCCATGATTACATCCTTTCCGGTTTCCATAGAAGTCTAAACTTTGCTTGAATAGATTGAGGACTATACAGAGAATCAGGCACACATGGTGAAGGTACTTCTATACCATCATTTTTCAACACAGAACCAGTTTTTTAAGCATTTATACAAATGATGATGAGCTGTTGTAAGAGCTCCATATCCAAAAGACGCCTCAGGTAAGTATACAAGCAGTGAAACACTGATATCAAGGTTTGACATACGGATCTAGATGTAATTACTGAAATTTCCATTTTTAGCAGCTTCAAGCATATATGTCATGACTTGATGAAATTTTAATTTGCATTGTACTTTAAGGGCTAGCAATTCTTTAGACTAATTAAATTTTATTAGCTGAAGTACATGGAATTATTTTAAAATGAAAGTGGAGTTGCCTTTTTCTCTGTTGTTTCTTTTTAGCTTTTGAAGCTTACATTTCTTGTTTATTAACTGTGAGCAATTTAGGAGCATACAAAAGGATTGCATGGTCCTAAATTGCAAACTTACTCTCTCTGACAGTGGCAATTTTGTGAATGGAGAGGAAATTGAAATGTGGAAAGAACTAGAATGTAATTCTGCTTCCAGAGGAATACAGACAAATCTTGCACAGCACATAATGCCTCTGCTTTGATTTCTTTCACATCTGAGCACAGATCCATAAAACCTAGGTAGCACAGGTGTTAATGGCATCCATTTGATTCTTCTTTTGCCCCAAGATCTCCTAATCTGGATATTTTACATCCAACAGAGCATGGCCTAAGAAGAACTCCCTTTATGTTTTCAATGTACTCTTACGAAGCATATGATTTCCAGACATCACAAGATCCAACCCCTGGCACTTAACTTTGGCCCCTCTGTATTTTGGGATATAGCAGAGTCACTATTGAGGTCATCCTCCACAATCCATATAAAGTACAATATTAAGACAGGGTTATCCCTTCTTCCTCCACTGTAATTATAGTGATTTTGCCAAAAACTGAAGGTAACAAATCCATGCAGGCTGACTCAATAGTGCTGATTGGGTCATTATTAGAGGACCTCAGGAACTGTACTGAAGATATGGTACAGGTCAGATCATGAGGAGGCAACATACACATAAATGTTAGAGGGCTTACTTCACAGCCACTGCCCTTACCTTTTAATTTCAAAAATTATTCATAAATTCTACTGACACCACAGGAGTTTGCAATTTCATTGTTTTAGGCTCAAGAGGGGGCTTTTCTTCAAAACTGGAAATGACCAGAAATCTTCTTTTAAATAAAATAACTGGGTCTATCACAGCTCTGACCTGGGAAAACAGTGTCCAGATCTCCTACAGTCATACCACGAGGAAACTCCCTACACATTCCTCTGTTGAGAACAGGGTAAATGGGGGTGGTAGATGGCAGCATTTGGATCACTGGTCCATTCTCTGCCTATCTGTCCTTTTAAACAATGATGATGTTAAAAACAATTTTCTGTTAGTAAACCCGCATTCCTGTACTCCTTACTCAAAGAAGTTCTCCTTACATTGTGAGTGATTTCCTTAGTTACTACCTACAACATGGGGTGGCCAACCTACATCCCATGGGCCTAATCTGGCCCATGGCACCAATTTATCTGGACAATGGTGAGGATCCTGGTCCTGCCATTGGAAATGGTGGAAGCATCAAAAACAGGCCAAAAATGGGCAAAAATACAGCATCTTCGCTCCCGTTGCTGCCACAGGAAGCTGTGCAAGTGGTGAAAACAGCAAAAAACGTGCCGTGTATACACCAGCCACCACTGACACCAGAAGTGATGAAAAGCGGCAGGAGGAACCATGCCTTCAGCCCACACATCTGTCTGAGAGGGCATGGTCTAGCCCACGGTGCGAGAAAGTTGGCCTCTCCTGACCTAAATTTTTATTAATTTGCCAGGCAATAGATTTGGCTTGGCTGGATTAGCAATCCATGCACTATTTGTTTGTTTTGTTTTTGCTCTGGTCAGTACTCAATCAGTCTGGTACTTATCTCAGTTCTCAATCCAGCACATACCTCCACTCAAGCATAGATGGTTCTCTGTACTTTGAATTGATTTACTTTTGAAAATATTTATACATCTACTTAGTTTGTATCCAGTTGGACAGTATTTCATATTTGCAGTTTATCCAACATGCTTTACAGAAAAATCCAGTAAATGCCTGTGATCAGGCACTACTTCTGTTATATGCCATCCAGCTGGAACTGACATATATCAACCCTAATTGGGGTTTCAACGTAAGTGAGATATTTAAGAGCATTTTAAACAGTTCCTCTCCTCATGAGTTTCCATGGCTGAGCAGGAATTTGAACCCAGGCCTCCTGACTCCTGGTTGACCGCTCTACCCATTACACCACAGTAGGTACCAGACACCACTAAAAGTTAGAATGGACTCTATATGGAGCTCTGCAGGTGGAGAGAATCAATTCTGAGATAAAAACTATTCATGTTTTTCCAAGTTTGAAAGCTATGATATCTATGCAAAAGCTTGTATTTCTAGTTCCTACAACTGGGGAGCTCCTTCATGATGAAAGCAATCAAGTTTTTGATATGCAATCTGTTATTTATTTTGGAAACTTACTAGTAGAACTAGTAGACACCTCTGGAGATGATTGTCAGTGAAGATATAACCTATATGTCTGATGTTTAGCTATTGTACTCATCCCACCCCCGGCAAATTGCGTCCACAATTCTGCTCAAGTCCACAATGCAGGGTTCTAGCTGTTATCTCTGTGCTGGGGGAGAGAGAGGAAGTGCTCCCATTGGGCTGCTGGACAGGGGGACGGGGCAAAGTCTGTGCTGGGCTGAAGGTGCATGTGCCATAGGTTCACCACCATTGCTCTAATGCCTGCTTCCTGTAGCCTCAAAGCAACTCTGACTACCAATATGGACAAGCTCTGAATCCTGCCTAACAACAGTGACCAGCTCTGTATCAACTCCTATTTCCAAATCATCTTCAAAGGCAGCCTCACATTTTAAGTGGATGAGATTAGTGCATAGATGATTGTGACAAGGTCTGATCTCTCTAAATATGATCTTATTTTCACAATAAAAGTGACTATCTGGCCTGTTTTCCATAACTTTATTATATAAATCTAAAAAATGACGACTGCTTTCATAACTAACTTGTGGGCTTCTGACTGCTTTACACAAAATTACGTACATATTGAAAGCATTCTAGAATTGAGAATGGTCAATGAAATCTGCAGAAATCACCATCTTTGAGAGATTCTACTAAAGCCCATTATCCTTTCCATCTTGCTTATCCTTCCTTATTCCTCTTGGTATGAGGACTTTTCATTTATTACTTTCAAAGTATCTTCTCCAGATAATAGAGTTAGCTCTCATGGGAGGAAAGTGTTCTTCAAAACAGTGTCATCAGGTGAAATAATTACTACAGTAAGGCACTTCACATCATGGTTGCGTGATTCTGTCTCTCCATGGTGGTGGTGGGGAAATCCAAAATAGAAACCCTGAAGTTTCTACCAGAATGCAAAAACACTACCTGATTTTGAGCATTACAGTCCCATATGGACCAAGCACTTGCTGTTGAAAACCATAGTTTTCTAAAGGGAAGTTTGAGGGCATGGGAAGAGGTAGGGGAAGGAATCTTTAGTTTCATGCACTGCTTTCTGTCTCTGAAACTCTGCAGTCACAACTGTTCAACAATTATCCCTTACAACTAGTTTTCTAAGAGTGACATATTTGTTTGACCTGGAGGAAAGCATTTGATTTTGCAATCTCCTACAGTAGTGATACAGTCCAGGAATGCTATGATCATGCAATGATCTCTTTGTCTATTCCAGGGCTGAGAAATTTTAGGAGCAGGCTATTTTGCCTCTGATCATCCACTGTATCCCATATTTGTTCCCAAAGTGTAATTACTTTGCATTTTTCTCAAATGTGATGGTAGATGTTCACTTCTGTTTCTGGGGCGGGAAAGGGGGATTACCACACCCCTCACACAACACATATTTTTAGAGTAAAATTACACTCCTGGAACCTTCCAGAAGTAGCAATTCTCCTAATGTGAGTTTTTCACTATGGAAAAACTCGCATAACAAGCATTTCTATGGGGAAAACTCACTATGCAAGTCAGACTCGCATAGTGATTTTTTTGCATAGCGAGCAGTCTTGCAGAATGAATTAAATTCGTTATGCGAGGTATGACTGTACTCTGAACAGATTTCTCAGATCCATCAAGCTATCCTCAGATCCAGCCTTTCCCAAGAAGATGTCCATTATATATCTTGAACTAGATGCCCCAACATTCCTAGCATACATGCCTGGTGTTCAAGTCCAAGCTGAGGAAATCTGCACTGGACAGTACCAAGCACCATATTCTCTCTGAGTAAAACATGTCTATGAAGACAAGATCCAACAACATCTTGAGCCTTCAGATACCAAGCTGATATATGAAATGATCTGAAAATTTTCCTCCATGTCCAGTTTAAGTGGACTACACTTTGAAGCTTAACAAAGTAAGAAGTATTGATTTCTGCTCAATTTAACAAAAGTGATTTGTGAAGTTTTTTTATGTATGTTTTGGCTTTGTTGAGATGGTAGTAATTTTTTTCTCTCCAAAAGTCAATACTAGGCCTGCTGGAATGCTTAATGTGTGCCTTGAAGCTGTCATTGCAAATAAAGACAGAGACAATAGGTTCCATTTAACAGTCTATTGACATTTGCCTCCCCTATTATTTTAAAGACATAAAGATGTCTTTTAAAAGAAAATAACACTCTTTATTTCAATGTAGTTGCTAAGTCAATCATTTAATGAAGCATGTTGATCTAAAAAGTACATGCAGAGTTGGATCCAGTATGATTTTTCTCAAGGCTTTCCTTTGCTATTATTAAAAAGAACCAATTTGTTCATACACCACTCCTACACCACCCAATAGAGCTCTCCCTGGGAAATTCAAAAGTAAATTAGCATTTTGCCCCCAAGATGCTGGGTAGTTAAATTACAAACAGAGACAAACATTAAGCCATTGTTATATTCAATGTACATGAGCATCAAAAAGCAGGAATGAACAGATATTTCATTTCAGTTCAGTTTTGATGAAAATTTATTAACATTCTTAGATTTCTTCACATTCAGGATGGGAGGAATTCAGCATTTTGAAGAACTAAATTTGGGAGAAAACTATACAATACTGGCAAATCCAGGCATAACATCTTAAGAGCATATGTATTCAATGAGCCCCATGCTGAATTAGAGTTGCCCACCATTGGTCAACATTTAAACAGCAGACAAATATTTAGAGATAGCTACATGCCATTTTTAGTTATCATTCAGAATTCTCCAAGCAAAATTCTAGGAACTCCAACTCATAAACACTTATCTGCAGACTCCATCGTTTCACTTACTTAGAAACGGCTGAGACCTCCTTCAGTACTTTCTTCTAGACCAGAGTTCCTCAAACCTAGCTCTCCAGGTGTTCTTGGATTTCAATTACCAGAAGCCCAAGTCAATACATCTGCTGATCAGGGTTTCTGGGAATTGAAGTCCGAGATAAGCTGGAGTGCCATGTTTGAGGAAACCTGTTCTAGACCATCATTTTTTTCCTGCAATAGTTCCTGTGGAGAAGCTTTGCTTCCTGGCAGTAGTGGTTCATCAAGAAGATACACTCTAAAGAACATAGAAATAATTGAACTAACAGATCTCAAAGCATTGTGGCAAGGAATTCAAATGTATTAGAAGGTCCTTGCCTTGTCAAGTGGGGTGAAATGTAGGTATCTCCAGATTTATTTTTTGTGGGCTGGAGATTCCAGAATCTGCCTTGAGAATTTTGGGAGAATTCTAACAGAGTCCAAACAAACAGCCCTAACATAGTGCTGGGAAAAGTTACTGCTGCCTGTTGTATTCTGGAAGCTGTAGCCCAAAAAGGAACTTTTCCCATTTCTGGGCATCACATAGCACTTTCTGTACTGGAAATGTCTATCCTTGTGGAATATGAGCCATGCAAGTGCAGAAAAATGTGGTGCTTAGCCAGGTTGAGTAGTGTATTTCATTCTGAAAAAGTACCTTGTTTGATACTGATATTTTCCCCATAATGATAAATCCTCACCTTTTATTGCTCCTCCTGAAGGTATGGATTTTGTGACATTTTTCTAGAGGTGGGGGTTTCATTATTACATTAAAAAGAAGAATGGAATAATTCTGGATCTGCCAAAGGATATAATGAATCCTTGGATGTTTTCTCATTCTCCATATCCTGGCATACGGAGTCCTTATGGCACAGTGATTAAGCTACGGTACTACAGCTAAAATTCTGTTCACAATCTGAGCTTGATCTTGATTTAGCCTCCAATCCTTCTAAGGTTGGTAATATGAGTACTCAGTGTATTAAGAGCAAAGTGCTAATTATCTTGCATGCCACCTAGAACACAATGGGGAGGTATGTACCTGTAATTGCTCTTGCTATTCTGAGACACTTCATTGAAAAAAGTGTTCTAGTTTTTAGGTTGGAACTAGCTGGTCTTTCTCTTTGGTAAGATTGCCTAGGGAAGAGAGATTCTATTCACAAAACCCTTCTATGCCAGGGGAGGTTTATTTAAAAATAAAATAAAAATCCCCCTCTTTAAATGTTATATATTTTTTGCAATGTGTTCTGTTTTCATTCTGCTTTTTTCCCCCAGATCTCATAGCCACTTCTAGATGGTTTCAGTGGCTAAATAAATAAATAAATAAATAATGGAGCTCAAATCACTCAAACATGAAAACAATTGAGAGACTTGCAGTGGGTTTTATAGTCTCAACCTCACCTACCAGCTAGGATTGTTGTGAGGAGAAAGTAAAGAAGGCAAGAACCATGCAGACCATCTTGAGCTCACTGGAAGAAAAGCAAGGCATATTTGTGAGAAACAATAATAGTTTTGTGGATTTAAGCCCTGGTGTGTACCTACAAATCTTGATCCACCTGAGAGGTCCTGATACTTGCCTCCAGCTCCTAATAATTATGTTGATCCAGGACATTTCACTGGTTGGGAAAGCTGGCATCTTTACCCTTTGATTTAATGTAGAGACGTGATGCAATAAAAGATGTGTGGTGCTCCCTACTCTGTCTTCCCAGTACAGAGAACTCTACCATACATTCTTATTCAAGGGTATTCATGAAGCACAGGAGTGGTAAGGCTACAGGTTTAGGATGGCAGTTATATGTTGCTCTCAAAATCCTTGTAAAGAGTTCAAGATGTGTCTTTCAGGCATCTTCCCTTTAAGAGAGTGGGGTGCATCTTGCCTTTTGATGCTCCACTTGACATGATGGTGATAAAAAAATCATCTAATCCAGCTGTTAGCTTCAGAACAGCTAACAGACTGCCCTTACAGTGGCTTAACAAAGCCAGCTAGATCCGGGTTCATTTATTAGTTTTGAAAGTCTTGGCATTGTCCTACTAATACTGCAGCCCAGACATTTCCTTAATCTTTTTGTTCAGGAAATTCACAGTGTGTTATTTTCTTGAGCTGATTCTCATGATGATATTTAATGTTAGGATTATGAATGGCTGCCCTAGTGCTTTCCATTTCCTATAGGGAAAAATTTGCCTTCTGTCTTGAGGACATTTCTTAACTGTTTTTTGTATAGGATTACTCCAGGTTACATGACAATGTGTGGGCAATGTATTTGTTGGCAGCTGACTAGATAGAGATATTCTGCCCCGGCGTTTTCTTCATTACTCTCATCAGCTGAAACACTGGATTAGTCTGCAGGCACCTTTGCTAAGCTGATAAATTTGTATGTACTACTTCCTGTATTGTATTGCATTGTCCTGATCCTCTGTACAATATGGTACAATTTGGAAATGGTGCTACTGATGCTGTTATTAGGTTTGCCAGAGTAGTACCTTCATGAGTGCTGGGGGTGAGGTGGAAATAGATGTTGAAGCCACAATGAACAACAAAATTGATCTCTCTCCTCTTTCAAAGCTGCAAGCATAGTGATTCTGGGTTTTAGAAAGGACCTGAAAACCTGGCTGGCAGGAATGGTGTGGGGTAGTGATGGTTTACTGACCACCACCACCCCACCACCCCGCTGGCTTATTTGACATCCAACATCTACCCTCCTGTTCCTACTCCTATTCCCTTTATTCGCTTCTCTTCATTCAAGGGAATGAGCAGGTGTTTTTTAAAATTGATTGTAATTTTTGTTCTGTTCTTTTTTTTTTTTTTTAGAGTTTTTAATGGTGTACCATATGCTGGTTGTGCTCCGCCCTGAGTCGCCTGTGCGAGTAGGGCGGAATATAAATTTGATTAATAAATAAATAAATAAATATTATCTAGTTGTTATTTCTTTATAATAGTAATAATTTTGTGTCAGAAATTATTATGGATGGAAAGGATTAGGAGTTTTGTGGAAGAAAAACCCAAATGAGGTTCCTTTCATGTCCCCAAGAGCTGGGATAGAGACAGATGCTCAATCCATCATGCAGTACCCGGGCCTTGAACTGCCGATTTTCCAGCCTTCCAGCTAACAAGGCAAGCTTCAGAACCACTGAGCCACTGCAGCCACTGCTGTTCCTTTATTGTACAACAATTTAACATTTGTATTCACTGGAAAACACAGATTTCTTGTAAAATTGTACTACTGTAAGTGTGTAAGTGTGCATACTTATGTGTGCAGGTTTACCCCTGTACTGTCCACCTTTTGTATAAATAGCAGTATTAAGTGCCCAAATCCCAATTGTATTCTGATCACGGTTTCTGATGACCAATCCTGCCAATGGAATTTGAACATTTTATTCTTGATCGCCAATCCCATTAAGGAGAAATGCTTGGATTTAATGCTCCTTCATTCTTGGGGAAAGAAATTGGATTAAATTTTGTTGGTATAAATTGTTTTGTTATGCAGATGATCTGGATGCTACATAATATCAGGGTCTTCCTTATAACACTAAAAATAGATCCAAATTAAAGAGATAAATTAAAAGAAGTATTCGATTATTATAACAGCTTCTAAATTAAATAGTGTTTCTAATGATACTGCATGCACTTGGCTTCTAAGGATTTGTATTCCACTCACACAGTGGAGACAGATCAAGGTGAGGGACGCTTGGGAAGGAAAATCACTGCATTCTGCTAAAATGCACCCTGCCTTTTGATCTGCATAGTCATGTAACTGCTATTCCTCATAATCCTTTTGTGCCATTTGAGATGAATAGCTTCAAGCAGGACTTCTTCAAGGGTTTTTGTTTATAAAATATTCAGGCAAGTATAATTCACTTCTTGGTTCTAAATGGAAATAACCTTTTAAAGCTCCATACACAGAAAAATTATCATCCTATTTTCTTTGTACTGTATCTACAAAAAAACAAAAAACACCCTGACATCCTTCCCCCCCTCCCCCAAAGAAAGAGCCAGGCACATAATTGGATGAAACTAGGGTAGTGATGTCAAACCTTTTAGAGACTGAGTGCCCAAGCTGCAACCCAAAACCCACTTATACACCGCAAAGTGCCAACATGACAACAGGGTAGGGCGGAAAAACTCTCATCGGGCTACTGGGCAGAAGGGCAGGGCAAACTCTGTGCTGGGGGAGGGAGGAAGCGCTCCCATTGGGCTGCTGGACAGAGGGGTGGGGCAAACTCTGTGCCTGGGCAACCACATGGGTGCACACAAAAAGGGCTCCGAGTGCCACCTCTGGCATGTGTACCATAGGTTTCCCACCACTGAACTAGGGCCACCTTCATTAGAATCAACTAGTACTACTCCAAAACATACAACAAGTGCAGAAATAAGATCTTCACAGGAGCAGAATGTAGTGGGGGTTAGGTGGACATTGGACCCGAGGCAATTGGTCCTCTGTCCCCAAGGCCAGCTGAGTACAAGTCTCCCGGGGAGTGGCACCTTCTGTTCACCACTCCTGGACAGCCTTAATTAATATTGGAGTGTTACTTGGCCATGGCAGGCCCAGGTCTGCTGAGATCCAAATGCCTACAACCTACTCCTCTCAGCTCTGGATAACCAATTCAGCTGCAAGTGTACCATCCTCACCCTGGACTCACCAATGGCTATTTACTCCACACTACCTGCCATAGCTGGAAGGGGAGGAAAAGCTTAATTTGATTCTCCTCACCCCAGGATGCCCCTCTGAAGATTCTCGAACAAATCATTCCCATAGAATTTAACATGCACCCATCCTCCTGATACAGCTTGGGCCTGGAACACGGGATGCTTGGGTGAGAAATGTAAGTCCCAATACCTTTTTGGGCACCACCCAGAGGGACAAAACCCACAGGTTTGGCATTAGCAGGGATTGAAATAGCCCCACCATCCTACCTCCCCTTTAAGATAGTTTCCTTGGTTGCTGGAAGAAGGTGCTCCCCAAAATGAGAGGGAGGGAGCTATTAGCAAATCCTACAGAGAAGCCTTTTCAGCATCAGGCACAGGGGAGGGAGCTACAGACTCTGGACCTGGCAATGGAGAAGGAGCTGGCTGCTCCAGGCAAGGCAATGAAGAGGAGGCCAGAGTCTCAGCAGCTACAGGACCTGCCATGGAACCGGCAGTGATGGGAGGATGCGGTAAGGTCCCTCGCATCTTCCCCTCACCGGTGCCGCGCCGCGCAACCCTCCAAGCCGCCTGACATTGCAAAAGGGTAAAGATCCTTACACTTTCGGAACTTTGAGCGTGCACGCGCATGTCGTTCGGGGTTAGGGCAGGGGACGGGGGTCTTTCCTGTACCTTGCCCTAACCCCAAACGACACGCGATCGTGTGCCTACCCGGGGGGGGGGGGATGCCGAGCCTTGCCTCAGCGTGATTTGTCCCTGACGTCAGGGCTTTTTTTTTTTAGCATTGTTCGATCAATGTATCGAACAACGTGAAAAACCGAACAACGTCATGACTTGTGGAACCATGTCATCATGTTGTTCGGGGTTCTATTGTACTTTGGACATCAGATGAGAACAGAGGATTCACTTGAGAAGGCCTTGATGCTGGGAAAGGTGGAGGGCAAAAGAAGAAGGGGGCAACCAAAAATGAGATGGCTAGATGGTATTGTAGATGCAATGGGCACAGAGCTGCACAGGCTGAGGAGGAGGATGGAAGACAGAGGTGCCTGATGAACAATGGTCCATAGGGTCTCAAAGGGTTGGAATCAACTGTGTGACTGAACAAAAACAAATAGCCAGTTTCCATCAACACCTTCCTGATTTTGTACACACTAGCATTTTCTATGTTAAAATGAATCGAAAAACATTTAAAGTAGAAAAATGTATCTTTACTTACAGTCAGAAGGAGGGGAAAAGAAGAAATGTAGGAAAAAGAGAAAAAGAGTAAACCTTGCATGCTGACTGCTTGAAGGATGTCCAAAATAAGACAAGGGGTGGTGGTTTATCAACAAAATAAGGGAAGCACAAACAAACATGAAAGAGGGATACTTGATTCAATTTTCCCCCCAGAAGTGGGAAAACAACTTTACCAATCAAATTAGTGCTGAAGAACAGTCACATTAGGCTGTAAAGCCCAAGCTTTTTGGACCATGGGCCGGTCATGTTGTTCCTCTCACCGGAAGCGGAAGTAAAACTACGGCCCATGGGCTGGACACCAATTCATCCAGCCCACACCACCTGCGCTGCTCCCGAAAGCAGAACTAAAACGTGCCCACACATGTGCAGAGCACTGCCTTTGGTAGTTTGGGTACCCTGGCTTTAAAGCCTCTCTTCACTGATACCTTGTGCAAATGCATGTAAGATTGCTATTATTCCCGCATATTCATGGGGCTTAGAAAGAATGACAGGGATAATGCTGCACCACCACCAACACATTCTTCAGTATCTTTTGCCTTGAAGTGGCTGATTCACTCTATCCTATGCTACAGCTAGTCCTGCAGAGAGTGAACATGAGTTCAAGTATGTAATCCAACTCAGAGAAATAATACTGGCTTCATTTTATAGGGATCTCAAATAGTAGCCAACATAAAACTAGCCTGATTCATAAGTTATTTTGTTGTCATTTAACAAGGTCAATTTCTAATCCTGGTATCCCCATGCAGACTCTAAAATAATGCAGAAAGATTTGTGGGTCACCTTTATATCGGCTGAATGCCAACCTCGTGGTCTTCCTATATAATTCATTTCACCTTTAGATGCATGGTATCAGAAGGGAGCTGTTAAAAGTTCTCCCAGATTGAAATTTAAAGTCAGCAAGAAAAAGCAGGCTTCAGTCTTGGCAACACTTGATTTAACTTGGTGTTTGAAATTAAAAAATCTCTCACTGAGAGTGCACATTTGCATTCTAGAATGACTGGATTAGTTAAAGAGCAATCCTGGGCAAATACTCAAGGCTTTCCAAAGTCTGTTTCATTCACAACCTGCAATAGAGTTTTATCTTCTTTTTCTCATAGTTGTCATTGTTTTTACGAGCTGCCCAGTTGCCCCTGATTTATGGTGACCCTATGAGTGTTCAATCTCCAAATTGTCCAGTCCTCAATAGCCCTGAATAACTTTTGTAAGCTTAACTCTGTGGCTTACTTTAGGAGAGCCCTCTTCATGCTTTGGGTAATGGAAAACTCAACTTACGGAAAGAAATCCATTGAAAATAATGTCTCGGCTTATAGATTTTTTTTTGGAATGGTTCTCTTCCCCCCAATGCATTCCTATGGGCACTTCGTGCTAAGGAATTTTAGCTATAAGGAAAACCCTGTGGAATGGATTAATTCTGTAACCCCGAGTTTTGCTGATGTTTTGTGGGAGTGGTGACAGTGATACCTTTGTGAGGAAGAAACTTTGAATTCTAGGGCCTAGTCTTGTATTTCTTTGAGATTTTTGGTTGTTTTCAAATTCCTACAACATTACCAAGTCCCAGGTGAATTGAAGTGCTGAGTGCAATATGATTCTTCTCAGAGTCTGTAGCCTTCAACACATCTATTTCCTCCATGTACACCCTCATTCTAGAGTAAGCAAAGGGGAGTAGTGTGTTTGAGTGGTTAGACAGAGTGACAACCATCTTCAACAATTAATCAGCAGAAAAGAGTACACATGAGAAAGAGAAATATAAATGATCGCAATAAAAATAAAGCAGCACTGCGGTGGCTTAGTGGTTAAGACACTGAGCTTGAAGACTGGAAGGTCGGGGTTCAATACCTGAGTACCGCATGATGGATCTTGGGTACATGAAAAGATCCTCATTTGGGTGTCCTTTAAGTGGAGTTTCTCCAGCAAAAAAACTTCTCTCAACCCCAAGTAATTTCTGGCATGAAATTTATTTATTATCAAAATAAAACACAGACATACTCACTAAGGACAATATAATCAATCTTCAACTTTCAAAATGTGGAAGATTGGTGAGACACTTCACCACTTTGATGGCTTCACTCCAACGGCACACTTGTTGTCCACAACATGAAAGGCAGGCAGTCACTCCAGGCAACAATCAAGGAAATTTTGGGATTTCTCCAAAAATCAATAAAATAAAAGACAAAAAAGCAAAGAATCCAAGTAATCCAAATGTGATGAATGGTGGCAAGAGAAAAATCAATCTACAAAGTAGAAACAGAAATAGCAGCATCAGTAACAGGCCAGCAGGGAATAAATCCAGTCCAAAATGGAGGTCAGTGCAGTGTTCTTAGAAACAACGCTGAACAAGTCACCAAACAACAAAACAACAGCTATTTCAGTTTTCCAGAGCCTTTTAAAGATTCAGACTTGCCACTACCTTTATCAGGACATTTTCTAAATCTTAATTGGCAGCTGACAAACCTCTTCATGAAACTTGTAGTTCTGCTGTTTGCTGGAAAATCAAAGGTGGTGGGTTTGCATAAAAGGCTCAAATGGAAGCAATACAAATTATGAAACAAGAAATCTGTAAGTTTCATTAACTTTTTTTTTCAGAATCCTGAATTTTTCTTATTTCAGACGTTCTCTATCTTAGTCACATAAGATTCCTAAAAACAACAGAGTCTATGTCACTTTGTTCTCACTTAATTTAACCCAAAAGTCCTATTCCCATATGATATATTTTCTTTAACGAATGTTACTTTTGGTTGGTTTAGACAGTAACTTTATTTTCCCAGGGTTATTTAGGTCTCTTGCAAGATTATCCAATGTAATGCAGAGATCCAAAATATGGTACTTTGAAAAATTATATAACTGCAATAGAAATGTTTCCATGATATTATACTATTTTCATTATTGATTATAGATCCCTAGAATATTCAGCATGCTCGTTAGCACCCAAATGTTGAGAAGGCAAGAGGGGAAGTTTGGGTCTAGAATGAAATTGGATTGGTTGAGTCACCCTCATGCTTTATTCAACCACATTAAGGTAATTCTCAAAGCAGAAAACATGTTGGATGATCTAGAACCCCCTTTTTTGCTGTTTTTTGTATGTCCTTTTATGTCTTCCAACAATTGCACTCAAATTAGTTTGCTAGTATTTGAGTATAATCTGTCCTGAGGTTAATCTCACCATGTAGATCTCTGAATTTGTGCTCTCATTATTCCTTCCTTTTTTCTCATAAATAGTCATTGTCATGAATGTATTAGTAGTTTATTTATTACAAGTGCCATTTCAAGTTTAAATTCCTGTGGCCTCTGAAGTTACAAAAATCTACATTACTTTTGTATAGTAAAAGAAAAAGTATTGACTGGAACTTAAATTACATCCTTCTTAATAATTCATTTCCCAGTCTTACTGACTCTTAGGTTCTTTTCAAATGCTTCCTAAATCTAGGGTAATAATGGTATAATTGGTATTAATGGTACAGTACCTACTTCCACATTATCTTGACTTCCATTTGCTAATGTAATTCTCTTTGAACTCTAAGCACTTCAAGTAAATCTCAGCTGAGACATCTGTCTTCCAGTAACCAAGACAGTGAATAATATTCAATTAACCCTCTCCTTGCATCCCAAGATCAATGAAATAAATTTCTTTGCAGAAATCTGTTGGCCCACAAATAACCCACTCCCAGTGGCAATTAGTCTGTGATGTTTAATCCACAACCAGTACAAGTTAAAAGAAGCACACATGAAGACTATTAAAGCAGAATGTGAATGATCAAGTCCAAATAAATGTGTTGAGTTTGGCTAAACAGTGGCCAGAATCCTGTAGATGATGTATACATGTATATTATATGGCATAACTCACCATGGCAGATGGCTGTCAACTAAGAAGTTATGAGCTGCTTTCCCATGATGCATGTGTAGAAATGCAACCAGTGCTTTGTTAAGTTAGTGGCAATTTGCAGCAGTGAGTTAAGCAATTTAACATGTATTCACTTAAATCACCAACAGGATTTTGGCCAATATCTTAATGCACTGGTTAGGCCTGGAGGCCTGCATTGGTATCCTCTGTTGCCCACCCATGTGTAGCGACTCCACCTGGGTGTCTGCAATGGTGACTTGGCAGTTGAGGTCTTGGTCTCTGCCTTCTTAGCTCTCTGGCCTCAGCTTTTTGGGTGGGATGAGGGAGGGGGCAAGATGGGCCACTAACCTCACTTGGGCCTCTGATGGCTACCGGCAAATTTTAGCCATATTTAACCATATTTTAGCAAGTGGTAAAAAAAGGAAAATATTGCAACATCTTAAAGCAGGGGTTCTCAATGTTTTTCAGCCACGAGTTGGACCACACACCCTCAGATAGCTGAGCAAGCCAGACTGATGGTTCCCACCACTGTAAATGCTGCCATAAAACATGTTCGTGGCTATCATAAATGCGTGTACGATGACCGTGAACTCATTTATGTCTGTAGTAAACACATTTACAATGGATGTAAATGAGTCTGTGACCAATTGTGTTGGTGTGGGGGGAGGCTGGAGTGAGGTCAGGGGCTGGATTATTTAGTGCCAAGGGCCGAATCCAGCCTGTGGGTCATAGGTTGTGAACCCCTGCCCTGAATTAGATTCTACTTTCTGAAAAATGAAGTACTCATACTATGCCATCTTATTTATACATATCAGTGTGGTGGTAGGGTCATAACCTGTTGATGATTCAGACAGTAGACAAAATAACAATGCATTGTTAAGATAGGGATGGAGCTAATAAGATGTTAATTACATAAAATTGCAGGCTGAAGCTGAAGAATCAGTTCTCTACTAAAGGGATTTGGAGCTGACTAAACAGCTCATGGAGTTCGACATCTGGCCACAGAGTTAGAGATTGGGAGTTTGATTCTCCACTGAATGTCCCCAATAGAAGATTTAGCATGTGTAGCTTTGAGTAAACTACACAGTTCCAGGGTACCCCCAGAAGAAAGGAATGATAAACTACTTCTGAGTAGTATATGCCTAGAAATCCTCAAAACGATTGATATAAATTACAAGCAAACAGAGAGCATGGAATTATTATTAAATGTGTCTGGTGACCATGAAATTCTGAAGAACTGTTTCTTGAATGGATGACAGAGTATGACAAGGAAGACAACCATTTTATACACACAAGATATTATAGAAAGCTGGATAATTAATCTATGTAAGAAGTCTTGATCTTCATTGAACCACCTAGAACAGTGGTTACCAACATTGGGCACATGCCCCACCGGGGGGCTTCAATTTCCAGAAGCCTAAGTCAGTAAATTGGCTGATCAGTGCTTTGGGGAATTGACTTAGGCTTCTGGGAATGAAGTCCAAAAACCAAAGGTTGGGAAACACTGCCTGAGAGATACATGGAAACTAATTCTTTTAGCCTACTTTCATGATCCTGCTTTCCAATCTCCTTTATTATTTCTTCTTTCTGAATTAGTCACATTGAGAAGTGGAACAGAATGTCTTGAGAGGCTGAAGTGCCCTGAAACTAGCTTCTCTGTGTTGCCATTCCAGATTGACACTTGTGTTAATTCCTTCTTTTGCACAGAGATTTTCTCACTTTTCCCACATACAGGGACACTCTTGGTGGTAGATGGTGTATATCACAAGAAGATCAGCAAGTACACTATTTCCAAGTGTTGTGGCTGACATTGTTAGGGCTCTTTACAGTGCTGTCAGTGTACCACTGGGAATGCAACTGGCACCCATGTTTGTGACAGGGTCTTGTTTCCAACTTCTCCCATCGCTGTCCTTTAAGCATCTGTGATAAAATGAGGCCCCAAGTTCTTCACATATCCAAAATGGAGTTTATTAGGTTTTAGTCTATAGTAGAGATGTGGCTTCTTGTGCTAATAAAAGGCCACTTGTTTGTTTTCACTCCTTGGGACCCGGGTGGGAAGAAACAGACTTGGAGGCACCAGGCCTCATCAATAGGACTAGAGTTGTTTACACCAATTCTGGGATCTGACTGGATGTATCCTAATTACCCAGGTTCACCTGATACCTGGCGAGAGTCCAGCAAAGGACCAGAAAGAGAGTTCAAAAATGGTGGTCAACAAGGAAACATCAAAATGAGGGAGAAAGGCCATCCAACCAGGCCTTATCTCTGGAAGTCTTAATTATGGTAACTTAGAACAGATAGACAGATTCTTTTTATTTAGGGGAGGACATGTCTTAAAGCATCCTTTCTCTAAAACGAAATTTTGATTAGGTTATTTTTCTATGCTGAGATCTGTAACCTGATTAATCAAGAACTATGCTACAACTTCAATAAAACATATTTTCTTCAATCAAACTGTGTTCATTGGAAATGGGATTCGGGGTAACAGACAGTAAGTCCACTGGCCTCTTTTTTAACGCTACCTTACCTCTCATAAAAGTAACTTGGCTGGGTTCTGTATACAGTGAAGTCCCAGGTTTTGGTCAGCCGGGTGTAGCTGAGAACGAATGGTGAACATACATTCCTTGCTGTGAGCTTTGGGTGAGTTCTAGAGGGGATTGTGGAATAATCCACCTTGGAATGAACACCTGAGAGGTCCCAGAGCAAGTGAGGAAGAGTGTGCAATCATCATAGCATCCAGAATGAAGAAGAATGATCAAGTACCAGTTGTACCTCATACAACAATTTTTATCCATTCCATGGGGCTCATTGTTGTACGAAACAATTGCCACACAATACCTGCATCGTATAGCAATTTCCCCTATGAGATGCTTTGTACAACTATATTTTTTGCTAAGTGGTTTTTCCCATTGAAAAATTGTTGTACAATATTTTCCATAGGGAAAATTGTCATGCGGGACAATTTCCCCCCAAACCTAATTATTATGTGATTTCGTTGCTATACGGGGTGATATGAGGCTCCACTGTATATTTCTTTTATAAGAGTGAACAGCCACATAGAGGCATATAAAACTGTTTTATACCAGCTGAGACCACAGTGGGCATAACATAGCATGAGAGGTCCAACTAGTTCACCAACTTTGGTTGGAATGTTTCTCCAGGGTTTCCAAAAGGAATCTCTCTCAGCCTTTCCCATAAATTCCAGGGCCAAAGTTGGGTCCTTTTGCATACAAAATAGGGACACTGCCTGGAACCATCCCCTCCTAGGTAGGAATATATCAATCCTGTTATCTCCGGAAACCATACTTCTCAAGTAAAATTTAATTTAAGATCAATTTGCTTCCATGTCAAATTTCTCCTTCGTATAAAAAGTGAGGGCAATCAATCCTTAGTAGGTTGCTACAGGACTACCATACTCGTGAAATTCAAAGACAATTTCTATATCTTGCTTGCAAACATTTCTGTCCTGAAGATAAGCTTAAATGAGTAAGGTAAAGGTAAAGGTTTCCCTTGCTTGAAAGCCAGTCCTATCCAACTCTAGGGGTCAGTGCTCATCTCTGTTTCTAAGCCGAAGAGCCAACGCTGTCTGCTTCTGCAGACGTTTCCATGGTCATGTGGCAGGCATGACTAGACACTGGAGCGCATGGAACACTGTTACCTTCCCACCGAAGTGGTCCCTATTTATCTACTTGCAATTTCTTGCTTTCGAACTAGCATCTTGATATTTATTCACTTTTGCAAAAAGCAAATTACTTCACCATCTATTAAACCCTGACAAGCAGAAATCAGAAAAAGTATAAAAGGACTATTTCCTTTATGCATTAGTGAAAGTGTTGAGAAGCAAGTAATTTTGTTTTGTGAGTATATATCTAGGGAACAAAGGCTAATTTCTGCTGCTTGTAATTCAAGTTCAAGGATTTCACCCTACAGTTACTTACACAAGAAATTCTTTAAAAATGGTAAGAAAAATAATATGATCCTGCCAGGGATAGAAGTTAATTTGATCAAATGTATTCATGAACTTTCAGCCTCCAGAGCATAAGATCAATTTGATAGTACAGCAACATGAGGACCAAGGGCACTATACCTTCTCATAACAAGGCTTGTTCAAATTTTCAATTAATAATAGGTTACTTTGCAGAGCCAGATTTCTGTGTTGATTTCAGCTCTATTGGAGACTAAAGATCAAAACATTCAAGAGAATGTATATTTACTATGATTAAGCTATTTTTCCTCCTGCAATGCAATCTTCCTCAGAGACAGCTTTCCCTGCAATTAGACCTGGAAAATAAACCTATGTTTACTTACCAGTGACCATTAACTAATGACCAACCATATAAAGCTCCAATAAGACATCATTCATAACTTGGAAAGCAATAACAGTCGCAGATCTAACTATAACCTCTGAGGGCAGTTATGACAGTATAGGTATATGAAACATGGAGTTTGATTCCCCACAGTGACTCCTGGGAGAAAAACCACCCTTTATAGTCATGAGCAAGGTACCTAGTCCTAGAATGCCCACCAAAGAAGGTAATTGTACGCAATTTCTGTGTATTTTCGACAGAAAAACCTGGACAGGGTAACCATGAATCAGAATCAAATTGACAACACACAATTATTATTATTGTCTGATTTCCAAAGAAACTACTGTGTTAGTCGGTTTCAGTATGTGGGTAAAAGAGAAGAGAAGAGAAAACCACTCCAAAATATTGTAACACTTAAAGAGTAGCAATTTAAGCGTGCAGTTTTGTGGATCAAAGGCCACTTCCTCAGTCACTAGAGTGCAAATACATTACTATATTGTCTAATTTCAACTTTAGGCAATAATAATGTGCACAATTAACATGTAATAATAAATATAATCCTAGGGCCATCAAGAAAATTAAGAATTATTGCAACCCTTTTTAGGGTTTTCTAGATGGAAAATAAATAGAAGTCTTTTGCTGTTCCCTTCTTCTGAGAGTGCCCTGGGACTGTACAGCTTACCCAAGGCAACACAGCATGACTCTTCTGGGATACACAGTAAGGGACTGAACTCTTAACCTTTGGCTCCACAGCCAGAAACCTAATTTACTGAGTTATATGACCAGTTGACCAGTAGTTATAAGGCCCATGCAATTCACTGGGATTTAATCCCAAGCAAAGATATGTAGGATTGAAATGCCTGCCATTTTTCAGGCATCAGTGTGATTCACTAGTGGCTAAATAGTCCCTAATCATTGAGGCATGTAATGGGAAATTACAACCACTAATTAACAAGACTTGAAATTTGCTTGTGTAATTTAAGACAAGTCCCAGATTTGCCTTTTTACATGAAAAGAAAATCAATAAACAAAATTTATTTACTATGCAAAAGAAGTTAAAGTAAACATGTAAAAGCTGTCATAAAACTACCAATTGGTTGGTTTCTTTAAAATGATTATTATGGGTTTTAGGGGAATGTCATAAAAATGGCAATCAATAAGTCACAAGATGTCAATGCTGGCTTTAGATTATTCTCACTGCCCCTGAAGTGTATAGTCAGATTTCTTCAAATTCTAGGATTTTTAAAAATAGTTGTTTATTTATTTATTATGTTTATACCCCGTCCATCTAGGAGATTTTCCTATTCTAGGTGGCTAACAGCACAAACTCACACATTAAAAACAGTCACACATTTAAAAACATACATACTGTATATATAACTACCAGAGTAAATTAAGTAAAATAAAATAAAATAGCTGGTGTCTGTTCTTACTATTGCTATACATTTTGCCTTTTCTTTTCATTTCATTTCTTCTGGGGATATTTCCCAACTGTAGGTTGTTTTGATGTCATTGTGTTTGTGTTTTTTTTAAGACGATTTAAACTTAAATAAAAAACAAATTAAAAATCATTAACAACCCCCATGGAAATCTGGGCATTGTAGCTTCATGAAAGCTAAGAGAAGGAGGGGTTTTTCTTTTTAGGTCCACACTTTGCTTCATTTCGACTTCAGTTCTTAGCGTTGCTTTGACCCCTCAAGCTGTCTAAGATTGTCATGTGGTTTCAACCTTGCGATAGACATGAAAAAGATGCCGTCCCTAGAGCCAAAGGCCAAGAACGTCTTGTCCTGCTCCTGTGGGTGGAGGATTTTTGTGCAAGGGCTTTGCTTTGTTAAAAGGATCTTGGATGCTGAGAATTTCAGTCACTTTCACAAGAAGGAATAGCAGCAGCTTATGAGAGTCTCTTTGATCTTGGTTCAAACTGCCAAAATTCTTGGAGGCTTCTTCTTCTTTTAAAATTAATTTCTCTCACACATATCTACAGAAAGGCCTCATTTAAAATGGAGAGGATGCCTCTTCAGGATTTTGACTTGACGCAGGTATCACCATTTGCCTCTTGCTATTTAGCTTATTTACTCAGAGAATGATTTCAGGAGCTCTTTTACAGACCACAGTGGCTTAGTGGTTAAGACACTGAACTTGATGACTGGAAGGTTGGCAGGTCAGCAGTTCGAGACCTGAGTGCTGCATGACAGAGCGAGCTCCTGTCTCTGTCCCAGCTCCTGCCAACCTAGCAGTTTGAAAGCAATAAATTGCAAGTATATAAAAAGGGATCACTTTGGTGGGAAGGTAAACAGCATTCTGTGCACTTTGGTGTCTAGTCATGCCTGCCACATGTCCATGGAAATGTCTGCAAACTCAGACAGCACTAGCTCTTTGGCTAGAAACAGAGATGAGCATTGAACCCTGGAGTCAGATATGACTGGCTTTCAAGCAAGGGTGACCTTTATCTTGACCCTATATAGAATGAACTATAAATGCAATTGTAACAGAATATATTACACCTTCTCACCTTGTCAGTGGAGGTTATTGGGTGTGTATGTGTGTGGGTGTGTTATGTGCAACATAGCCCTATTATCTTACAAATACAGCATGTGCCAAAATGTAAACACATTTTAAGAGATATTATCTATGTCTTTCTTTTTGAAATTGAATTAAATTATGGTACCAATGTGTAGTAAGATGTTCGTTCAAACAACAACAATGCCAGTATCACCAAGCAACAGGCAAGACAGTGAAAGAAAATGGCAGAAGCATGGTTGTCATTCTAGGACCATGATGGCAAACCTTGGCACTCCAGATGTTCTTGGACTTCAATTCCCAGAATCCCAAGCCCCTGTGAATCCACACAAGTGGGTTTAATGAGATTCATCTAGCCCATGCCACCCTCATCGCTCCTGGAAGCAGAAGTAAAATGTGCCACTTTGAGCACCTCTTGTAATTGCATAAGTCAAACATGACTTGCATTCATCTTTTGTTACTGGTATATATTGAGGAAATTAGGAATTTCTAATTAGGAGTGCAGAGGTCAAATGTGGGTATTTTCTTTAAAAAATTAAAGAAGTCAGAAGGAGCTGGTAAACCAGTTCATGTTATCCACTGAGGGGCAAAGTCTAATGATAGGTTTCAACTAGAGAATGATGGAATTAGGTTACCCACTAGAGAAACAAATAGCCTAATTAGAAGAGCAATTAAGCTGTGGATTTGTAACTAAGCAAACTTTTTTCTTCCCTAGGCACTAACAATTTGTCAGCAACAGTGGCTCATGTGGAAGACCCAGCCAAGCAGCAGCCAAGAAAAGGAAAAGTAAAGGAAGAGGAAAGTGTTCATATAGGAAGCAGATGTGACTACCAGTGAATGCAGAGAGTAAGGTACTCAAGAAAAATAATTGATGATGGTACTAGGGAGGTAAATACATTTTTACAGAGACTTCCTAGATTGTTTGCTGGGAAAGGAGAGGACAAAACAGAGACAAGACAGACTGTACCAGTATGTGGAGTGTGGCAGTGTCCTGAAGATGCTGTAGGAATAACATGGAACACACACACATTTCCCAAGTTCTTCCTGGCCTTCATAGCTGTTCTCCTCTGCTACAAGCTTCACCGGGGGACCTTAAAACTACCTACCTGTTCCATGTCAGTGTTGAATTTAGATTAAATTGAAAATCTATCCACATTCTGTACATTTGAAGGTCTCATTTTGTCTGACACTTCAGAAGCAAAATGTTTCAGACAGCTCTGGGAGGAATGCAGTGAAAAAGTAGCAAGATATTTTAATTGAGATAGCTTGGCTCTTGGAAATGCTGCTTTACTTCCAGAATCCCCAGGTTGGCTGTAGGCAATAGAAGAAACTTTTAAAGCTCTGATGACTGCTGGAATAGAAAGGAAGGGGTTGAAACTCAGTGATAGAGCATATACCTTGAAGACAAGTCCCTCTTTCTATATTCATGTCAGATACACCACCAGCATATAATAACATGCAAAGCTAAAATTAACACATCTAAAAACAAAATAGAATTAAAAAGGGCTAGATGACATCTGCCCAAAATCAGCCCACATTAACAGCATTTCCTCTTGCCAACGTAAGGTCCTCCTCAGTGCACGTTGAGGGACATCATGTGCATTGTATCATATGGGAGGTAGTTTGTCCTTCTCTGTATCCACACAGGCTGTCATCTACAGAGAAACCCTACTTTCTCAGATTAGCCCTTGTTCTTCCTACCCCTGCATGCAGTCTATTTAAAGCTTTCCACAAGTCCCCCTGATCTCCACATATGAACATCAGGTAGCAGATTATGGGAGTGATCTGAGGGCTTTATTCACAGCTGCCAGTCAGAGTAGATGGTTCTGGAACAGGTGGATAAAGCAGATGCATATATGCCTGCTAAAGAAGCAAGACATGGAAATGAATGGAGCGAGATCATGAAACATAGAAAATAGGGAGCCAATGAGAACTTTGCATGCCAAAAGGTCTCAGGACCAGAAAGTGACTCATGGAACTGGATGGGGGTCATGCTGCGAGATATATATATGTATAAAACCAGGGCAATTTGTATTCCATTAGAATGAGTTCTGTAATAAGAAACAGAAGTAAGACTATTTTTGTCTTTATATATATTATTACAGAACTCACTCAAATGGAGTACAAAATGCCCTGGTTTTGATAAATGTTCTCTTCTTATTTAATTAAGAAACATATGCTTACTTTCACAGAGTTGGTGCTATACAATTACATTCTGAGATGGCAAACTGATTTACTGGCTGGAAAATACTTTATATACCCACAGTGCTTTCTAAATATTAGGTGGTTTTTAATCTCTCAAGAAATACTTCCTTCATCAAGTTTGTGAACATTTTTGCCTCACTTTTGCATGCACAAAAAGAAACGAAAATGGCTATTTCTCATTTGTAAATATTGCCTAGTTTAAACCACTTGTTTTTTATTCAAATTCGAAGACTATCCAAACTCAGATCAGCACTTCTCTCTCCCCCCCCCTTTTTTTGTAAAGTTTTGGAATCTCAGCTAAACTCAGGGAGGAAATTATTGATGCTCCTCCCCCCACATTCCACACTCAATCCTTAAGATTCTTGCATCCATCACTGACTCTAAATCTATACAGCTAAATACTATTCACTTCAAAGCTCTCAGCAGAATTCCAGCATTACAGCTAGCACTACTCACTATTTATTTATTTAATTACATTTATACCCCGCCTTTATCCAAGGACTCAGGCCTGCTTACAATTTAAAACAATTAAAAACACGTTACTTACAATAAGAATTAAAAATTAAAAGTTAAAAGATTAAAAAGTTTAAAAAGTTTTAAAAAGTTATAAAAACAACAGGGAGAGAGGTAGGGTGTTCAAAGATGCCAGGTGGCCGAGCTGACCGTCTGGCCCACATCTCACACATGCCCCACCAGCCAGGTCTTCACCCCCTTTCTGAAGGGCAGCAGCTCTGTCTGGAGACACAACTTGTTATAGTCTGGCCCTTTGTAACTGGGTGAAGAAACACATTTCCATATTTTCAAATCATGCTGTATTGCACAGCCTGGAAATCTTGCTATTGTTTTAGCTTCCTGCTCCCAGAATACCCCAGCCAATATGGGCATAGACTGAGTTGGGATCCTGGGAACTGTTGGAGAAAACATGGATATTGCCAGGGTATACTATATTATTAAGTCATTCAGTTATATCCAACTGAGCAACGGAACTTGGAGAATAAACTTGAGCCACTTACACATTCATTCTGATCTCACAAATATTTGTTTTTGTAAGAAGGAGTCCTACTCACACTTGAGCACTGGGATGGTGGTGGCTCAGTGATTAAGAAGCTCACCTTGTTAGCTGGAAGGTTGGCAAGTTGGCAGTTCAAAAACCAAGTACAGTATTGCATGATGGAATGAGCGGACATCTCTGTAATGGAATAAGAGGGGGATTGCCAAGTCATAATATATGCTATATTCTGTTGGAATGGAACCTATTTTTGATAGACATCTAATGCTATGTGGTAGTTGGCTGGAATTCTTCAGAAGGAGGGCTAAAGATGAAAAATGTCTTCTGATATGGGGAGAGATTGGGAGGTTTTAGCCATGTTTGTTTTAGCCATACTTAGAGATGCCATTGAAGCTTAATATCACCTTGTCACTTTACACCGGATGGAAATACGAGTAGAAAAACTGCCAAAATGTAGTCTGCTGGGTTAACTTTTAGGAGATGCCTCAGTGAGGGTCTTGGGTGGGTGGAGCTGGCCCCTAGGTCCTTGTTTGTTGGTAGCTATCTCATGGGAGACAGACTGTTCAAAAGATGGGTCAGTTGCCCTTTAAATATTGTGAGGTCATCTGTTTCTTGTTTGTAAAGAGATCTTGTAGAAGAGTGCAGCATATCAGGACTGTTTTGGAACAGTATGTTTGTTTTGATATCTTGTGGTGCTCTGCTCCAACATTTTGAGGACGTGGCACTAATTTGCAATTTTGTAGTTTTTGGATCTATAAAGACACGATTTATGGCCAGGTTATAGGTAATCAGATCTGCTTATGTGTGGAGAAGTCAGAAAGATCCTCTTGTGGTTTTGTATGGAAGGCAGGAAGTGAAAGTTTCTTATCTCATGCTCTTTGTTGGACATTTGAGAAGCTGATTGAGAGAAAGAGCAATTTTCCTTTTGTTTGATCACAGGTAACTGTCTTTGCTAGGAAGATTTATCACAATTTGGGCCTGTTGCAAGATTCTCTACACCTTGTTTTGGTTGCTTACAGATGGCTCCTGATGTATGGTCTCAGGGGCTGTGGGGAGGGTGGTGGCGGCTTTTCCTGAACTGTTAACTCCTTGTTGTAACTTGGCTGGGAGTTGGGAAGAGTCCTGGGACAGTGCCAAGGTATTTATCTGATCCTGAATTTTGTTGAGATGATTGAATAAAACAAGAAGCAATTCTGCAGATATTAGGCATGCACCTCGCAGTTGTTTAGTGATAGTTTCCAGCCGTGGGTGTTGAGGAGATTTCTCTCTGCTGGGTATATATTCCCCTGGTAAGATTTCTTTCTCATTAGGGATTGTTTCTGGCAGTGAGGCAGAGATAAGAGTAGAAGATTTGTTACATTTCTGGACTTCTGTTGGTTCGCCAGGTGGAGAAAGGCTTCAATTCCAATCTGCTTTTCCTCTCTTTTCTTTTTCTTTGGTGTGCCCTCTCCTTCTTTCAGATGGTTCACATAGCTGGTGATGGGGCTTTTCTGTTGTCTTTTCTTGCCCCTGAGTGGCAGTCTGCCTTTGGTTGGCATGTTTGGGGGCTTGGGATGGCAGAAGCTGGTGGATTGAGGTGTTAGCTTTTGGCCATGTTGGATCATCCTCCCAAAAAATGTAGTTCTTTAATTAGATACAATCATGGCAAAGTCTGGGAGCTAGAAAGATTTTTATTTTCATGTGTACGGAATAGCTAGTTTGCTAATCATGTTCCTCTACTATAAGCTTTTGGAACATACTAACTGCACATTAATAAAATAATGTTTGGAACCCGAACTGTTGTCTCTGGTGAGCTGAGAGCTAAGCTGTGCTGGGGTAGGATCTGGTGTCTTGGCAGAGCTACCATACCCTAATGACACATTTTATTTATGTCCTACTTGGACTGGTGGGTTTGCTAGTTGAAATAGCCAGTCAGCAAACCCTTCACATTCATGCTAGCCCAAAGCCAGGCTATGCTGGGGTGTGTGGGTGTAGCCGTGGGCCCAGAGTGTGGGTACAGACTGCTGGCAAAGGGGAGGATGACATGGTGTGTTAGGGGACAGAAGGTGTAACCCTTAAATCTCTGTCCTAGCTCCTGTCAACCTAGCAGTTTAAAAACAAGACATTGTAAATAGATAAACAAGACCACTTTGGTGGGAAAAGATCTTTGGGGACATGAAAGGAAACTCATTTTGGCATCCCCTGAGCAGAGTTCCTTTAGCAAAAATCCTTTCAATCCAGAAAGCACCTTTGTGTGCTTCTGACATTATAAAAACAAACTTGAGCATTTTTTTTGTGGTGCATGCACTCAGTCATGTGTGCATTTCTTGCATACTATCAAAAATGTCCCAGAGGGTGAAATCTCTAGAAATGGAAAACAAGGAGAAGAAAACAAAGCATATTATATTGCTTCTTTAAACTTTTTTTGTATTGTGATTTGAAATATTGTAATATTTAGATTTCTAATCCTCAATCAGTAAACTAACCCCAGATAAACTCTGCTATGTTCAATAATCCCTGAATCAAAATCTTGTACTGTAGCTTACTCTTGGATTTTCTTTTGCTGTGTGGGTTGGAGCTGAGCTCATAAAAGGAAATGGATAGAGAAAGAAACACAAGCATTACTTAGTATACAATGAATCATTTTATCCCCTTAATATAAAATCAGTATGGGTCACATAGTTTAACCTGGTAAATTCCAGATTTGCTTGCAAATGTTTCTAACTTTAGCACTTAACCTCAGGAGTAGACTGTATCTATTTATTCCCTTTTGAATTAAAATGTGTTATTTCTCTGCATGAGGTTAACATCAGTAGTTTTTGAGAACTCTATCATTCCTTCTGTTTCTGATATTTAGTATTTGGAAGTTACAGCCTATATAGCCCAATTGGAACAGAGATACTGTATATATAAAATATGTCTCATATTTACACAGATCAGAAGCTATGTTTACACAGCAGGCAGTGATCAGCAAGCTCAGCACATTTTGAAGCTGTAAACCATAAAGTTTGGGCAACCAAGACCCTCAATTTTTTAAAAAATTTCCACCCTCTTGATATTGTGTTGGCCATTTTGCCCATGTTCATGTGCACCCGCCAGACTCAAAAATTTCCTCACCCCTGGTGTGTGTGTGTGTGTGTGTGTGTGTGTGTGTGTTAACTGTGTGTATTTTAATTGTTTTACTCTACCTGTATGCTTCTTTTATCTGAATGTTCACTCCACTGAGTGCCCTATAGGCCAAAAAGGCAACATATAAATATAATGAATGAGTGAATGAATGATTATTTTTCAGTGGGTCTTCTCACTGTATCTCAAATATAAATACAATTTAGCCATTTTAGCTTCCAAGGAGAGTTCAGGCTTGATTTGATCTAAGGGGCTTGTAGGAAAAACTTATTTGGTTTACATTTTAATGGAAGCCAATCTAATTTTATACTTTTGAATATGCTTTGTCCATCTTAACACAATGAGCTTGATCAAGAAGAAACTTAGCTAGGCAAGATTCATAATCTGCTGCCAGATGTTTACTTTGCTTATGGTCTGTATTTTCTCATGTCAGAGTGTTTAAATTAATAGAAAGTAGCATGAAAGCATCTACCCTTTAATAGCAATGTGTTAGATCCGGAGATCAGGGCGCGGGAGTGAGGACACGGAAGCCATTAAGGGTGAACCAAACAACACGTCTGTTTATTGTGGTTAGCACAGACAACAACAACAACGGCTGGGTCAGCAGGGGATTAAATACCCTGCTTGACCCAGCCCACTGACCAATGGGTAGCGGCGATTTTCCCGCCGCTAGGACATTTAAATATCTAACACCCCTTCCCCCCAGAATGCCCCAGTCTGCTATTTGCATACAAAATCCTCCAGGTGACGGGGGCGTGTTCTTACTCGATCGGACCTGCGCAGTTCAGTCGGTGCTGGGGCATCGGGCAGAGCGGACCTGTCGCTCTCGCTCTGCCCTGGCTGGGCCGGGAGCGGATCCGGAATACGAGCATCGGGCTCCGCGGTGACCGGGGGTGAGCCTGTTCCACACGGTAAGCTGGCCGGTGATGGTGCTGCGTGAATGGGGCTGTTTTCTGGCCAAACCGGGTCGGTGACCGGTTCGTCCATCGGGTGCATGTCTGGCTCAGCGCCGGTCTGCACTCCCCGGGGGAGGTTGCTATCCGTGTCGGGACTCGTTCGCCTCCTGAGCTGGTCGACATGGCGTTTCCATGTCCGACCATCAGCGAGGCGAACCTTGTAGGTGTAGGGGCCCAGCATTTCGCTGACGGTTCCCTCTTCCCACGGGTGGCCCGACGCGTAGTTCCTAGCGAAGATTGGTGAGTCAATGGCCAGTGTCTGGCCCTGTGGTTGGTCCCCCCTGAACTTGTCTGGAGAGTACCTAGGGTGTAACCGGTCAAGCTGACAACGGAGTCTCCTACCCATGAGTAACTCTGCGGGGGCCCTTCCCGTGGCAGCGCAGGGAAGGTTGTGTTGGGCCAGCAAGAACGTGTCTACGCGTTCCTGCCAGTCCCCGGGTCCTAGCCTTTCCAGGGCCTCCTTTGCGCTGCGCACGAATCTCTCGGCCTGCCCATTCCCTTGCGCCCTGAACGGGGACGTGAGAGCGTGCCTGGTTCCTAGGGATGCCAGGTACTGTTCAAACTCAGTGGCCGTGAACTGAGGCCCGTTGTCAGAGACTAGGGTGTCGGGAATGCCGTGTGTGGAAAAGAGTTGTCTGAGTTCCCGGATCATTGCTCTGGCTGTGGTGCTACTCAGGAGTCGGATCTCCAACCATTTCGAGTAGGCATCCACTACAATCAGGAATGTTTGGCCGTGGAATGGGCCGGCGAGGTCGATGTGAATCCTCTGCCATGGGCCCGAGGGCTGTTCCCATTCTCTGACCGGGGCTGCTGGTGGATTGGGTCGTGATGATTGGCAAGGTGTACATTTGGCCACCCACGACTCTATGTCCTTGTCAATACCAGGCCACCACACGTAACTTCGGGCTAACCCCTTCATCTTTACTATTCCCGGGTGGCTGGCATGCAGTGTTTCTAGGACCTTGGGGCGGATTTTCCTGGGCACCACTACCCGGTCCCCCCACAGCAAGCAACCCCCCACACAGCACAGTTCGTCTTTCTTGTCGAAATATACCTTGAACTCCCCTTCCCCCTTGTCCGGCCACCCCCGCTGAACCCAGCTGGAAACGACCCGAAGTTCGGCGTCCCGCGCCGTCGCCCTGGCAACCTCGGCCGACGTAGTGGGGGCAGAGTCCAGGATGTCCAGGGCAAGAACCGATGCTTCCCCCCGTTCCACGCCTTCCTGGGTCGGGAGGGGGCATCTGCTCAAGGCGTCAGCATTTCCCATGTGTTTCCCGGGCCGGTAGACTAAGGTGTATGAGTACCCCGACAGGAAAATGGCCCACCTTTGCATCCGGGGGGACAAGGCAGAGGGTGTAGGCCGGTCGCCAGCCAGGAGTCCCAATAGGGGCTTATGATCAGTCACAAGTTCGAAGTCCCGGCCCTGAATTTAGCCAGGACAGCGGCGACCCTGTCCTTGAGCTGCCCGGGATCCCCCGCAATTATCAGGACATCATCAAAATAGGGTACCACCCCCGGGAGTCCTTGGAGGAGCCTTTCCATCGTGCTCTGAAACAGTCCCGGAGCTATGCTGACCCCGAACTGCAGCCTCGTGCACTTGAATGCCCCCCGGTGTGTGACAATGGTCTGGGCTTCGGCCGTAGTGTCATCCACCGGAAGCTGTTGGTACGCTTGGGCCAGGTCCAGCTTGGCAAAGATCTTGCCAGGGCCCAGTGAATGGAGTAAGTGGTCTATGACGGGAACCGGGTACGCGCTCGGCTCTAATGCCTTGTTGATCGTGCATTTGTAGTCCGCACAGATGCGCACTGACCCATCCGGTTTGATAGGGGTCACTATGGGGGTCTCCCACCGAGCGTGGTCTACGGGAACGAGGATTCCCTGGGCGACCAGCTTGTCGAGCTCCTTCTCGACCCTGGGCTTGAGTGCCAGTGGGACTCTCCGAGCCTTAAGTCGGATGGGGGCAACGCTCGGGTTGAGTGCAAATGAAATAGGGGACCCCACATACCTGCCCAATCCTTCCCCGAAAACGTCCTGGAATTCGACCATCAGGTCGTCCCTCAGCGAGGCGTCCCCGGGCTGGTCAGTCGCAGTGTTGTGGATGCCAGCGATGGACAGTCCCAGGGCGGGGAACCAGTTTGTGCCCAGTAGCGTCGGGATGTTACCATGGACTACGGTCAGCGGTAGGCTTTCTTCCTTCGGTCCGTACTTGACACGGACCCACTTCTGTCCTGCGACGGGGAGGAACTTGCCTTGGCAGTCCTTGATTCGGATCCACTGGGCCTGGAGGTCTGATGCTTTTAGGGCCGGGAATGTCTTCTTCATCCACCTCCACGGGATGATGGATATGGCGGCCCCAGAGTCGACCTCCATCGGACACTCTGCCCCGTCGATCGTGACTGTGGCGTGGTACTTCTCTCCCTTCTGTGTGGCGGTGTGGCTTATCGTGAGCGTGTGCGTCTCTGCATCTTCGAATTTGCCGCTGTTGCGTCCCTGGCGCCTCTGATTTGTCCTCTGTTTGGCGGCCATCTTGCCCGGCGGGAACTTTTGAATCTGCCGGTCAGCTTGGTTCTCCGCTTGCCTTGCCCGGCAGACCCTCCCAATGTGTCCCCGCTTGTCGCAATAGCGGCAGATGGCCTCCCTGAAGCGGCAATGTGCCCGCTGGTGTGGCCCTCCGCAGCTGGCGCAGCGCTGGCCGCTCCTGCCCGAGTTTCCCCCGTCGGTCGCGCACACCTCTGCTTCTTCCTCTTCGTCCTCGTCAGAAACGACGTCTTGATGGTGAGCGGAGGCTTGGCGGGGCGCCAACGGGGACCGGTTGAGGGAGGATGCGGTCGACATCGAGAGCTCGAAAGCTCTGGCCTCCTCGATGGCCCCGGCCAGGGTCAGGTCTCTCCAGGCCAATAGCCTCTTCCGGAGCTTGTTGTCGCGGACTCCTCTGATAAGCTGCTCGGTCAGGGAGTCCTCGAGGAATGGCCCGAATATCGCCGGGACGGCTGCTGCCCTTAGGGCGGCCACGTACTCGCCGATGGTTTCCCCTGGCATCTGGTATCGGTCCCGGGACTGGTTCCGGAACACGAACTTCGATGGCTCCGGTGCATAGTGGTTCTTGAGGGCCAACTGTAGTGCTTCCCATGAGACGTCCAGGATTGGTGTTGGATCCACCAGGGACTGGGCCACTTCGTAGACCTTGGCTCCGCAGTGGGTGAGGAAGAACGCCTTCTTCCGCTCCGATGCTATCTCTCCCAGTTCCGCAGCTAGCAGGGAGAACTCAAAACGGTCCATATAGCTCTTCCATCTCTCGTCCTTCGGTTGGAAGGGAGCCGGTGGAACGTAAGCAGCCATGGCGAGGTGCCTTCGTGAGAGGTGGCTCTGGTGTGTGTGATGGTTCTGGTCCGTTCCTCAAAATCCCATCCTCGTCGCCAGTGTTAGATCCGGAGATCAGGGCGCGGGAGTGAGGACACGGAAGCCATTAAGGGTGAACCAAACAACACGTCTGTTTATTGTGGTTAGCACAGACAACAACAACAACGGCTGGGTCAGCAGGGGATTAAATACCCTGCTTGACCCAGCCCACTGACCAATGGGTAGCGGCGATTTTCCCGCCGCTAGGACATTTAAATATCTAACACAATGTATAAAGCTTTATGGACCTACATGAGTGGGCTGAAGCAGAGTTAAAAACCTACTCAGAAAAAGATGGGATCAAGAAATCCTGTGCTAACTGGTGAGGCTTCACCAGTTGTCAAAGACACGCTCAGCTGTTGAGCAGTTCCCAGAAAGGTGGTCCTGATAAGATTGACATTTTGTCAATTAGTAACTGGAACTTAGACACACCTTATACATTACATAGTATTCCACCTAGAGTTTCATTGCAACAATAATGCAAGCAAGTAAATTCTCAAGGCCTTGATATTTATCAAGGCCAAAAGCCTTGATATTTATTGAATTTCTATATCGCCATCTGCGTGTTAGCCTACTCTGGGCAGTGAACGAACAGAAAATAAATAACAACAATACCCACAACAAATCAAAACCCACCACCAACAAATAAATCGACTAGTGGCTTCAAAGTATTGTACATTTAACCTGCAACACATTGCTGGTTTTGTCCTTGAAACTGTCAGCATGATTTGAAAGCAGCCAGAAATCTCTGCTACACCTCCCAAGCAAAGAGGAGAATGTGGTGATTCCCCATCAACACATACAAGGATGAAACAAGGTAGGATTTACATCCAGTGCTGATTGAACTCCTTTCTAAAATAAGTCCATTGATCACTATCATTGACAACATTTTCTTTGATCCCAAAGCCTTTTGATTTTCTCTATCAGGAGAATTAAAGCAAAGTAGGTTTCTCCCATTGCAAAAACTTTAGGTTTATTTTTATTGATTGGTTGATTACTCTTCACTGTTCTGCACTGCTTGTGGTACCTGTTTCAGTTGAATGCCAGTTTTATTTAATATTTTTGTATTTAATATTTTTTAAATGGTATAGTATTGCAATTTTCCGTTTTTGTCACTGGTTTTGCAATTTGGGTCTTTGGGTGTCAGTTTTCTGTATTGCTTTTTACCACAATTGGGAGAAAATATATAAATATATACAATCCTTCTAGGACAGGGGTTCTCAACCTTTTTAAGCCATGGGCCATATCATGCCCCCTCACACAGCTGAGCGGGCCAGACTGGTGGTTCTCCCACTGTAAATGCTGCTGTAAAACACATCTGCAATGTGCCATGGACACATTTACGGCTGCCATAAATGTTCCATTTCTGGTGGCAGTGGTGATGGTGATGCAGGCCATATGAAATAGTGTCAGCTCCGGCCCACAGGCAATGGGTTGAGAACCCCTATTTTAGGAGTTGTGGTTCAAAAAAGCAGCTTTTTCAAACTCTGTCTTTTCAGCTGCTGCCTTGTTTTTATGGAACATATGTGAACAAAAGTGTGTACAGCTGCTTGGGTAGAAGGAAGTCTTTAGCTACTCAATGTTATCAGAAAAGTAGCCAAAATTTGTCCCAAACTGTAATTTTGTTCAATTTAACATAACATATTTCTTCCCAGCAATGGCAAAACATGAGTAACAATTCTCTAAAAAAAAGTAAGGCTATGTTTGGCTAGGTCATTGATGGCGAACCTTTTAGAGACCAAGTGCCCAAACTGCAATCCCAATCCCACTTATTTATCTCATAGTGCCAACATAGCAACATGAGAGGAAGGAAACACTCCCATTGGGCTGCTGGGCAAAGGGGCAGGGCAAACTCTATGCTGGGAGAAGGAGGAAGTGCTCCCATAGGGCTGCTGGGCAGAGGGATGGGGTGAACTTTACTGGGAGGAGGGAAGAAGTGCTCGCATTGGCCTGCAGGGCATAGGAGTGGGGCATGCTCTGTGTTGGAGTGACTGCACAAGTGCCCACAGAGAAGGCTTCGAGTGCCACCTCTGGCACATGTGCCATAGATTTGCCACCACTGGGCTAGGTTTTGCTTTCTTTTACTGTGGATATAGCTAAATGAGGTAGATGGCAATTGTGTATTGAGGCTTGTGTGTAAGCAGTTTTGAATTATAATATGACTATAACAGCCAATGATTCCACAATAAATCCTTATTATTGTTATTTTGTTACTTAGACAATACAAACCCGAAAAAGAAAAAAGAAAGGGGGAAAGACCAGGGGAAAATGTTATTCTTCTGGCAGCATAAACCATTTCTTTGTCTGTGCAATTATTGGACCCATGTACTCAGTCTTCTTTGGTAGTTAATTATTTACTCTTTTGTTAGCAAATCTTTGTGTGCAACTGTAAACCAGAGTAAATTAGCAGAGTTATAGAAGCACCATTTGTTTTTTAATTATTAAAATTATGCCACAGGAAACTTATTTTGCCTTTTCATTTAATAGCTCTCCTTAGTGTCCCAGTGCTGGAGGAAAGTTTGCTTTCTCATTATAGGAAGTGGCAAAGCTGTTCTGTAATCTCTACCACGAGAATTAAGCAAAACAAAGTAGCCTTCTGCCATGGCAAAGCAAGTTTTAAAAATATTTGTTGTACAGGAAAAGCTAATCATATCTTCCTGTCTCAGAGGGTGCATATACAATATATACAATTTGCAATGATTTTAAATAGAAGTGTATGTCTCAGCCTACACAAGGATTCAGACATGAGCATAGTTGCTAACTGCAGGCTCTTAAGGTTTGTTCTTTGGCTGGGATCAGCTTGCTTGCCTCAATTTATGCTGCAAATGTATTTTTAAGTAGTTTATAGAGTAAATTTTCAAAGCATACAAATCCAACTTTTAAAAAAGAGAGAGATCCATAAAATCCTTTGAATCACACATTGCTTAGTCATAGGTAAATATCTCCCTTGCTCGAAAGCAGTAGCGTCGCATGGATTTCAGCCGCCCGGGGCGTAAGCCAAATTTGCTGCCCCCTGATGGATACTGGAGCCTGCTCCCACTAGGGCTTTCTGGGAATTGTAGTTGAAGAACACCCCTACACCCAAAAAATGCCACCTGGGGTGGGCCTTCCCCTGGTCCCCCTACACTACATCACTGCTCGAAAGTCAGTTGTGTCTGACTCTAGGAGCCAATGCTCATTTCTTACTGCCAAAGAGCCAGCACTGTCTGCATCTATAGATGTATCCATGTGGCAGGCATTACGAGATGCTGAAGTGCACAGAGCATTGTTACCTTTTCTACTTGCAATTTCTTGCTTTCAAACTGCTAGGTTAGCAGGAGCTAGGACAGATGACAGGCGCTCACTCTGTTGACCTGCTGACCTTCTAAGCCCATTGCTTAGTCTTGCATACTAATAAATAAAGACAGAGTACAGCCAGAATCCTATTACATACTTACCTTGGCATAAGTGTAATGACATAAATTCCCCTTCCTTGTCAGGGTTGCAAAGTTCAAGATGTTCTTCGCTTCCCTTGCAGGGTTTAACTTCATCTTTCAGAAGGTGGAAGAAATACCAAGAGAATAAGATATCCTGGATGTTGTGCTAACTAACAGTCAAGTACTAGTCAATGAGGTGGAAATAGTGGCAGCTTTGGGTGGAAGTCAAGCTATCCTCCTGGGATTTGCAATAGCGAAAAGGGAAAGTTGAGAATGCCATATGGACTTCAGGAAGGGTGATTTCTGTAAGGTTCAGGAAATAATGGATCATATTCCATGGTGAAAAAAGAAGAGAGTTAGGGAGGTATAGAAATATCTTAAGAGTGGGATACTAAGGGCACAATCACAAGCAATTCCTATAACAAATAAAAGTGGCAGACATTTGAAGAAATGTGTCACTGCATAAGGAACTTTCAAATGAGATAAGATTTAAAAGGTGAATGTATAAGTAATACAGTATAAGGATGGGCAAATAACTCAGGAAGAATACAAGTGAATAGCCAATAACTGTAAGACTGAAGCTCAAAAAAGGCTCAGACTATTAAGAGAGGTTTTGAAAAAGGTTTTATCTATGCTCAAGAAAAGGAGACCCACCAGCAAATAGTAAGTCCACTGCATAGAGATTGTAGAGGAATATTAATGAGTGACAGAGAGAAGCCAGAACTGCTGACAAATTCCATTGGCTCTGTATTATCCCAAAAGGAAAGCAGGGTTCAATCTAATGCAGGTAGAATAATGAAGGATGGGATAGGACTGCGGCCAAGGTAAGTAAAGAGGTGATATGAGGACATCTAGCTAGTTTAAATGAATTCAAGCCTCCTGGTGATGAACAGCATTCAAGAGCATCTAAGAAACTTGCTGATCTAGTCTCATATCCTCAGTCTATAACTTTTTTAGATTATTGGACAATAAGTCAGGTCCCTGAAAACTTGATGGAAGAAAATTACAGACCACTACTGACTGGTCAGCTTCACTTTCTTTCTTTATTCATTTTAGAGCATTACAAAGTTTAAAATTATTTATATACAGTAATACCTCATATAACATTAGTATCGAATAACACTAAAATCGCATAACATTAAGCAATCTGGGGGGAAGAATTGCATCAGATAACATTAAGATCCTATGGGATGCTTCAGATAACAACCGCTAAAGCCTGTGTGGTTACAATGTATCTCTATGGATCCCATAGGATTTTAACATGCATCAGATAACACTAAAAATCATATAACACCAAGACTTGTGGAACCAGGTTTTAGTGTTATATGAGGTTTTACTTTGTACAGTACATGGATACAAGTAATTAAAAATGTTATAATAAATTATATTATCCTATATACTCTAGTATAAGTTGATCTGAATATAAGTTGAGGTACCTAATATGGACCTTTAAAGCTAGGAAAATAGATTGACCCGAGTATAAGTTAGGAGTGGAAAATGCAGCAGCTGCTAGTGAGTTTCAATAATAAAAAACATGAAAATACAGTAAAATTAATTAATTTAAACATTTGTGTGGGCATGTTTTTGAGTGTTTACAGTAGTTACTGATATTTTTTAAAACTGTATTTATACCACCAAACAGTGGTGGCACTGCAGACGAAATGAGTGGGCAGGCCAATTGCACTAAGGCAGGAAGTGATGCTCTAGCCTAGCCTCTTGCTCTCCCTGCAAACAGGAAGCATGGCTTCCCCCTCCTTCTTGGCCACATGGAGCAGGGACAAAGACATGAAAGTAAATGAAACCCTTTCTTTTTATGCACAGGTTAGGTTTCCCACTGAAATGCATTGGAAACAAACAAATAATTTCTTGTATTCTGAAGCTTTTCTGTTTGTTTTTTTCCAATGCATTTAAAAGAGAAATCGTGATTTGCGTCCTCTTATAGCCATATGACTCTCCTGAAGCTGAAAGTCACATTTAAGCTCCTGAACCTCACCAAATCCAGCGTGGTTTTGGGACCCTTGTGGTTGCTGACCTGTGTATAAATTGAGTCACCTTTTTGGACCTCATTTTGGGGGCTAAAAAACTCAACTTATACTCAAGTATATACAGTACTTTTGTCCAGAAGCAGGCTACTTCAATAGCATTATCTAAGCAATTTACTAGATCTTCTTTTGTATGTGTGTTGGGGCATAAATTGTGTGTTCATAAATGCTGCATTAGTTGATTGTATTTGCATTCACAGAACATTTGCCCTGTGTCCTAATAGTCCGATGTTATTTGATTATTCTTTAATATTCCTATTTAGCAATAGCAATAGCAATCAAACTTATATATCATCCCATAGAACTTAGTGCACTCTCTAGGCAGTTCACAGGGTAATCAGCATTTTAACTCCATGTGCTGGGTATTCGTTTTACTGACCTCGGAAGGGTGGAAGGCAGAGTCAACTTTGATCCCTGTCAGGATCAGCCTCACAATGTTTTGGCTGTGGTACAGCAGTTTAACCATTGCTTAGCTTCAGAATCTATTGAGTGACTTCCAGTCCAGCAAAAATCTTGTCCTGATGGGAAACACTCTTCGGCATGCATCAATTTAGCAAGGTTTGTTATTTTGCTATGAAGGATGTAGAAGGAGCCCCCTCGAAGAGTGGAAAGCACTATGAGCAAACAGTGTGCAATCAGCTAATTCATCCTACTTAGAAACCTTGCTCAGTAAACCTGCTGGATGAGATTCATATTGATGCTTGAAAGGGTTCTACAGTGGATAATAAAACAGTTGGCCTTAGAAAGGAACATTACAAACATTACAATTTCTAAGACTGAGCGTGAGTTTCTCAAAAACAAGTAAAGCCAGACTAATAATCCTTTTCTTAATTTCTTTCTCTTGTTTCTTCAGAGTCATAACCATGGGAAATAAGGGAAATTCTGTGAAAATAGTGTGCTTCACACAGGAACACATTTGACAAGGTCCCTCATTATATTCTTATTGCAAAGATAGAAAAAAAGTGGGTTAAATGATTCTATGATTTGGTGGATTTGTAGCTGCTTGATGGTCCAAACCAAGGAATACTCACCAGTGGTTCCATGGGAAAGAAGTGATAGGTGGAGAGCCACAGAAGTTTGGATCCAGTGTTGAATAAACTCTTTCTAAATGTCTTTGAGGAAATTATGACACCAAAGGATGGGAGAACTGGGCTAAATAGGAACATCAGCTACCCAGTCCTCCAGTTGAATCAACAATAATTTAGTATCAAAAAAATAGTGGTCAGATCTCACTTAAAATTCTTTTCCTTGAAAAAACTCTGACCTTTTTGCTTGATGGCTCTCCTGAACACAATTCCAGCAGGAAAGTGGTTAGCTACAGGGAGTGATTTTCATATTGTCTTTCTCATTCACTGGGTAATTTGAACCATTTTGGCTTGAGATTGTTTCAGGAAAGTTCCTTTGTTTTGTGCATTCCTATCTAAAGAAATTCAGAAAATCTTCTAAGCTTAATTGTTGTGTACTATTCAGAACATATATTTTTGTTGTTGTTCAGTCACACAGTTGATTTCAACCCTTTGCAACCCCATGGACCACTGTCCACCAGGCACCTCTGTCCTTCACCATCTTCCTTAACCCACCCACATCTGTGTCCATTGTGTCTACAGTACTATCTAGCCATTTCATTTTTGGCCACCCCTTCTTCTTTTGCTCTCCGCCTTACCCAGCATCAAGGCTTTCTCAAGTGAGTCCTCTCTTCTCATTTGATGTCCAAAGCATTTTAGCTTCATCTTTACTATTTGACTTTCTAAGGAGCAGTCAGGGTTGATTTCTTCTAAGATCAACCTATTTGTTCTCCTCACTGTCCAGGGTACTATCAAAACTCTCCTCCAATACCACATTCTTCTGTGCTCAGCTTTCCTTATGGTCCAGCTCTCACAATATAAACCTATATAAAAGCATCAAATTTTTCATCCTGTTCCTAAAAGGGAACTCATATTTTATTTATCATTTAAGTTAAAACCCATCAGATTTAAGTTATCAAATATAGTTAGCAAAGCAGTTACATGCTTTTCACAGTTCTTCTTAGAGTCAAGTCTCAGTCTCTCAGACTTCTTGATTTCAAACTTGCAAAGCCACAGGTTTTCTTTAGGATATTTAATATGTCATTGGCAGATTCACATTCCTTTATGAATGCAATGTGCTGGTCTGATAAGCCTTCGCGGATCATTGCCTTATGGATTTGAGGCAGCTTCAGGTCGTCATCTGCTAGGAATGCAGCTCTGAAAGTTGCAAAATGAGACCCACAGCCAACTGCAGCTACTGGAGCCTTCATGAGCTCTAGCTGAGATTCATGGGGAAGAGCTATATAAGAATTGGCTCTTATGCCCAAAAGCTGCCTCAGCAAGAAAGGTTTTGAGGTGAATTTGATGAACATCTTACGTTTTGGTTGGGTGGTCTGACAGCTTTTGTAATGTAATGAAAATCGTGTACTTTTGATGAGCTGCCACCACAAAACTAAAGCACCCACGAAAATAATGGTTACATTGACTGAAAGCTCGTCTCAGTTACTTTCAGAAATGTAAAGAGCCATTGGCCAAAAATATAAAGCAATTATGTCATTGCTTCCAAAAGTTGCCTTGAAAAAAATGCAATCTTTGCTGGGGGTGGTGGTGGTGGTGTCAGTTTTTGGCAGCCCCGCAACCAAACCACACAACCTATTCAGGTGACCCAAAGTGTGTTTGAAAGAGGAAAGAATGGTCACTATTACATTTGAAATTGGACTTTTGGGGGGAAACTATGAAGTGTTTTACAAAAACCCACTCAAATGAGGTCACAAAAACGCAAAAATAAAAGGGAAAATGTGTTAGAAACTTAATATGACAACTTCCTGAGGTGGATACAATTTGAATGCAACATGTGGAGAAGAATGATGCCAAAGCAGAAATCAACAACAAAGATATTAAGGAAAAATGTTACTTATAAAAATGACATTTTGGGGGGTCAGTTGGCGGTGTGCCAGTGACCAAACCAATCAACCGATCAAATTGATCCAAAGTGTGATTGATAGAGGATATAATAACCTTTCTTGTGACACTTATACAATTTGGATAAGATTTCAGAAACATTTTCTATGAAGGTTTAAAACAAAAAAAAACTTTCTAACCTTTCTTCCTTAAAAAAAAAGTCTCTCTCCAACTCTCGCTTTCTCGCTGGATGTGGAAGTTAACAGGCTGCCAACATGTTCGTTTTGTGAAGGAAGGAAGGTAAGAGAGAAAGTGGGAGGGGAATCAGAACCCACCCAGCCATGAAGAGGCAAGCAAAAACTTTAAAAAGTTCTCATTTGCATCTGCTGCTTCTGGCTTGCCTCTTCACTGCCAGATGGGTCCTGATACCCCACCACCACCCACCCACCCACCCACCCACCCACCCACACACACACACTTTCTTTCTAACCTACCTTTCTTTAAAAAAAAGGGGTCTCTCTCCAACTCTCGCCTTCTCGCTGGATGTGGAAGTAGGCTGTCAACGTGTTCATTTCGTGAAGGAAGGTAAGAAAGAAAGGAGGGTCAGGACCCACTTGCCAGTGAAGAGGCGAGCAAGAACTTTTAAAAGTGGCAGGTAGAGTCTAAGGACACTACTATTAGGGATATAGTTCATTAATTTGATGTGTTGAATTATGCTCATTAGTTCATTTATTTCTTTTGATCTGAATGAAATAAAAGAAATAAATGAACTAATTAGCATAATTTAACACATTGAATTCATGAACTAAGTCTCTGAAGGTAGTGTCCTTAGTTTCTACCTGCCACTTTTTTTGGATTTGCTGTGGTGTTGTTTCCTGTGAATCCCTACTTCTTCTTGCTCCAGCCTTAAAGGTACGCTGCTTCAGTTGCTTCTTTGGTTGTCTGGCTCATGATCTGCTTATACTTCCTGTTCATGCTCCAGTCCTAAAGGTACCCTACTTTGGTTGCTTGCTTGGTTGTCTGGCCTCTGGCCTGATTGAACTATGTCTTGTTTACTGGACTATCCTTGTTCACCTGGCTTTGACCTTGGACTTGGGTTTGGATGTACATAAAGTTTGCCATTTGACCTCTAGCTTGGTTGCCCTGGTCCATTTGACCTTTAGCTTGATTACTCTGGGCATAAGTACCCTGTGCCGCTATTTGGCAATCTATGTTTGGACTATGACATTGCCTTTTCTATAGAATTATTCTTTCTTCAGGTTATCTCAGCTCTTGCTTCTGCTCCTACTTCTAGTCCATCATTTCCAATATTCATGTGTTTGTAGAGCCCTTAAATTACTCTGCAATCTATTCTTTCACTGAAGGAAAAAATAGCAGGAGTAATCTATTCTGATTAATATCCACCCTTGTATTTCTGAGTGAAAAAAGTTCAAAAATGAAAAAAAGGTCTTTTTTACTACCTAGTGTGTGATTTAGTTAAGGGGGTGGGAGAGACAAAAATGGCAATTCTTAGAAAACAATAAAACTTACAAAATAATTGGTAGTTATCTCTCTCAGCCAAGCTAATAGTCTGGGTTCATAACTTATTGGGCAATTTATTGTTATTCAGTTATTCCCTCTAGTTAGCAGAGAATGAGGTAGACAAAAATCACAGAGAAATGAGAGATTAACTCAGTCTTATCAACCTCCCCTGTGCAAAAAAAACCCTAGCACTTTGAATGATAAATTCACTCTATAAACATTTAAAGTAGAAAAGGGTATCTTTACTTATAATTGCAATCTACAGTTACAGTCAGAAAAAAGGGGGAAATGAACTATACAGCATGTAGATGACTTTCCATGCTTGTTTCTTGGAGGAATGTCAGAAGAAGGACTATTAACAAAACAATGGAAGCAAGAAAGCAAACAAACAAACAGGTAGAGGGGGTGGTTTGCCTCAAATACCAGAGGCAGGAAAAGAATTTTACCAATCAAGTTAGTGGCAAAGAACAAGCACATCAGGCTATAAAACCCTCTCTCTCTGAATGCCCAGTATTAGTGCATGTGAGACTGTGTAGAAAACTACATGTGATTCTGGCCAGCAGAATGACA
The DNA here is from genome assembly GCA_030440675.1 of Furcifer pardalis. Taxonomy (NCBI): domain Eukaryota; kingdom Metazoa; phylum Chordata; class Lepidosauria; order Squamata; family Chamaeleonidae; genus Furcifer; species Furcifer pardalis. Next base: position 66,476,426 of record CP126896.1, read on the forward strand.
CAAGATTTGTGGGGTGCTAGCTGGGAACTTCGGAGTTTTTCTCTCTGCTCCTCTCTCTCCTCCTCACAGCAGCTCTTTTTATTAACAGTTTACAATAGCATACCACATACAAAGAACTAGTATAATCAATCAACATTCACCACACCGCCATGCCAGGCTGCACTAGGCCTACTCAAGTAGACATTTACACAATTGATGATAGATGAATGCAACCTATTTCTGTATCCTTACAATAGTAGGATGCATATAGCTAAGAGAAAGGAATGCTCTGGGTTCATTTGAACAGGAACAGGCATTTCCACCATCATAGGGAATGAACAACCTGTGTTATTGTTCACACAATATTGAATAATTTGTTCTCACAATATGCTGTCCAGTTCACTTGGCTGCTATCCCAACAATCAGATGGATAAACAAGTTGTTATGATTTTCCTCTTGCATCATATTCAAAATCTGAAACTTCTGAAACATGTGCAGAATCTCTTTATAAAGAGATGAATAATACATGTGGTGTTATCAAAGAACACACCTGGCATTTGTTATAAATGAGTGCAAAAAAAAAAAGCACCCATTTCCATCAGCACAGAATTGGTCTCATTATAAATTGATTCCTCGAGTTACCTTTTGGTCTATACATTATTTAATAAAGTAAATCTGTGCTGATGTTTTTTAAATTTAAAAAAAAGGAATTGTAAAAATGAGGAACTCATCTAGGTCTCAGGAGACCTATATTGTTATGAAATGTACATGATGACCAGAATCCTATTGTAATCATGTAGTACAGTGGTCCCCAATGTTCTGGAACATGAGGATCACATTAAGGTGCCAAATGCCTAAAGAAGGCCACATCTTAAGTCAAAATGTAACAAAATTGTTAACCTCTTGATTTAGATAATAATAATAATAATTCAGAGGTAAATAAGCAGGTTGGAGGGCCACAGAGAAAGAACTTGTTGTGGACCCCTGATGTAGTGTATTGCTTGCTGTCTGTCACAGTTATGCACTTGCTTGTGCATTCAGTTCTGTGTCCTAGTGTGCAACAGACAACCAAAAAGCCTGTTCTCATTCCCAAAATTGGGCCTAAAGATGTATCAAAATGTTACATACAACATTGATTCTTATAGCATGAATCATGATATGTTTTGTGGCTCACAGCTTTCAGCCCCCGTACCCTTCCTTCTATTTCTTCATTACCATTATCCTCACTGTCAAAACCAGACCATCACCATCTTGCTGTTTTATTCATTTGGAACCACTAAATCAGCATATAGTAAAATTGGAAAGCTACAGTGCTCTGTCTCCTCCTGATGTCTTTTCCACTAATTACTTCAGGCTTATCCTCTTTGTTTCATCTCTGTTACTGACATGGTCTAAAGTTTTATTCAAAGGACCCTTGAATTTGAGGTCAAGAGCCTGGAATTATACCTGCAGCCCTTAACACAGCCTTCTTATGGTTTTAGCCTATGCATATATACCATGTTGATATATCTCTAGGTATTATCAAATAAGAACACAGGTAGGGGAAACTGCCCTATACTGAGTCCTTGCCTTCATGCATGAAGTGGACTCTTAAGAGAGTATAAAAGGCAAATTGTGAGCAATTCAGCAAGTACGTATAGCAGAGGACACATTCTGCCTATCCAGAATTTTCTATTTTTAAATGCAATTTTGCAGCATCAACCTTCTATAATTATCAGATCTCCTATAATAATTAGATCCCAATGGGCCATGGCCACTGCTTGGGGTGGGAAGCAAAAGGAATATATTGCTAAAATGCAGGTCTCTATTGTCATTCAGTTGAATAACAGCATTGTGAAAAGGAAATAAATCATGTTTGCTTGATGTGAGATAAGTAATTTTTAAGGACTATTTTTCGCAGAAAGTAAATAGTGATTTAAGCCTGTGATTTGGTGGTAGTTCCATGCTGGACATGGTCAAGTGGGAATTGATTACACCTTGTCAGCACAGTGAGTGGATGTCTTAACTCAGCCTTAACCCAGAGGATTTCTTCTGTAGGAGGGGATGGAAAATAAAAATCTATGGTAAAGGTAAAGGTTGCCCTTGCTTGAAAGCCAGTCGTATCTGACTGTCTTCTGTGAGAAGGCTGTACATGTAGGTCTGTTAATGACAGGCAACACATATTGATAAGTGGTGCCATCTTCAGGAGGGGCAGCAGTTGTTAGCAGACTCAGCAGATGACATGTTTGCCAGGTACTGGTCTTGCAAAGGACTCTGGAACAAATATTGGAAGTGACTGGCAAAGAACCATCTCTCAATCTTCTGATACTTTGTCCTCAATTATCAGCACTTCACTCTGGTAGTGACCATTGGGAAAATAAAAGGGAATATCTCCATCTATGGTTTTCATTCTTTCACAATGTCCCAATATAGCATTCCTCAAGTCTTTTGTGAGGGGTTTAAAATGACAGTCAGCTTAGATGTGCTACTGAGTTTCCAGAGGACCAGAGGTACTCTCCAGCCTTGGAAATGTCCAACTGTGGAAGGTACAAATGTCTCTAAGAAAGTTATGCCAATGCAATGAGCTATCTGAGTTAAGTCTCATCCAGTAATGCCAATAACATAAAGAAACAGAAAGTGTCTAGGTCACTTTGTCTCAATTATTTGAGACACTGGAATCTCTCCTGAGATTCTGTTGGGCACATGTCCAGAAGAAGAAGCCAGTTGGCCAATCTGCTACAGTACCTGTTCTCCAGCAGATTGGTGACCTTCCTCCCCAACCAAGTAAGACACATATCTCCTGTGCAACCTTGCAACATTCTCCATCACTACCTCAGATGGTTGCAAGGTTAATTGAGAGAAGGGGCAATATTAGTCTGATCCTATAATAGTTTAGGAATACCCTAAACCCTGTTTGAAAAAGAACTAATTTGCAAATGTGAGCAGGAAAAGAGTTCTAGTCCTATTTGTCATTGTCTACAAAGGCAGAGGCACTATCTGAAGAGGAGAGTTTCTGTTATATATGAAGTGTCTCTGCACATTTGGGAATCTTGGAAAAACAGGGTTCTTGATCACATGCAGAAGTTCCAGAGGTAGGATTGTGTTTCTTTGCATGGAGACAGTAATAGGCAGGGGAAGAGAGAGAACTCCGGGCTTATGCTTTCAAAGGGATTCTCAACCTATGGCCTGCAGGCCAGACCCAGCCTGTGGCACCATTTCATGTGGCCCAAGTTGCTGCTGCTACCACCACCAGAAGCAGACACATTTATGACAGCTGTAAATGCAACCATGGCTGTTGTGAACATGTCAGTGACAACCACAGATGCATTTTAAGGCAGCATTTTTGACGAGGGGAACCACCAGTCTGGCCCACTCAGCTGTCTGAGGGGGCATGGTCTGGCCCATGGATTTAAAAGGTTGAGAACCCATGCTTTAAAATGAACACTTTTTTTTAGAATGTCTGAGCGGGGCTTGAGTCCATCTTAGTTGCAACCTCTTTCCAAGAGAAGATAATTACCGTATACAGAAAAACCAAATTTCATCTCTCATGTGGATCATTGGGTTTCTGTTATGTCTTGCATTTACACAATCAGTTTATCTTGATTACTGAGTCACACCCACCAAAACCCTGTGTAAAAGAAACAACACAGTTAACAGGCTAATCAGCAATCAGATGAGCCTTCAATAACTGCCACACAATATCACTGATGAACACTTTTAGAATAATTTCCTGAGCAATTTGGAACTTTTAAAATGACAGATGTGGAGTATGACATAAACAGCTTGCTGAATTGATGATGTCCAACTTCCGGCATGAGAGGAACAACAAGAATGCATTTATTTATTTATTTATTTATTTCAAGATTTGTATCGCTGCCCAACTCTAAGGACTCTGTGTGGCTTACAAAAGATAAAAACCAACTACAATTAAAAATCCCAATTTAAAAACTGTTACCAGCCATTACTCCAACCCCTACCACTTAAAAAGAGGGAGAGAGAATTATTAATATTTAAATAAGCCAGCAGGCAGGGGCCATGCCATCATTGGGGGCCCCCACCTGCTTTGCCAGCCAGGTTTTTAGACCTTTCCTGAAGGACAGCAACTCCGTCTGTAGATGCAATTCAGTTTGCAGAAGGCTCCATATGGCCAGAGCGGACACTGAGAAGGTCCTCTTTCTGGTGCTAAAGAGATGTGCCTCCCTAGCAGATGGAACAGTTAGAGAGCCTCTCCAGTCCACTCTGATAGGGCAGACAGATGCTCTTAGGTATCCTGGCCTACTACTATGTAGGGCTTTAAAGGTAATAACCAGCACCTTGAAATGGACCCAAAGTCACACTCGCAACCAGTGCAGCTCCTGAAGTAGTAGCGAGGCATGGGCATACTGCCTCCACCCCATCACCACTTGAGCAGCTGCATTCTGGAACAGTTGCAGCCTCTGAATGGTCATCAAGGGCACCCCCATGTAGAGCACATTGCAGTAGTCAAGTCTGGAGGTGACCAGAGCATGGGTGACCACAAGCAAGGAGTCCTGATCTAGGAGTGGTCATAACTAGCATATGACATGCAACTGTGCAAAAGCCCTCCTAGCCATGACTGTCACCTGCTCTTCAAGCAGGAGTCATGAGTCTAGGAGGACACCCAGATTATGCACTTGTTCTGTTTGGGGCAAAGTAGCCCCATCCAGAACCAAAGATGGTAGTTCCCGAGATAAGGCGGGGCCTTTAACCCATAGCCACTCAGTCTTGCTAGGATTCAGTTGTAGCCCATTGTCACTCATCCAGATCCCAACAGCCTCCAGACACCTGGATAGGACTCTGAGTGTATCACTGGGATCACCACAGGCCGAGACATATAGTTGAGTATCATCAGCATACTGATGATATCTCACCCCATGGGAATGGATGACCTCCCCCAGCAGCTTCATGTAAATGTTAAATAAAAGAGGGGAGAGAACTGAGCCCTGAGGCACACAATACTAGAGAGTCCTAGGGTTGGACTTCTCATCCTCCAAACACACTGACTGGATCCCCAACTCCTCAGAGCCATCCCAGGAGGATACCGTGGTCAATGGTAGCAAAGACCACTGAGAGGTCAAGAAGAGCAAGGATGGACGGATGACCTCCATCCCATTGCCGCCAGAGATCATCCAACAGTGCAACCAATGCAGACTTGGTACCATATCCAGGCCTAAATCCTGACTGAAAGGGGTCTAGATAATCTACTTAATTCAGTCTCCATGTTTCTTTTCCAGAAAAATGTGATCTTCCTTGCATGATAAATGGATACATGCATAAACGTAACATGCTGAGTTATTTTCATTGAGCAATAAAATTAATAGAAACAGACAAATAATGGTTCCATTGATTTTTCTGTGTAAGTCCTTTGATTAGATGCTTGTTCAACAGAAACTTCTGCTCATAATCTGAATTTGATTCCAAAAAGCTCAAGGTTTACTCATCTTTTCATTTTCCTGAGGTCAGTAAGATGAGTACCCAGCCAGTTGGGGACAAAATGGTAATTATCTTCTGAATCACAAAGAGAATGCTCTAAGGGTATTATTGCTATAAATAATGCTTACAGATATCAGTTCTATAGTTGTTAAATAGGAATAAATACAAAAGGTGAAACCTGCTCATTGTAAACTAAACAATTTATTTGGCATTGGATTGAAGATCCTGTCAGGAAATCTACTCCCCCAGAAATGGCAGCCCACCAACTGGTAGATAGAAGGTTGATTATTTTTTTTCATTACCTGCCTTTTGGGAAACTTGTAAACAGAAAAGAAATTTATTATCTGCTCCAAGGTGGGACAAAAATCAGGTCAGTATGGTGTGAAACTCGCTTTCTGAACAAAGATATTTATTTATTTTTTTATTTATCATCATACTTCTATGCCGCCCTCCTCACGAATGACTCAGGGCGGCTGACAACAAATAAAACATACCAATTATACAATCCCACAATATAAACCCACATAGCATAATACAGTCTTTATAGTGGCTTAAAAGAGAACATAGAGTTTGAAAACATTTAGATATGACAACACATGAGTTTTTGGGACAACATGGAGTGAGAACTACTAGAGAAAATGTTTGGCACTTACAGCCTATGGCCTTTTCTTTACTAGAATGTCTGCAGTAACAGCTAAAAGTAACAAAATATGAGTACAGTAATACCTCGGATAACGCTAAGACCTGGTTCTATAAGTCTTGGTGTTATCTGATTTTTAGTGTTATCCGAAGCATGTTAAAATCCTATGGGATGGATCGTATAACGTTAAAGCTCCATAGAGATACATTGTAAGCACACAGGCTTTAGCGGTTGTTATCCGATCCATCCCATAGGACCTTAACGTTATTCGATCCAATTCTCCTCCCCAGATTACTTAACGTTATGCGATTTTAGCGTTATCCGAGGTAAACGTTATCCGAGGTATTACTATACTGTATTCTTCTTCTCCAGTGGCTAAACATCAGCGCACTGTTGTTTTTCTAAAATATTTGGAACTGCTGGCACTACTATGAATTTATATTATTACAGTAATATTAAACACACCTATAATAGAGTTGCTGTGAAAGAAAACAGCAGCTCCCTAAATCGACTTATGCTGTTTCTTCTCTCTTTTCTTGCATAATTTACTTTCATTGATAAAACCTACTATAATACAATCTATTTTTGAGATAGATATTAATCATGTCTTTAGAATCCAGGCACTCTGTTGTGTTACATTTTAGGTTCCATTACATGCCCCAGGGCTATAATTATTCTTTTACTTTCACATGCTGGGTGTCCTGTTGCACTGTTATTTGTATGCAATGTGATTGCCATAGACATTTAACATTCAAAAGATGGGTGATGAGCATGACTCCTGCTAAATTCTGAATATATAGCAAAAAGAAAATGGGTAGGTAGATGCCATCATTGACTATATGGTGTGGCCAAGCTTTGAGTCCTAATGCTGTTGAGCTTAAGGTAAACCACCAGAACCTGGTCTCCCTTGCTTGAAAGCCAGTCATGTCCAACTCTAGGGGGCAGTGCTCATCTCTGTTTACAGCTCTGTTTACACTGTTGGCAGATATTTCTGTGGTCATGTGCCAGGCATGACTAGATGTTAGAGTGCACGGAACACTGTCACCTTTCCTGCCAAAGCAGGACCTATTTATCTACTTGCAACTTTTTTGCTTTTGAACTGTTATGGATGCAGGAGCTAGGACAGATAACGGGAACTCACTCCATCACGCAGTACTCAGACTGCTAACCCGCCATCCTTCTGGCAGTACTCAGACTGCTAACCCGCCATCCTTCTGTTTGTCAAATTCAGTGTCTTAACTATTAACCCTGTTTCTTTGGACACAAGGACTTGAGAATGCAGGATCAGCTTCACTCTATAACCATCTGTCACCACATGAGGCCCTCCCCCCGGTCGCCGCGGGGGCTCCCTGGCTGTGCCAGCCCGGCGATCTCCACCTCGACGCTGGGGTGGGAGTCCAGCAGGACCAGCTCGCGTGCCCCATCCCGCAGGCAGCAGGTCAGCTCCAGGCGCAGCCACCTGGAGTGCGCCTGGAGCTGACCTGCCGCGCGCGCCTGGAGCTGACCTGCCTGCGAGCTGGCGCAGCGAGGCAGCCCCGAGGCCCTCCCCCCGGTCGCCGCGGGGGCTCCCCAGCTGCGCCAGCCCGCAGGCAGGTCAGCTCCAGGTGCGCTCCAGGTGGCTGCGCCTGGCTGGAGCTGACCTGCCACCTGCGGGACGGGGCGCGCGAGCTGGTCCTGCTGAACTCCCACCCCAGCGTCGAGGTGGAGAGCGCCAGGCTGGCACAGCCAGGGAGCCCCCGCGGCGACCGGGAGGAGGGCCTCGGGGCTGCCTTGCTGCGCCCGCTCGCCTTCCACAGCCACCCCTTGCCTTCACCAGCTCAGCTACGGCTCCGCGCTGCACCACTCAGCCCTCTGACGGCCGCCATCGGAGCCGCGCTTAAAAGCTGCGGCTCCGACTCCGACTCCGACTCTGGCTTTTTTAAAAAAAATTGGAGCCAAAAATGGCTCCAATAAACTGCACATGCGCAGAAACTCAATCTGATGCATGCGCAATGCATCAGATTGAGTTTCTGCGCATGCACAGTTTATTGGAGCCATTTTTTGCTCCTTTTTTTAAAAAAATGTCTGCTGCCGAAGAGAAAGCGGGACAGCCGGGACGTCATGGGGGAATTCCGTGACCATTTTCCTAAAAATGGTAACTCGGGATTCCCCCTCTCAAATCGGGACTGTCCCGCAGAATCCGTGACGGTTGGCCGCCTAACACAGAATTCACATCAACCTAACCTGAACCTGAAAAAAGTTGCAGCACAGCAAACACTGATAAATTATTGTTCGGGCTGGCCCTACTGCATCAATGAGATTATTATCTCAGGTTGGCAGACGCTGAGAGACAACAGAAGCAGTCTGCAGCTGAATGTTTTGACATTTAGACAATTGTGGTATGTTTCACACAACGCACAACTTCCTGGAATGTTGCTTGAGCTGTGGTAGAGAATGCTATCTGTTTCCAATTCTAAAATAAGGTTCAACTGCTTCTGGAAATGAAACTAGGAAGATCTTCATCTTGTTTTTCCCCTGAGGCAGCAAAGTGTTTTAGTTCAGTCTTGGGTTTTGTATCCCTAATGTTATGCAAAAATGTTGGCCTAGGTCATTGATGTGAAGCTGGATATAAACATATCTTATGTCATTCCCAGAAAACATCCTTCGGAAAATGATAGGGTATATGCTTTGCATCTAGATAACTCCAGGTTACTCTCAATTTAAAGCATTTAAAAGACTGAGAATTTCAGAAATACAACAGTGGGACAGTGGTAAATTAAATAATTTGAGATACTCACCATGATTGTACACATACATCCCCAAGGAGAGTCCAAAATGCAGAGAGCTGTGTTAATCTATATCAATAAATCCTATATATTTATTGATATATATCAATAAATCCTATCTAAAAGTCAATCCATTGATGGATTCAGAGGTGCTCAGTTTGGACCAAACTATCGTAAACAATTGGGGGAACATACAACAATATTTCTAGAGATTACTATGCAGCCCACTCCAAGAATTATGGAGACTACTTAGGTACAGAGGAAAATGGAAGGTTTGAGATGAGTGCTAGATGTTTTCCTTCCTAATCAAACAATCCTGGTACTTTAATCTTCTAATCCAGTATTTCCCAACTTTTGGCTTTTTGGACTTCAATTCCCAGAAGCCTAAGTCAATTTCCCAAAGCACTGATCAGCCAATGTACTGACTTAGGCTTCTTGGAATTGAGGTACCCCTGTGGAGCATGTGCCCCATGTTGGGAACCACTGCTCTAATCCCTGGCTCCACTGTTACAGAATCAATACAATTCTTCTGCCAGAGATTCCAGAAGGGTATTAGCAGTGATGAGTGAACTCTCCAAGGTAACATATCTGTCTCTATAAAAGGTTGGAATCACTGACATAGCGAGGGGAGCAAGGGGGGCGGCCTGCCCCGGGTTGCACTTTGCAGAGGGCACCATCACTGTCCCAGACTTCCTGATGGCCGTGGCGGGTGCCAGGACCCTCCGTCACCATCCTGGGCACTGCCCTAGACTGGAGGGCATAGGCCCAATGGCGCGGTGGGGAAAAGGGGTGCCCCTCCCCCTCCCCCACCTCCATCCCCCTCTTCCCCAGACGCCCCCTCCTCACAGCCAGCCAGGCTGGCGTGGTGTGGCCCCAGCAGAGAGCCCACCATCGGGGTCACAAGTGTGCAGCCACCCTGCCTCTGAGCCCAGTGGCAGCCCAGGAAGGCGGGAAGCAAGGCTGGCAGTTGCGATGGTCAGAACAGTGCCAGCCAGGCTGAGGACCCCCCTCCCCACAATGCCTGGCCAGCACTGCTCTGGCTGCCGGGCCACAACAACTGCCGGCCTCGCTTCCTGCCTTCCTGGGTGCCACTGCTGCAGATGGGCTAGGAGGCAAGGCAGTCACACACCTGGGACCCCAACAGCACGGGCTAGGCCCAGGGGCTGGGGTGGTGTGGTGTGGGCCCAGCAGGGAGCCCACCATCAGCTTCCCAGGCATGCAGCTGCTCTACCTCCGAGCCCGGCAGTGGGAGCTTGTCCACCCAGAGGGGCAAGGCTGGTGGTCGTTGTGGCCCAGTGGCCGCAGCTGGAGCAGCACTGGCTGCGCCTTGTGGGGAGCTCCTTGTCCTGACCAGCGCTGCTCTGGCCACCGGTGCTGGGCCGTGGCAACTGCCAGCCTTGCTTCTCGCCTTCCTGGGTGCCACTGCCACTGATGGTGGATGAGCTGCCGCCGCCGGGGTCAGAGGCGGGGTGGCTGCATGCCTGGGATGCCGACAGTGAGCTCCCTGCTGGGGCTGCACTGCCCCAGTCCCCAGTCCCCACCCATGCCCTTAGTGTCCCAGGTGTGCGGCCGCTCCACCTCCTAGCCCAGTGAAGCCCGAAGGTAGGACTTTCATATTGGGGGGGGGGGCAATGACAAGCAGAGGGGGCGAGTTTGGCCTGTGGCCCTGGGCAACTGAAACCCACCCTATGCCACAGGTTGGAATCATTAAATCTGGGGCCCAGATAGTCCTTGTATGCATCATCTGGAATAGTGATGGGAAACCTTTTAGAGATCGAGTGCCCAGACTTCAACCCAAAAAACACTTATTTATCGCAAAGTGCCAACACAGTGACAGGAGAGGAAGTAAACTCTCTAATTGGGCTGTTGGGCAGAGAAGTGGGGCGAACTTTGTGCTGGGGTGACTGCATGGGTGCCCACAGAGAGGGCTCCGAGTGCCTCCTCTGGCATGCGTGCCATAGGTTTGCCACCACTGATCTGGGAGATATCAACACAGGGACTCTAATGTTTGTGAATGTTTCCCAGCTAAAAAGAGACTACTGTTTAACTTATACAGTATGTTCAAAAATAAGTGCAGTTTAAGGTGAATAAGAAAACATTTCCTACTATCTAGATAGAATCTTATGGCAAACATAATTATGCCACATACCTTTTACTTCTCCTGATAGTATATCCCATGCTTCAATGCTTTCTTCCACCTTTCCAACTACCAATTTTCTAGTTAACATGTCAGTCATTCCTGAACTAGATTGCAAAAAATTGGCCGGATGGAACATCCAGATATGATGTCTGGGAAAGAGAGAAAAGAAACCCTAAATTGTCTGCATTAATGCATATAAATGACACTTGGGCTGAATTCACACCTCTTGACTTTAATAGTGCAAAAATATAAGGATTTAAGGTGAAAAGATTGAGAAAAAGATTGGATTTTCTAGAAGCTGATTAGAGTAGACAGTTTATCTCATTATTCCAGCATCTGACACACATTAAGACATTCACAGCACCATGCAGAAGAAAAAAAGATTGTGTAAAATGATTCAGTTAACTATGTCTTCTATGATTTAAATGCTTGAATAAGTATATCAGGCAAGAAACAAAACAAAAGTAAAACAAATAAATAGGATGTTTGCTGTGCAATGATTTTTTCCTCCTTTAAAAAAAAAGCATGCTGCTATTATATAAAGACCCGTTACAGTTAAGTATTAAAATAGTTTTGCAAAACTGAAGTTGCATGTTGTGGTAATCTTTCTGTTTGTTCATGAGCAGGTGGCAATTTAGAGCCAACTCATCTATGACAATTAGAAAACTCTTAGTGACCACTTTGACAGTTAGAAGCCAACTGTTTGGTGGGGGAGGAAAATCTTAGGAGCCTATAATTATAACATTAAGGGGGGGGGGAGAGGAAAGAATTTAGTATGAAGTAAAAAAAAATGTCCAGGGAAGCAGTTCAATCATGAGGTGATAAGGTAAGAGCACTGTCTGCCCCACATAAGGCCAGTCACACCAGCAAGGGAAGTCAATAGGCTCGCAGCACTATATTGGCTTAGTGGTTAAGATGTGAAGCTTGGAGACTGGAAGGTTGGGCTACAGTATTCAAGTGCTGCACGATGGATCTTGGGGACATGAAAGGAGCCTCATTCGGGTGTCCCCTGCAGCAGAAATCCTTTCAACCCACAGTAGTTTCTGACACAAACATTATTTAGTTGGCCTCCTTTGGGGCATGAATGGTCTGCCCGCCCTCCCAGTGATGCCAGTATGAGACTAGCTGGTCTCTTAGGAGCCAGATAGGAATTTTTGTCTCATCACCAACTGGCTTAGGCAATGTGAGTGTTTTTGCCTATCCCATACCGGTTGTCCATTGGAAATGGGTGATTACGGGCAGGTTGTGTTTAAGTAAGTCACACTACATAAACACTAAATAAGTGGGTAGTGTGGAGGAGGGAAGTAGTTTGGTGAGTAAATTGGGAGGTTTATTCATGTGCACAGCATCTCAGTTATGTGGATCCCGAGGTTCAGTGGCTGTGATGCTGTCACACATGTAGCAACACAAGGCCTAATGAAGGTTTTTTTAAATGGTGTCACACTGCTCTATGCCACCTTAATTTTGCTGGCCACTAATGGGTAATGGGGCTTTTGGACTCTCTCACAGGGGGCTGAGGCAGCCTGCTGGGTCCCCGGCCTCACCCTCAGGATCCGGCACTCCACTGAAGGAAGGGGTGATTTCCAATTAACATTACGTTGTGGCCCACTGGTGTCTGTGAGTTTATTCCTGGCTGGAGGAGAGCAAGACGGATGGAGTTAAATGAATTGTGTTATTTATTTTCACTTTTTAAGCTACAGCTTCATGTATGCATCAGAAACATTTATTTCTGTTTTGGTTCATCCCCCCCCCCCCCACTTCCCGGGTATCTTTCCTTTGCTTACCCTTTTTTGAGGGTGAGTACTTTGCTCTTTGTGGACTGCAAAGCATGGAGTGTCTCTTTTCGGCCATTTCATGTACGGTAATTCTTTTCTCTTTTTTGTTTCCAGTAGGATTGGTAGTGAGGAAGTGGGGCTAGCAGAGCTGTCTGTGGGGGCAATGAGGTTATTGGTGAGGAGTCCGGGAGGGGGAGGTGAAAGACGGAGACTGGTAGAACTGGCAAAGAGATGAATAGGGGTGCAGTGAGAAAAGACAGAGGAGGCTAAAGAGCCATCTGGCAGAGATGACAGAACAGGTGGACAGCGAGGGTAGCAAGAGGTAGAGGGAGAAGTGAAAAGGTAGCCTAGCAGAGATTACATTTCCTCCCAAAATAGAGATTCATAAGAAATCTGTAAGATTCAGTAACCACTCTTATGAAATACTGTTTCTTACTGATTTAAAGTGCTCCCTTACAGGAACCCATTAAATACTTCAGAAATGAGGGAGTTAGACCGATTTCCCCTTTAGAATGCTCCAAATATGGATTTAACACCAAACAGTAAGTTGCTGCCAGAAATAACATACAGGTCGCCCTGCTTCTTCACAAGGACATGTTCCAAGACCTACTGTGAATTCCTGAAACCACAGATAAAAGTCAACTCTGCATTTACAATGCAGACAGTGGCCTTTAGTGGTCAGTTCTGATGAAGCACCATAGAAATATACATATATATTTCAGAGTTTTTAAGTAAAAAAATTTTTTTACCTGCAGATAAATAAAACTGCATCGATATGAGGGTTGTGGGGGAGATAAGAAGACAAGAAAGTGGAGAGGTTGTGAAAAGGATTCATCTAGCTGAATAGGGCCAAGAAGATGGGTTTATTATTTTGTGGGTAAATTGATGATCTGTCTTGCCTGTAGTGTTTTGAGAGTTTGAGAAGCTGCCTTTCTTCTTCTTCTTCTTCTTCTTCTTCTTCTTCTTCTTCTTCTTCTTCTTCTTCTTCTTCTTCTTCTTCTTCTTCTTCTTCTTCTTCTTCTTCTTCTTCTTCTTCTTCTTCTTCTTCTTCTTCTTCTTCTTCTTCTTCTTCTTCTTCTTCTTCTTCTTCTTCTTCTTCTTCTTCTTCTTCTTCTTCTTCTTCTTCTTCTTCTTCTTCTTCTTCTTCTTCTTCTTCTTCTTCTTCTTCTTCTTCTTCTTCTTCTTCTTCTTCTTCTTCTTCTTCTTCTTCTTCTTCTTCTTCTTCTTCTTCTTCTTCTTCTTCTTCTTCTTCTTCCTCCTCCTCCTCCTCCTCCTCCTCCTCCTCCTCCTCCTCCTCCTCCTCCTCCTCCTCCTCCTCCTCCCCATTAAGTATTGAAGAAGATCCAAGGTTCTTGTTCTGGCACTTCTGGGTCTACCTCATGGTCTTTGTCCTTTTTTAAGCCTCTCAAAGTCCAACCCCATGTCTTTGCCGTGAGAGGTGGTAACAGATCCAATTAAGGGATTGCTAGGACTGGGTGGGGTATGGCATGGCCTTGCACACAGGACCGCTACGGTAGTCAGAAAGGCCATCCTGGATTAACCCAAAAAGGCCTGGCCAAAGGGGATCTGATGAAGTTGTAACAGGCCCAGCAAACTGGCAATGGATAACCTGTTGCTAAAAAACTACAAAAGAGATGTAAATTGACTGAACAACAACACTAAACACATCAATTTCATGAACACTAACCCTCTAAGCAATTGTTAAAATAGAGGAAAAGTTTACTTTCCATTGAAGGATAATATTGAAATACAGTATATTCTTTTACTATTCTAGAATTTTGTTCATGATACAGATATGCCATTTTATAAAATAAACTTCAAAGTCTTTGCTTAAGTTTTATACATTCTTCTCTATGTATTTTATTGGTTCTTATGGCATTTGAAGTCTCTTCCAGCTCAATACTTTTTTTTATTAATGCTGCCATGAAATTCACAGTATGGGGTGGAGAAAATGTATTTCTTAGTAATTCTAGAAGTGACACCTTTATTCACAATTTTGGCGGAAAACAGAGTCTGCCTGTGTCTTGCTGATGAATAGTGCTATTTCTCTAGCTAGAACTACATGTTTAGGTAGCACATATGATATCCTGCCATAGCAAAGAAAGCAGGCACAATTAAATATATGTTGAGAAAAGTGACAATATTACAGCAATTCTGATTTTTGTGGAGTTGTCTTGCTTCAGATCAAAATATATCTGTTGATGCAACTATTAAAAATGAGTGTAAAGGGAAAGCTTGTAGGCCCTCTAAACAAAACGCTTAGGTTTGTTTAGAGAGCTTACAAAGGATTCCTGGAAGCAATCAATGTTGTTCAAAGGCAACCCATAGAGGGAACTGCTTAGGTGCAATGGGGCTAAACAGAGAAGTGCTTGGAGATAACCAAAAAGCTCTTAGGATCTTGTATTGCTAATTGCTGATTGTCTGCCTATACAGTGGAACGCCAGTTATGGGCACTTCAGGTAATGGAAAACTCAACTTACAGAAAGAAATCCATTGAAATTAATGCCTCTGCTTACTGATTTCATTTTTGGAACAGTTCCCCCCCCCCCAATGTATTCCTATGGGAAACCACACTTCACTTTATGGAATTTTTGTTTTCAATTCATTCCTATGGGAAACCATGTAATGTATTCCTGTGGGCACTTCACAATAAGGAATTTTCACTATAAGGAAAACCCCGCAGAACAGATTAATTCCATAACCCGGGGTTTTACTGTATAAAATAATTTGACTTATGAAAATAGACTACAACTCCCAAATTACTTGTGGAGAAAGTTTTCTATACTGTACATGTGTTCCATACAGATTAGCCGGGGATTCTCAACCTGTGGCCCGTTGGCCAGATGCAGCCCACAGCACCATTTCATATGGCCCCCACTGCCTCCACCACACCAGAAAGTGCCATGGGGTGGAGGAAGGACTAAATGGCTGGATGACCCCCAAAACAGTCTGAGGGAGCATGATCCTGCCCCAAGGCTGAAAAAGATTGAGAACTCCTGGATTAGATGGTTATTTATTGCTTGATTTAAATAAATATAATTAGACATAGGCTGAAATGGCTTCCTTCAATTTGTCAAGATATTATGATAATTATGATTTAAGAAAGCTTCTTATAAAAGCAATAAATAAAAATTTTGTTTCCAAAAAATTAGAGTTTTGCATGGATTAACCCTGGGTATTATAGGGTTGGAGTTGATGGCCTGAAATAGCAATAGCAATTACACTTATATACTGTCCCATAGCGCTTAGTGTACTCTCTGGGCAGTTCACAAGTTAATTACCATGCTGGGTACTCATTTTAGCTTGGAAGAATGGAAGGCTGAGTCAATCCTTTACCCATTAGGATCGAACTCACAGTGTTTTGGCTGCCGTACAGCAGTTTAACCACTGTGCCACTAGGGCTCTCTAAAATGATTGTTCTTTGCCACTAACATGATTGGTAAAATTTTAATTAGCTTTGTGACTTATTCTTCTTTGTTGATAGATCTTTTTCCTTCATTTGAACAATCTTTAGATGCATGGGGACTCTCTCCCTGTCTTAAGACTCTGTTTCCCCCCCTTTTCCCTCTTTTAACTGTAAGTACAGATGGTAACTCTGTACGGAGATATCTTTTGTAATTAAAAATACATCTAGAGTTACCTTTAATATAGAAAGAGTTAGAGTTTGTGTTCAACTAGAAGGTTGATGAGTCTGAGCTGACCTCACCACATTTCTGTGGGTTGTTGTTATTGTTGAGAAAAACAAATTCCTAGAAACACTTTTACTAAAATGTCAACCAAGAAAGCTTTCAGTGTCATATTGTACCTCAACCAGACAGTGAGGAGCCACAAAAGGGTTTTGTAACACTGCTTTATTTTTATTTTATTTTATTTTTTGGGGGGGAGGGAATCAGAGGGGACTTTCAGGAACAAGGACGGCTTTATTAATCTGATTTTAATAGAAACAGACATAAAGAGTGTCTAAATGTTTTGTGCCTGTCAAGGAGGGTCTAATCTGGGCAGAAATAAAAAGAGAGAACAAAGTCAGACATGGGTTCAAACTGATCATTCTGTAATGATAGAGCAACAACAAAGCACATATTATAGGCATCAGAAAAGAATCCCTGTGTCTAAAAAGTCATGGAGGTGGAAGAGGCCATGCCAGATGGACTGGCTGTGAAGGCGCACCTTGTCAATATCCTCAAGGCTGTGGCAGTCCATGGAAGTCCTGGTGTTAAATTCTGCATGTCTTATTCCATATATGCTGCAAGAGATGGCTCTGTGATCTAGTGTGTGGGTCACTTCATGGCAAGCTTGGATCCACCTTAAATAAATTTAAGCCAATGGCATTTTTCCTGCTTCAGGAAAAAAATGCATTCTTGGATATGAGTTGCAGATGGCAAAGATACAATATTCTTCTCTTGACACACCCCAGTTTCAAATAAAGTGTAAGGGTTTCCATCCTACTCTTTTTAGCAAGAGTTGAAATGGTAATGGAGGAAATTGCAACTTTTGAGAAACAGGATTCAGGGAAGAAGTACAAATTTGTGAAGAGGCTACACATGTATATACTGCACGGAGGCAATTTCATTTGCATGATTAGTATCATTATTCAAATCAAGTCCAAAACATGCATTTGCCAATTTGCATGTTTTATGCTCAGTATTTATCAGTTGGGAAGGACAATGTACAGTACATTCTCCTACTACTACTACTGTGTCTAGGCCAGATGTGAAAGTGACAAAATGAAGGCACCTTTGGTGAGCTCATTCTGCAGTTCTACAATGTACATTGTGCTGCATCCTACAGCATGAAGGGCAACTTTCTGGCCAAAAGAAGTTCTTCACAGGTGTGCATATGTATCTTTACTGGTCATGAAGAACATGACCGAAGCTGAAGCATATGTGAAAGTCAATTTATTATAGGAGTTCTGTTTGTAGACCATATGGCGCCTTAGGTCAGGGACTCCTATGCCATTGTCATAAATGATATGACTTAGTCTGGATTCCTTAGGTTAAAGTAATTATAAATTAGACTTTAATGTAGGACTTGATCAATCATTAAAAAAATGAGAGCAGGGAAAATTAATTGCAAGAACAGATGAATAATTTACTGACACTTCAGTAGTCCCCAGCCTGTAGATGACAAGAGATATAAAAAAACATAACTAGGTTTTTAAACAACATGAAGATTTATGTGTGCTTGTATACAGTATGTGTCAGCAATCCCCAAAGACTCATAAAATAGTATTAAAGCTGTTATGCTTTTAAAAGGATATTAAAACATAATGGACTGCTCACTTATATTTTATCTTATTGATATTTTACCTCATTATGTTTTGGGCAGAGAGTCAAGATAAGGTTTATAGGAACACCAAATAAAAATTAATTCAGCCTCATAAAGAATGTTCTTATAATATTTATTCGGCTAACTGTTAAACATTTTATGAAGGTTAGTTGATTGAAGCAGTGGTTAAATCTAAGAAAGGCAAAATCACTTTAGTTAGTTCTGAAACAGTTTTCTGGTCATATGAAATATATATTCAAGAATATTTTTTTCCGAAAGAAAGAATCTCGTAATACTTGTCTACATGTACAGGTATGTTTAAATTACAATAATTATTAATTACTGATTATTCTGTTATTTTCCTATGAAAATATTTGGTATAAATGAAATCCTTGTCCAGGCGTCTGTATCCTGTGTACAGGGAGGTGATTGTGCCAGCCCTGCTTCTTCTTTCCTTCCTTCCTTGGGGGCGTCCTATTTACTGTATAGCTGGCCTTAGAGAGCTCAGTAACAACTCATCTAAAACTGAGAATATGCCCCATACCAAAAGACAGTGAGTAGCGATAACTGCAGTAACAATTATAGTTGTTTAACCATCATACGAGTAGAGACAGATGTTTTAAAAGTAATTATTTGTGGATAATAAAATAACATGTGTATAAGAGAGGACAACATTAATGAGTGGCCAAAAATATTTTGATCAAGTGTAGATAAAATGTCCAGGTCTCTCAGAACTCTGGTAAAGAGATTGGGGCCATGCCATAGACATTCTTTGAAATGTTATTGCTCAGTTAAAAGGGAATGACTACATTGGAGACTGAATTGTTTCAATTTAGCTCTTCTGTGGTTTGAATTGTAGCCTCATGAATCATTGAAAGCTTAATAGTTGCTCAAACTAGGTTTGCAGATTGAATTGGGAGCTCACTCTCCAGAGTGGGTGATGCGATGCAACACGTACACACGGATGCATGCGCACACATATGCTCCGAGTAGAGAAGGTAAGAGAGCAGAGCCAAGGCAACTGGGGGATGGTGGGTAGGATGTGGCAACTATTCTTTCCATCATAGTTGAGGGCCAGAGAGGGAGGGATCTAGTCAGTGGAATGTCGGTAGCAGGTGATGCAAAGGCTACTGGCCAGTCCTCCACTGCTGCCATCGACACTCCACTTCACAGACCAGCTGCCCAACCCAGTCACTGCCACAGGCGTTTCCTTCTGCTGCTGCTGCTAGAGGCATTACTAACCCCCTAAGGGTCTGTCTGCCATGAGCTGGCAGGAGAAAGATGACAGATGTCTAGTCACCCAGGATACAGGCAGACACAAGCTGTGGGCAGGCCTCCCACCAGGAATGGCAACAGTGGTGTGGTACAAGCACAAGCTGTAACAGCCGCTGGCTCTTGCCTCCCACACACACACATGCACACACTCCATCTGCCTCCCAATTGGATAGGACGAAGCTCCAGTGCCAGGTGAGGCAGGGTTCATTGATGGCTGCCAGTGCCAGGAAGCTTAGTGAGGGTAGAAGGAGTTGCCCCATCAGTAAGCCAGATGCGATGGTTGATGAGGGGAGTTGGAGGAAAAGAAGGAGAAGAAGAGAGATAGCCCCTTCTTCTGGAGGCTGAAAAGGGTGATAATGGTAATTGGGGGTGGGGGGTGGGTGGAGGGAGAGAAACAACTCAAAGGTATGCTACCATGATCCTGAATACAATGCCTAGCTGCCAACATCACCAAACACCACCTATAGACTCCCCTGCCCTCATTGAGGCCCATATCCTCAAGTAAAAAAAAGAAATTTTTCCAAATCCTTCTGGAACATAAAAAGTAGAAACCCCTCCATTGGGTTTATTTTTTTTCTCTCCAGAAAATCCCACTTTGAAGTGAGAAAAGTCACAAATGGTAGCAAAAAATAAACTAAATTCATCCCTTTTATAGGTGGAGAAAATGCCAATGTATTTGATAGTGTACTCAACTGCTAAGACACAGCGATGGCTATTTAGTGCAAATGTTTCTCTGTACAGTACTCAACTGCAGGGAGAACTACTACAAAAAGAAATGGTGTGTATGAGAAGAACACCTAATCTTTTACCTAAGTTCAATATGCTATACTGTATTTGGACTGGCCCAGAATATTTTATGTGAAGACAGATATTCACAGCACCTTCGTTTTATGTGGATTACATTAAATAGACTCAAACATAATTGAGCTTTTATCTGAGAATCTGATTCTGATCTGAAAACAAACATTTCTTTGTGGAGAAATCTCTAATGAGTGTACTCATAAAAAGAGAAGTAGCTGGGAAAGTGATAAGTCTTCTGCATTCAAGAGAGAGCAGCTGAAGGAATATTAACTTTTCATCACAGTGATTTTGGAGACATAGTGTTGTAAATTGCCGATAGGATACTTTACAATTCCGTAGACTTTAAATACATAAGGAACAGCTTAACAGGATTTTTGAAATATTTTTGATGTATTTCCAGATCCTTTACCAGCCAGAGTGCCTCAGCAACTTGTTAATAAATCCTTCTGGCTAACTGAACTAATCTATAACCTGTTAATTGCATCTATCATTGCCTTGTTGTGTCTCATCTCACAGGATGTTTATGAAGGCTATCTGCCAGAAATCATAGCCAAGCAATCATTTTCATCCTGAACAATTCCTCTCCTATTTAGGCTGGTGCAAAACAGTAATTTTATTTAAATTGCTGATTGGAACATTGTGTTCCCACCACAGAGATGCTGTGTCTAGATTTTTCTGATACCTGAGATGCAGGATGCCACAGAAATGTCTGCCAAATAATAGGAATGTGTATGAGTATGCTGGTTTTTACACCCTTCTGTAAGCTACACTCATTCTTGACCCATTATCTCTAAGGAAAGGTATACCTGATCTCTACACACTGAGTTAATATGTGGAGGAGATTTCAGGGGGCATTAGAATAGCCCCATCCACTACTACTCCTGTGCATGGCCATCATGATGCCATCATAAATGTCCATGTGACTTCCAGCGCCTAGAGGAGCTCTCCACAAGTGCATTGCTACACAAGGAGAACTTCTGAAGAATATCCAGTCCATATGTTATTCTCCCTTCCTTTGCCATTGTCATGCAGTGTGTGCATAGGGCTTCGTGTACATCACTGAGGTCTGTTAATTGTGGAAGAGTTTCCCAGATCTTGGAAGCAATTAGTAAAAAATAACTAGTTACTTGAAATTATTCCTTTATCTACTAATGAGGGTGGCATACTATCCTATTGAGCTCATGTTGAGTGAAAATCTCTCTGGTGCAGTAATGCAGTTTCATGCCATGTACATAGGCATCATCATTGCAATCGCCATGAAAAAGAAATCTCTCCCTCTACTTGCCAGTGGCAATAGTTGTGCATCTGGTGCAATTCTGTATTATTGTCAGACTTTCTACTCAACAGAAGCTCAGCAGGACACTGGTTTATCTAACTACTTTATTTATTTATTTATTTTATCCATATTTGTATGCCGCCCTACTCACTGAGGTTACTCAGGGCAACTTAACAGAACAGAACAGAACATTAAAACATCAATCATAATAAAATTTATCAGAGTGTCTAAACATTCCCTAAGAAATTAGATTACAAATTTTAAATTCAGTGAATTAAAAAGATTAAGAATTGGAGATAAAAGAATAAAAACATTATGAAACTTCAGCCATTTAATGTTTCTTACATTAAAAATGCTTTCTATTCCCACTTATTTTGAGTTCCAATGCTTCCTAAGAATTATTTCTACCAATGGAAGCCTTTGGTTTGGAGAAGAAGATTTTAATCACCAACATTTGCAGCTAGTCAGATCTGGACCACCACAGGCACCTTAGTAGTGATTTTTGGTGGAGTTTGAGCTGAAGGCTTTTTCCACATTCTGGGACTCTTTCTTGTATGAATCATCTGATGGGACCGAAAGGAGCGATTGGAACTTAAGGTCTTTCCACACTCCAGACATTTAAACAGTTTTGTCCCTGTGTGAGTTGCCTGATGGCTGACATTAGCCTGCAATAGTAACTTTGCAAGGTCCAACTTCACTCATTTGTTGGTGCAACTATAACTTTTGAGTTCCTTTTTTAGTTATGGGAATATAACCCACATTAAATAGAGAAAGAATGTCACATGGTTTGGTGCTCATTCTGCTGAGATTTTATGTGTTGCTCAACCAAAGAGAGTTGTGGTTTTGCTTTTGTTTGTTTGGCTGAGGTTCCTATCATGGCCTCGTGCAGCCCTTGGGTATCAAAACCCAACCTTCCAGTCTCCAAATGCACTGTCTTAACCACTAAGCTACTGGAGGAGCTGCATCCTTCTAGTGCCGGGTCAAGATCTTCCTTTACTGGCAAGTCACCTTGATTGTTTCAACAAAATGCATGTAAAAATAAATTTAGTAATTCTTCATCTTGCTTTCTTCGCTACATTATCATATATCCAGTTGGCAACACATGATTGGGTAAACATGTGGACTTACAGATACCCATCATGGTTAGCTATGAATTGTAGCTTAGAAGCCTGCACATAGCTATAAAGCAGGGGTGTACAAACTTGGGGGGCCATGGGCCCATCACGTGGTTGAGCATGTTGATCACATGGTTCTTCCCACTGGAAATGGAAATAAAACACACACACACACATGTGCAATAACACTGTTGGAAATGCACCTGCGGCTGTTGTGAATGCATTAACGACAGTTGTAGGTCATTTTAAGCCAGTTTTTTGCACATGCATGGGCACATTTTACTTCTGCTTCCAGGAGTGGTGAGGGTGGTGCAGGCAAGATGGAATAGTGGCATGGGCAGGGTCCGGCCCACAGGCCATAGTTTGGGCACCCCTGCTATAAAGCAACAGCATAAATTTCAGCCTGAAAACACAGTTTAAGTGTAGTGTGCATGAGCTTTTCCTGATAGGATCTTGATTGCTCTGTACACTTAACTGAGCAACTTTTTGTACAAATTTCAATCACTTTGTATATAAACCAACTAACAAACAGCAGAAAGAGCAAAACACTTGAGGCCTTTTTTAAATGTCCGATAGAAAAGTGGTCATTACGTTCAGGTTATCAAACAGCCTGGATGACAAAACAAGGTCAGACAACAAACAGATTTTCTTTAACAATCCAGTCCTTTAAAAGAAAGTACATGGAAAATCAAGAAATCAAAGTCTTTGATGAACAGTTAACAAATAAAAATAAAGCACAGAAAACTGCCTGTTTGAGTAATTTGATGCTCCCAAAACACACGTTATTTCTATAATATCAGAGCAGGAATAGTGAAAATCTTTCAAGAATTAATGTGATTCATTTTGTCTTTATGGCCTTTCCTAGCATCAGAAAGGCTCTTCTACAGATAGATTTACACTACAATAAAGAAAAACATACACTTCCCCAGAGGAAGTTCACAAAATAATTGAAAGTAAAAAACTGCAAATTTTGTAGAGACAAATAAGGAATAACACAAATAATTTTTCCTTGATGAACTCATTATGAGGATACCCCAAAGTTACAAAGTAGATCTTTCTGATATTTTCAGATTTCTTCACTCTAATAAACTGAGCAGATTTCTCAGAAGTCTTAAGCCTTTCTAAAGAGTTTCTGGGCAAAATAGATAGAAGTACAGTGTAAACATTTGCTACTGTTATTTCTATTTCAACGATATTATCACTGTAGATACTGATCACATTTCTTTGGAAACACATTTTGTCATCCGTCCCCCCGCCCCAATCAGATTACAAACAGCTTTTATGTGACACAAAAATAGTTTAAGGAAGAAATAACTTGTCATTCCTTCAGGACTCAGTAGAATTAAATGTTCTTGTAATTTAATGGCTTGGATTTCTTATGCATCATTTCTTATACTGGCTTTGCAAAGCTGGCACAAGAATCTCCTGATTCAATGAACTTGATGTAATTGCAGAGCTATTCTTTAAGATTTGGTTTTAATAGCAACCATTTTCTATAGCAGTAATTCAAACCTTTCAAGCAAACAGACACTTTGGATTTCTTTACCAGACATAGAATAACACATCACTGTCCTCTATTAGCTAACGTGCTTTATAGCAACTGCAATAATCAATGTATATGACATAAAGGACAGGATAAATGTAAGATCAGTGGAAGGCAATACTGTATGTCTAATTTCTTCAGACTTGCTTTCATCTTTGTCCAGATCTTCTGAAATCCTTTTCCTGTCCTAAAAGTTCCACTTTTAAATGTAACTTCCCTTTATGGAATGCTCCATGAATTGCATCATACAGATTATGTTAAAACTGGAATATATAGAAAGGAGAAAGGTATTTTCCCCTATCTATAAATTAAAGAAACCCTAAAAACAAAAGGCATGTTCTAATAAGGGGCTGTGTTTGCTATTGGTTGCTTAGATTGTGAAGCTTGGGCGGAATATAAATGTGATTAATAAATAATAAATAAATAAAAATCTTGCTTATCAGTCTCCAGACACCTCTCAAATATCCTTCCAGGAGGTCTCTAGTTAACTCAGACTGAACAGAAAATTGAAATCCAGAAGACTGATTGAGGGTGCAAAGGTGCATATCTGATCACTCCAGAAAAGGATGCTTTAGTCAGAGCAATTCGACTGGACTTTGCTATATATTCTGAAATTCAGGAGAATTTTTGAAAGAAATAACATTCAGATTGCATTCTGTCTGTGTCTCAGGCATCCCTTCTTTTTGAATGTGTTCTTGTTGACATGAAAGGCAATATACAAGGCAGGTGCTTGAAAGAGCAAGAGACCAAAGCTTCTCATCACTTCAGGAAGCT
This sequence comes from Furcifer pardalis, assembly GCA_030440675.1. Taxonomy (NCBI): domain Eukaryota; kingdom Metazoa; phylum Chordata; class Lepidosauria; order Squamata; family Chamaeleonidae; genus Furcifer; species Furcifer pardalis. Next base: position 66,501,204 of record CP126896.1, read on the forward strand.
TGAGGAACATCACTCATTATCCCTACATTTCTCTCATACACATGCACACTGCCTGCCCTGAACCAGCACCCTATGCCTATTCCATTGAGGTGAGTAGCTCACTCAGTATAATACCAGGACCAGACTTCAATCTGCTCCCTTGTTTCAAATATAGCGTGTAATAGAAACACTTCAGCTATATTGGGTTTTGACCATGATTTTAGTGTAACTATAAAGTCATTCCAACCCTGATGAATACCAGGAGTGCAGATTCATTGGCTTCTCACCATAAATGTCAATTTATCATATCTTTATCCCAGCACTTCATGAGATTTGGCGTGGTGTCATGTCATAATTTCATTTTCTTCAAAGAGAAAAACCGAGCTACCTTGAAATTTTGCAGTAAATCTCTGAAAGGCTCCATGATTTGGCATTTACTGCAGAGCACCGCCTTTGATTTAGCAGGCTTGCCCTGATAATATTTCTTTTCTCCAAATACTTGCTCATCCTGAATTTTAAAACAATTTATACGAGTGGCCTTTTTTTATTACTTGTGGTAGCTCGGTGCTTACATTGTGGTGTCACAGTTTATAAGGTTGCATTAAAGGATATTTTAGGAATTTACTTGTGAAAATATGGCTTCTGTTTGTTTATAGTTTAGGAAGGGCCATCCAATGGAAGAGAAACAAAGCTATGAAACAGTTTTTTAGCCAGTGACTGTCATTTTGTTGTCAAATACTCCTCTGAAAAGAAATTTTAATACCCCATAAATTTAATGTTTGCTGGTACTATAAACATTCATATTGGAAGCTTAACATTACATGTCCTATGCAAATTAAATATGGGCTGTTCTACTCTATTAGTAAAAATGAAACATCCCGGACCTGAAAAGGATCAGTTTACTTGAGATTGCAATCCACTGAGAAATGTATTTGGTTGATCCACCTGCACAACCTAGTTTACCACTCCTGTTGGAAGTGGCTGTAAGTTTCTCTCCATCTTTGAGGGTGAGGAAGTAGACTTCCTCTACTTTGTTGTCCATTCAGCAGCTTTCTATTCCTTGAGGTTTCAAGACAAAATATGAAACCAAAGGAAATTCCTTCTGACGTCATGAGGGTTGTAGTAATGTCACAGCAAGTGGATCCTTGTGTGACAATTACAAAATAATATAGGTGTGGATCCATAGGTATATGAAAGAGTGAAGTAGACTACTTCCTATGTATGCAAATGATGCAAATATTTTTATACTGATTTGGAGAATCCTGGTATGAACTGTGAATGGTTAAGGTTCAAAGTGGCTGCACAGAGAAACAAAATTCTCCTCCTCCAGTACTGCTCTCCCTGACGTTTGTAAAAAAAACCCCTGAGGAATGAATTAATTTAATAAATCAAGACATTCCAAATGGAATCCATTTTTAGTGTCAGTATTCTTTAAACTGAGCCACTCATCCCCTCAATGACAGAAAGGCAGTCTAGAAATGAAATCATTAAAATAAAATAAAATATTGTTGATACATTATATTTGCTGAAAGTGCAGAGAAATACTACTTAGAAAATTTCCAATCAATGAGGTGTGAGAAATATGTGCAAGAAACAAATGCTGAGGCTTTATTGTGTCATAATTAAAAATTATTCTTCACTCTTACAGTGAAGAGAAGCTCCTGATTGTGTAAAGTTCACCTTGTCCCCACATACCATTATTTCTCTTAGAGGAAGCAAGTTTAATTTCTCTCACCTTTTGAGAAAATTGGATAGTTGAATGCCTGAATAATTTTACCTACTTTAGATTGTACTTTCTGCAATTACATAAATTCCTTTTTTTTTTACAATAACTATGCCTGAAAGTATTTCACTGCAAATTAGATTTTGTATATATGACTTGACAAACCACTTGGTAAAGAACATTATAACAAAATAATACATCCCATTATTTTAACACAAAAGATACATTGGGAAAATTTGCAATCTGCTGGTATGAATAAGTTATTACTTGAACCACTTACTTTGTTTGCATTATTTTCTAACAATTTCATAGAACACTATTCTACTATACTATGCTCCTTATGCACAACAATATCATTCATAGTTCTTTTCTTGTGTACATACCAGGAGTGCTTTTCAATATGTTTTTTATGACAATTTCTCGTTGTCTACCAATTAAAACTAAGACAAGGATTGTTAATGATAATGAAAAGGCAATTTATTCATTTTTTTTTTTTTACAAACTAAGACTTATCTAAGGGTTAGATGTGACAATATGGTATGTATGGCATGTATGTAAAAGAACTGTTCCTCCAAGAGAAGAAAGATGTCTGTCATAGCACCCCTTTCCTTACCTACATATTTGCATATAATGTGCTTTGTTTTGTTTTTTCCTCATTGGAAGGTAAATATTGTGGGGTTAATTTGCAAAATCTGATTGCTTAGATACATTTTTTGAAGAAATTCCATTGTGTAAGAAAATAGCTAAACAGAAGGAATACCTTTGTACCTATATGATGTAGACTTACATTGTAATTGTAATGTAATATTGCAACACAACAACAGGTGGTGTGTGTGGGGGGGCGGGGGGCTGGTGCACTCTAAATAAGATCCTTGAGGGCCAGGGAGGATCAATGTGCCATTTCCATCCAGATGGCACACTGATCTCAAACAACCCTATTTCCAGTACCCTGAAATGGTTTAATAAGTGAGCCATGGTTTAATGTGTGATATCCACTTCAGGATATAATCAAAATGAACATTTTCCCTGCTCCTCTAAGGAGGGGCACAGGAAGTGTTTTGTTTTGTTTTTTTGACTGTGCTGAATGTGCTGATTGTAGATGTGCTGAATTACCTATATAGGAGCTGTGGTTGCTCAGTGGTTAAGAAGCTCACCTTGTTAAATGGAAGGCCAGCAAGTTGACAGTTCTAGACCCGGGTCCTGCATGGTGGTTTCAGTGCCTGTCTCTGCCCCCAGCTCCTGCCAACCTAGCAGATCGAAAGCAAGAAATTGCAAGTAGATAAATAGGGACTACTTTGTTGGGAAAAGATCTTGGGGACATGAAAGGAGTCTCATTCGGGCATCCCCTGTGGAGAGGAGAAGGAGGAGGAAAAGGAAGAGAATCTGTAACTATACCTATGTGTGTTTTAAATCACATGCCAGTGACATGTAATATTCTGATGTTGTCATGAAGACAAATAAAAACAACTGTATCTTTACTTTTGAATAACAAGACAGCAAAAAGTTGGTTTCAAAACACAACTGCAATAGTTAATAACTACTCTTTGAACCTTTGAATTAACTACTGGCATTTAAATCCTAAAATATCCAAAACAAGTTATATGATAGCATTCTGAGTTTATAGTATGTATGCTTGCTTTCTCCCAACTTTTACAAATAACAATGTGAAAATCTTCCAGATGAATAGCTAGACATTTCCGTTGCATTGTCTTTTTTCTGGTAATGTCATCAACAGGAGATTTTCTCTGTGGCAGGTGTAAAACTGTAGACATGCTTGGGATACTATGGTATTTACTCCTCCATATGTCACCATTTTTCCTACTCTCAAACATTCCCCCTTTTTGGATTGATTATGGAACAAGTGGAGGATAGATCTTCGCTAATTTGCAGCTTTCACAATGAGGCTGCTGATTTACCTCACCTCTTTGGTCTTTTTTCCAATTGTCCTTGTACATCTGCTTATCTAGAAAGCATGCTGTTAGTTTGTTTTGTTAATCATGGTTGTTTCCTGGCAATGAATCCTACCTTAGTGGCAGGGGTGGACTAAAAGTGTAGGAAACCAAAGTGTTTTCATGCGAGTGACTGATGACATTTCCAGACAGGTTCAAGCTGTGATTCACATGCCCTGGCATGCCCTCCAATCTGTCTACCCTTCAGCTTCAGCTCTGGATAGGCAACTAATCTTTGGTGGCACAAGTTGCAGTGCTATTTTTTCCATTGTTCCAGATGTTGCATCTATTTGGGGAAATGTGGAAAAACAAAATGAGATATTCAAGAAGGTTCCTTCTCCTTCCAGTTAGAAAGTAGGGAAGAAAGAAAAAGAAAAACTATATAGCAGGGCTGCCCAAACTACGGCCCAGGGGCCAGATGCAGCCCTGCTGCCAATAAATCCGGCCCATGAAGCTCTTGTTGCTCCTGGAAATGGAAGTAAATTGCGCTCATATGGGTGTATTTTACTTCCGCTTCCAGGAGCGACGAGGGCTTTGTGGGCCAGATGAATTGGTGTCAGGGGCTGCATCTGGGCGGCTAATATAAGGGGCAGCCTCCCTTTCTGCTCTTCATCTTTTCCGCTGTTTTAATCCTTTGTTATGAATTTTTAAAGTTTTGATATTAATATTATTATAAGTTTATCCTATGATTTTAAACTATGTTGTAAGCCATCCAGAGTCGGGTTTACCTGATAGGGGCGGGATAGTAAATACAAATAAATAAATAAATAAATAATAGTGACCGGCTCCCTGAACCACGTGATCGGCCTGTGGCCCAAAAAGCTTGGGCACCCTGCTATATAGTTACATATTCTAACGCTCTCTTTATAAAATCCAGTGGGGACCCTTAGGACCTGCTCAAACTTAGAGTCTCTGACCACAAAGTTCATGTTACTGAGCAAGGGACTATGGTGGCTCAGTGATTAAGAAACTTGCCTTGTTAGCTGGAAGGCTGACAAGTTGGCAGTTCGAGACCCGGGATTGATGGATTGAGTACCTGTCTCTGTCCCAACTCCTGCCAACCTAGCAGATTGAAAACAAGAAATGGCAAGTACTGTAGATAAATAGGGACCACTTTGGAGGGAAAACATGGGGGATATGAAAGGAGTCTCGTTCAGGCATCCCCTGAGTGGAGTTCCCCCAGCAAAAATTCTTTCAACCTAGAATAATTGTTGACATGGAATTATTATGTTATTGAGCATGTGGATTATTTATTTATTTATTTATTTAGCTTTGTATGGCCACCCATGGATCATGCCATAATCTCAGTTTTCACATTTAGTGCTGACATGATAAACTTCTCATGAAATGATTATAATATTTTAGAGATAAGAGAAACCCTTTTCAGGAGAAGCTCTTAATTCATATAATTCATATATATCCCTGCCTTAGCCGTGAAGCTTCTGGATCAGACCTTGACATACCTATACTCTCTGGTTAAAAGAAAATCAATTTCCTCATCTATTATTCAGGTGTTTTCTCTTCCTCATATTATGTAATGTTAAAAGGAGACATGGAACATCATTGCAATATGCTCCAAGATCTTAATGAATTCCAACATATGGTTTATTTATCTATTTTGATTTTGCCAGGAGGGAATAAGCTCATTTAGGTAAACATCTCATTTACAACAGAGGCTGGGAGTAATACATAATGATAGACAACTATTAAAACGTTGTGCTCCTTGTGTTTGATATTCAAAACACAGCCATTCAAAAATTTCTGATTCAGGATATGATTATATTCACGTCAGTTGTTTTGGATTATGCACCTTCTAAAATGTATTTGAAATGTTTTGCTTGGCTAATCATCTCAAGTTAAAATTAGTCAAGCTTCACACAGAATTTGCTATCAGGCATAGTTCGTAAGCTTTTCTTTTCTTTGCTAAACTGAAAATTATAATAATGCGATTTATTTACCTTTTCTTCACTGCTTGAGCGCATCATTGCCATGAGCATCCAACTGAAGACTTCCTCATTATAAGAGACAGCCAACAGTACTCAGATATATTCAAAATATATTAATTGTCCTAGCATGTTATCAGTGTCAAGAGAATACAAAGTTGCAGTAGCTTTGTAACTAGATAATAGAAAACAAAAACCATGGCATGTTACTTGAGTATTAAACCATAGGTCAGAGACAGAGCTCTTATTTTGTAAATGGGAAGGTCTGAGACTCAGTTCCTGTCATCTCTAGGAAAATATTGGTTTGAAAAGTATTTCAAGCTCTACAGTACTGTGCTAAGTCTTAGACCACCACCAGCTGGTTTGGTGGAAATTCAATGAGTGGTTTGGAGAGACATAGCTTGGACAAGGAACTGTGGTGGCTCAGTAGTTAAGAAACTTGCCTTGCTAGCTGGAAGGTCAGCAAGTCGGCAGTTCAAGACCTGAATGGAATAAGCGCCCATCTCTGTCCCAGCTCCTGTCAACCTAGGAGATTGAAAGCAAGAAATTGCAAAGAGATAAATAGGGACCGCTTTGGTGGGGAAAGATCATGTGGACATGAAAGGAACCTCATTCGGGCATCCCCTGAGTGGAGTCCCTCCAGCAAAAATCCTTTCAATCCAGAAAGCACCTTTGTGTGCTTCTGACATGATTTTAAAAAAACTTGAACGTTGTAACTCCAAACATCACCAAACTTGGAGAGGGTTGAGAGAGAGTCAGCATAAATTTTGGTGTGTCTGGGTGGCTGAGTTATCACATCATAAAGACAAACACCTGCCAAGATCTTTTCCTTTTTTCAGGTAATCTAATCACCACATTCAGGTTGTACTTACCTGCTTGGGACAGATGTTCACAGATGATCACAGTTCTTGGTCTGTACTGCCATGGCTTTTTGCTGCACTTTCTGTTTTGCAAATTGCACTGCAGAGTTTTAGTGGTGACTTCAATCAGTCAGAAAATTTCTCCCATTTGCACTATATTTGTCACAGAGTTTGGCAATTAACATTTAAATATTAACTTAATCCAAGGCCCAAAGAAGTAGTTTGTTATCATTTTAATTACAACTGTGAAGAGTAAGATTTTGTTTTCTATATTCATTTTCATTTTGTTACCTTTTATTACTTAGATCCCATCTTTCTCCTAAACAGGACCCAAGGCAACATGCAATGTATTAAAACAGACAGTGTAAAAGCTAAAATTACAAGAAGAATGACAATCATCATCGCCTCAGAACTGCAGAGAACCCTATGAGATTTAACTCACTGAACTTAAAAGATAGACAGGGATGTATATCAGAAAACAAAACAAAATAAAAACAAAATAAAAAAACACTGTAGCACTTTAAAAACTAACTGCTATATTTTATTGTTAGATTTCGTGGATCAAGTCCACTTCTTCAGACCGGGATGTATGTAGTAGACCATCAAAGTGCAAGTACATATTACCTACCTGGATGCTCTAAAATGGAGGACATGTTACATTTTCTAACTGAATGTCCTGAAATGCAGATTTGAGGGATCAGTATCTTGTGACTTTAACAACTGGGATCAAGAACAACTCCTCTTTATGTAAAACTTTATTTCTGCTAGGTGGCATTCACTATTATATATACAGCAGGGTTGCTTAATTAGTCAAATGAACCATGGAAACATTGAATTTACTGGTTGCTTCACAGGTTTGACAAGTTAATCTCACAATTTGATACTTGTTTGAGAATGCTCATTATATTATATTATATTATATTATATTATATTATATTATATTATATTATATTATATTATATTATATTATATTATATTATATTATATTATATGCAGTAGTGGGATTCAGTTTTTTTTACTACCTACTCTGTGGGCATTGTGTGGTGGGTGTGGCCAGGGGAAAGCCCTACACTATTTCAAAACTTGGATGGGCGGGGCCAGCCAGAATTTCTGCTACTGGTTCTGGCGACCCGGGGAAAACCTGCAGAATCTCAACACTGATTATATGTTGTTCTGACTGTTTGTGTGTAATTTTGTTAAATGTTAATTATTATTTTAAATGAGGTTTTAATTCTGTTCATGTATACAGTCTCAATGGCATTGAAGCAATAAAGTATAAAATATATTTAAAATATTTAAAAAATACAACTCTTAAAAAACCCTCATAGGTAGCTAGTACTAGAGAAAAGGCCACTCTGAGGAGAATGGTCTTTGCCTACTTGTGGAAGAACAAAGAGTGGGTCAGTTTGACCTCCCATGGGAGGGATTTCCACAGCTGTAGAGCAAGAAATGGAGAAGGCTTTCTCTTGTGTACTTGTCAAATACAGTTATGAGGTAGCAGGACCAAATGAAATGCCTCCCTTTATCTCAAAACCAAGATTGGTTCATATTTAGATATGGGGTTTTCTGAATAGCTGGGACCCAAGTCTAGTTACTTCTTGTTGTTGTTCAGTCGCACAGTCAATTATGACCCTTTGTAACTCCATGGACCACTGTTCGCCAGGCACTTCTGTCCTCCACCATCCTCCTCAACTTGGTCAACTCTGTGCCCATTGTGTCTACAATACAGTATGCTACAAACATCTGATTTCTACTGCAAACCAAACTAAAGTGGTGAGGTTCCACCCCTGTCTGAAAATAATTTGTAACAGTCGGTTACTTTAAAAATAGTGAAATTATCCATTGTTATATTATAACATAATTATTAATGCAAAGAGGAACTAATTGCAAGGAAACAGCTTATGTAACTATTTACTTTTAAGCCCTGCATACTCTCCAAATTTGTCTTCCTAGGAGTAAATGATCCAGGGAATCCTTTTGGCATCTTACTCAGTTTAAGAAATGGGAAAATCTATACTGAGCCACACCAAAGACATATCTAATCCAGTGTCCATTACATACAGTCAAAGTTTCACAAGCATAATGTGACAACAGTGCCATCCCTCAGGTCACCAGATGACTAATATACAAATGTATGCTGCTATTGGAAATGATGCATAGCCATTGAGAGTAATAATCCTCCAGGAATGTATCTAAACTCCTTTAAAAGCTGTCCAAGTTGGCAGACATTTTTAATCTTGTGGGAGCAAGTTCAATAGTTCAATAGTAAAAAGAATCCAATTGCGCAACTGCACATGTGAAGGCTGATGACATTTCAGCCCCAGAGTTTTATCTTTAATTTGAACTTTCTTATTCCCCTCCCACAAGCTCATAGGCTCCCTGCAGATAATTGTTTTTATCTTGGGAAAGATTTGTGGTGCCTAGGAATGGCATTACAGGTATTGAAATGGATCCCTGAGTGGAGGGGCGTAAATTAGTTTAAATTAAAGGTTAAAATGTGTGGCTGATTATGTCATCAGCCTTTCCACCTGCAAAATTGTGCAACAGGATCCTGGCCTATTTAAAACCACTCCATATATCTGGCCTGATTCTCCTAGTACCATAATCAACAAACTTTCCTCTCCAGATGTTCTTGCACTTCAATTCCCAGAAGCCCTGATCATCAGGTATATTGACTTGGGCTTCTGGGAATTAAAGTCTAAGAACAACTGGAGAGCCATGTTTGCTGCCCCCTGCCACAGTCAACAAAAAAGGTTTTGTAGTAGCAATTGATTTAGCAATTATTCTGTTTTTCTTGTCATTAAGAGGTTTTCCTTGAGGAGACTTTGTGGTGCAATGGTTAAACTGCTGTACTGAAGCCCAAACTGCTGACATTGTGAGTTCAATTCTGATGGGGATCAAGGTTGACTCAGCCTTCCATCCTTCCGAGGTCAGGAAAATGATACCCAGAATGTAGGGGACAAAATGCTAATTACCTTGTGACCCGCCCAGTGAGTGCACTAAGCGCTATGGGGCAGTATATAAATGTAATTGCTACTGCTAAGTTCTATCATACTATGAAACAGAGACGAGCCCTGAACCCTGAAGTCAGATATGACTGGTTTTCGAGCAAGGGTGACCTTTACCTATCATACTTTTGGACCCTTCTGTTTGAGTAATTGACTTCTATTTGTAGCCCACACTTACAGGATGAATGTACTACCTTCTGAGGCAGCAAGTACCATCATGTAGATGCCAATTATTCCTTAAGGCAGCAAACGTCTGGTAGCAATTTTTCCAATGATGACTTTACAATGTCAGAAGACTTAGCTTAGCAGTTTCCATGACCTCTTTTCTGAAAAAGATTTTTTAAAGCAAAGTGGCCTGATAGGCAAGATCTATTTATAGCAAATCTCATTAGGGAGCCACTTGGGCCAGGCATTTCTGTACCAATTCATGCTGTGAAATATCTGAGTGAGAGATTTCTTGAAGCAAGAGTTATCAGGGACTGGGAGGTATGCCAGCGTGCAGGCTATCTTTATATTATTTTGTACTTCATATAATTGCAGTTGATACAAAAGATTGCATCTTGTTAATTAATTTAAAATATTTATGTCTATTACGTCCATTCCAAGGGTAAAAGTACCAATTTACAAATCATAGCAGACAAACCAGGCAACCTTACAATGTGAGTATTCACAAAAACAAACACCAGAGGAAATATAGATCAAACTGTGCTCTAAGCAAGGTTAAAGCAGAAAGGAAGAAATTCACTCAAGGGGCAATGACTTACACAATGGGAGACCACCACTGAAAATGCCCACTACATATGCTCAGTTATCAGCCCCAAAGAATGGATGGCCATGAAGCATAATTTCAAAAGCTGTTCACCAGGCAGTTTGTCGTGGTATGTGTAGTCCAAAGGTACACGTAAGGCAGGGGTGGCCAACCTTGGTACCCCAGGTGTTCTTGGACTTCAATTCCCAGAAGCCCTGATCAGTAGGTGTGTTTACTTAGGCTTATGGTAATTGAAGTCCAAGAACACCTGGGGCACCAAGGTTGGCCAACCCTGATATAAGGGTTTCAGTCAAAGGTCTAAAACACTGATGAGCCCAGGCTGTTGGCTGAGATGTTTCATATAGTTCACCAGCAGAGTGCAGGCTCTTTTGCTTTATTTGGCCTTGTGATACATGGTTTCCCCAAAGTCATGAAATTTAACCAGAAAGGAGGGTACCAGAAAGGAGGGTTAGTGTCAAGCTCCATCACTTCCTGACTTATTTTTTAGATGGGAACTTGATTAACTCTGTCCCTTGTTCATCTTCCTCTTATGTTGAAAGAAAGCTGACTTGATGCATAAAAGCTCACAATCAAATAAAGGAGTCTTAAAGGTGTTGGCGGCGTTGGCAGCAGTGTTGGCATTGGCAGCAGTGGTGGCAGCGGCAGCAGTGCCTTCTTCTTCATTTGCTTGTCTTGTTTCTTGTACGATATGCTTGAACAGACTCACATGACTACCACTCCAAAATCTCTGTCCCTTGACTGGATTTAGCTCTCTCTTTTGGGGAAAGTTAACAAGAGATTTCATAGCCTTATGTCTGAGATGAGAGTTAGTTCTGCCATTCATCCTAGATGGCAGGATCAGACTTGTCACATCATCTCATCTTCAATTCAGTGGAATCGGCAACTGTAGAGCAGTCTGTTTCAGGAAAATCCACAGACTCTTGTGGCACTTTACAGCTTAACATGTTTTATTTGGAATAAGCTTTCACAGACTGTAGTCCTGTTCATCACTTATATCTGATGAAACTGGCTATACTTTCCCTAAAGATTATGCCAATAAAATACATTAGTCTTTGAAGTACCATAAAACTCTTTGCTGTTTTTCCCACCTGAGCATTCTGTCCCTTACACTGCAACTAGCTATAATCTGGTATTTTTATACCTTAAGTCAGACAAATCCTTTTGAACACTACTTATTTTATTTTCTCATCAAAAGGCCAGCTTCTGTGTATCAGGACACATCTGCTCTCTTTCCCTCATGATTTTTTTAAATAAAGACCTTGTAATAAAAGTGCCTTCTTAATTTCTTTAACTCTTCATTGCCTTTAACATATGTAATTTTAGGTTTCAGAGCTTCTCAAGACATTTGTTCACTAGGAAAGTAAGAAAACTGCACAGTTTTTACTAAATCTATGTTCAACTGTACCATATTTTCAATCTAGTTCTGCAAATTCATAGACTTTAAACCCTTATTAATACATTCAGAAAAGGAGGCTAATTTTTAAATCATTGAGAAGGGAGAGCATCCTGGCCTCTGCTTGCTTTTCTCTATGCTTGAAGGATGGTCTGATGAGGAGATAATATACCAGCAATGCCCAAACTATGGCCCACAGGCCCAATTAGGCCCACACCTATCATTAATGCAGACTGGGCTGAGTACCCGGGCTCTCCCAGGACTGCCCCCACTGCCTGACATCAGTGCCTGACAGCAGTGGCAGCGGTGGTGGCAATCGCACTTTGTTTCCACTGGTCCGAGCAGCCTCTGCTCAGTCCCATCACTTCAGCAGCCTTCAGCAACATGTATCGCCATGTTGGGGAAATTTTCGGAGCCTTTCCCATTTCAAAATCCATGGTGCTAGGAGAGCCCCATGGTGTGCCCGGGATAACATCATCCTGGGTGCACCATGGGGCTCTCCTAGTGCCACGGATTTTGAAATGGAAAAGGATACAAAAATTTCCCCAACATGGCGATACATGTTGCTGAAGGCTGCTGAAGCAATGGGACTGAGCAGAGGCTGCTCAGACCAGCGGATACAAAGTGTGATTGCTGATGCTGCCACCATGGCTGACGTCAGAACTGTCAATGGAGAGAGCAGCCCACCGGCCTGCGTGTTGAGTGGGGGTTTACCGGACCGGCAAAAAAAAAAAAGTTTGGGCACCACTGTAATATACTATACATGGAGCCAGTCCATGCAATCAGGAATCCTGATTATTAAAGATCCCCAATTGGATGGAAAAGCTCCAAATGCAAAGAATATTTAGAGAGCATTTTCTCTGTGTAGATAGTAATTGACAGGTCTAGAACTGCCTCCCTGTTCATATTTTCAAATTAACAATTCTTAGAATACTTGAACGGAGCTTTCATTTGGTGAGATTATATCTGGCCTTACAGTGTCAAATGAGATGGAACTCACATCTCCCACTCCCCCTTTTATTGTTATGTGACTCTCTTTCCCCTTTGGGATGCTCCTCTGTTTCACCAATGTAAACAGCTGAAGGATGATGTTCTACGCCTTTGGGGGAGGTCTCAGTTTGCTTAGGGAAATCCTGAAATATGCAGAAAAGTGATCTATTGGGACATGGAATCCTGACTGATATTTGGAGGGAGGAATGAAAAATGAAGGGATGGCATAGCATAGGAACATCTGATAGGCTGGAGGCCTGAACAAGAGCACTCCACTCTATGGTATTTAGTAAGAGGTCCCACTTATTCCACAACTAAATCCTGTTTTGTTTCATGGAATGTAGCAGTCCAGTGGGCAAAAGTGTTCCACCTGAGCCCTGAAGTTCCTCAACATACAATTATACAGGCAATGTTCATGGAAGAACAGAATTCTGCACAGAAGTATCTTTTTGCACTGTATTCCCTGGTAACAGGTATCAGCCCATATATTTTGAAAAATTAACAACCCTTGTGCACCCATGTTATGTAACCAGCTGTCTGAAAAGTAGCAGTAGGGAAGAGTTCTGTAGGTTCTGTTTTAGAGGGAAGCCCAGGTGGCTAAAAGTGAGGACCACCATGAAACCCTGCTGGCTTGACTGGTTAAGCTGAGGAGATAAGCCAAAGGTGTTAAGTGCAACAGCTAACTTAGCGTGTGGATTCACTTCATATGGCATGTTTAGTAAATACTGCTTGATCTGAGAAAATAAGAAAGTTTATGTTTATTGGAAAAATGCATTGAGGTGGGAAAGAGAATGGGAATCATAATTCTAGGTAGCTAAGGAGGAGATGGAGAGAGACATAGGTACCCTCTCCAGCTCTCGTGAACACTGTCAGCAACTCTAAGAACAACTATCTAGGTCAGATGTCAGCAACCTTTTAAAGTCAAGGGCTGGGTCACACTCCTTCAGACAGTTGAGGGGACTGGACTGGTGGTCCCCTGCCATAAACACTGTCGTAAATGTGTTGTTGTTGCTATTATTATTATTATTATTATTATTATTATTATTATTATTATTATTATTATTATTATTATTATTATTATTATTATTATTATTATTATTATTATTATTATTATTATTATTATTATTATTATTATTATTATTTCTGGAACAGGAACTGCTAGCAAAAATTGGGTGTGCATCAAAATGGAAAACTGCATTGCTTTTATTATACAATGCTTATGTATATCCATCTCAGAATATACTTTTCAATATACATCCAGTTTCCCAGTCTGAAAAAAAATCTTCAATCTTCTGATCTCTTTTTTGTAGCAGAATCTTCTTTGTAGTGAATTGGCTGTGAATGAAAGAAGGAAAACATTCATGTTCTTCAGCTTGTCTTTCTTTCCACCTTGATTTTACTTTGTTTTGCTTTATTTTTAGATTTCCACATGACATGTACAATTACATTTGTCTCAAGATCCAAGAGGGCCTACATCAGGGCACTGTAGTTAAAACTACAATCCCTGTCTGTCAAGGTGAAGAAACAAATTGGTGAGGCAGAACTAGCATCCAGCAGCTAACATCTACAGGGGGAAAATCCTCACCTTCCATTACTGAAACATGTATAACAGTACTTCTAGGACCACAACAGAAAACAAGCACACACAATATTATACCATGAAAGTTTGAATGACAGCTGAATTCTTGCACTAATTTCTTAGACCTGAAAATGGCTGCTCATTGTTGGAAGTCACACTATAGCAGGGATGCTCAAACTATGGCCCGCAGGCCAGATCTGGCTGCTGATGCCAATTCATCCAGCCCACACCACCCTTATCACACCCAGAAGCGGAAGTATAATGTGCCCATATGGGTACATTTTACTTCCAATTCTGGGATGACAAGGGTGGCACAGGCCAGATGAATTGGCATCAGGGGCCATTTCTGGTCCATAGACCATAGTTTGAGAACCCCTGGTTTAAGCAGAGAAAATGGAAGTTTAAAATCTATCTCATCCTGTTGCAAAACAGATTGCAAGGCTCGTTTTACTTCTGTTTCTGGTGGGAGGAACCATGTGACTGGCCCATGGCCCAAAAGGTTTGAGCACCCCTGCACTATAGAGATCTAATGGACACTATTCTCAATGGTGTGTTTTTGCTTATGTCTGTATTATTCATTAGCAGCATGTATAGACTTCTTTATGCATCTGTCTTACCGGAAAGCATTCTAATGACATAATATGATATTCACACACATAGTCTCTATCTTCACTAAATAATAATGAATATGTGAACTTTGACTCCCCAGTTGCTCCAAGAATGTACACTTAGATGATATATTAGGGTATCAGTTTTTCACCTCCTCACTTTGAAAAGTTCAGATCTTTATTTTTAACAGATACAATATACATGCTGCACATGAATTGCACATTTTGGATTTGGAGCTAGCTTTTGGATAAAGACAGCTATGTTAAAAAGAGACTGAAGATCTGAAAAACTGTGATTCCTAAAACATTTCTTGTTACAGAACACAAGGTAGAATGGTGGTTCCCAAAGTGGGTCACACACACCATAGCGAGACATTCCCAGAAGCCTAAGTCAGTACATTGGCTGATTAGTGCTTTGGGAAATTGACTTAGGCTTATGAGAATTGAAGTCCTAAAACCAAATGTTGGGAAACACTGGTGTAGAATTTTTAACATATACTATAGCAGTGGTGACGAACCTATGGCATGCATGCCAGAGGTGGCACCCAGAGCCATCTCTGTGGACACCCGTGCAGTCATCTTAGCACAGCGTTCACCCCACCCCTCTGCCCAACAGCCCAATAGGAGCACTTCCTCCTTCCCCCCAGCATAGAGTTCAACACAGCCTTTTGCCTAGCAGCCCAATGGGAACACTCCCTCCCCCAAACAAAGAATTCACCCCACCCCTCTGTCCAGCAGCCCAATGGGAGCATTTCCTTCCTCCCCTGTTGCTGTGTTGGCACTTTGCAATAAATAAGTGGGTTTGGGGGACTCGGTCTCTAAAAGTTTGCCATCACTGTCCTGTAGCTCTAATTTGTAAATTATTGCTTCAAGACACTATAAACACCCAAACCTGTCTGAACTGGGCAAACACGGTATTCTTTGTATAACTGACATTCTGAAAACACGTTAGTTACTCATCTGTTTGACCTCAGCTTGTTTAGAAAATTTGATTGCCTAAACAAAGCTGTTTTATCCAGCTTTCTGCTGAGAGTTAAATTACCTATTTTGTGACTGTGTAAAAAAAACAGTTGTATAGCAGTTAAGTATTTATTTGGCACCACTCTGGACTTATTAGAATTTGTGCAAAAATCTATTGAGACAGAACAGAAACTAAGCAGATATTTGATGCTCGCTTGATTAGCACAGTTTTAGTTGAAGAAACAGAAATTGGCAACCTCCTAGCAATTCAAGGAAATGTTGTATCAGAAAACAAAACAAAATAAACAAAATAAAATAAAAAACACTGTAGCACTTTAAAGACTAACTGCTATATTGTTATTGTTAGCTTTCGTGGATCAAGTCCACTTCAT
Organism: Furcifer pardalis; assembly: GCA_030440675.1. Lineage (NCBI taxonomy): Eukaryota > Metazoa > Chordata > Lepidosauria > Squamata > Chamaeleonidae > Furcifer > Furcifer pardalis. The sequence continues at coordinate 66,517,357 of CP126896.1, forward strand.
CAGACTAAGAGTGAAACTTACAGTCATGTTCTTTATATACCAAATTCAGGGGCTCAAAGGGAGAAGGGGTGTGGGCAAGATGACAGAAGGGATGTGGGCAAGTTATAGCAGTTAGTCTTTAAAGTGCTACAGTTTTTTTATTTTATTTTATTTATTTTGTTTTGTTTTGTTTTCTGATATGCCTGAACCACAGACTAACACAGCTACTATTCCCAAAAAAAAAGGGAAAAAAAGGAAAACTTGGTATCTGGATTATTACATTAAAACTAATTACATACATTTTTAAATTCTGGCCAAAGGATTTTTTCCTCATAAAGTAAATGGATCTTATTAAGAAGAAAGAAAACCAATAGCTTAAATATAAAAGGACACTTTTGCATTTTTGCATAATTTCTAAAGAAACAGTCATATTTTTTCTTCAAAAAACAACAACAAATGGCCAAAATTGAGATTTATAAGGGCAACTAGAGTACAGAAATTGGCATACCTCAATGTGACTAATTGACAAGGTACTGTCAGGGACATCCCAGGTCCGCATATCAGCATATGACTGGATCCTTCTCAATTAGCATGGCAATGTTCATTATTACTTTCATGACCCTGTAAATCTGCAACAGGATTCTTGCCATTTTAGCTCTTGATCCCTTTTCTTAATGTGTACATTTGTACTCTTCTGAAATACACCTTCTGTTTCTTCCCTCATTTTTCTGAGTCATTTCCCACTTATCACATCTAATGGTGGGCACCAGCAGGTTCACGCCAGTTCGCCAGAACCAGTAGCAGAAATTCCAGCTGGTCCTGCCCATCCATGTTTTGAAACAAAGTAATCCTAATTCAGGTGCAATGCAGGGCTTTACCCCTGGCCATGCCCACCATACCACGCCCACAGAGTAGGTAGTAAAAAAAATTGAATCCCACCACTGATCACATCCCTTCCAATTGCCTGGAATTCTCTAGGAAAGGTGGATTCCTTTCTTTATGTTTAGATTTCTGTACACATTTTTGCATGATCATATAGCTAAAGCGGGGAAAGAGTGAATCTTAACAAGTGCTTTAGTTTCAGTTTGTTTATTCCTTTCCCAAGTGCACATAAGTATTTGAGTGGAACCAATTCTTCACTAAATTGACCAAATGTCCACAATTTAACACATATTTTATTTTATTTTCCTGTTGCCTTCAACTATCTTATAGAATTGCATGTTTTATGATATTATGATATACTATGAAAGTGTCAATGGTTACAAAATCACATTCTCTTCATTTCTCACACTATATATTCTATGAACTTTCTGTGAGACTATACGAGAGCCATGAAGTACAGACTTCACTGCTGGCAGAGTTATCTCAAGGAAATGCTACAGTGGTCCTCACCAGATGCCAGAGTACATGAATCATACCCATATATACCAGGAAGCATTAGAGGAAGAAAAGGAATGGGATTGTTAAATTAATGAAACCATGTGTAAATTCAGATGTCGGGTTGACTTGATGTAACACTATGCACAGGAGAAGCCCTTGGGTATTTCTGATTTGGAATGCTGTTTTCTTTTTGCCCTCCTGTCTGAGAGCTAGTTATCTCTTCAAATTAACCATCCAAAATCTCATCTTTGACAATTTTTGGATGTAAAACTTGAAATATTCTTTATTATATACAGTATTATACAATTGCATACAAGGTACAGATTGGACTATCAGCATTTTGCAGTTTATGGTGCATGAAGAAAGCAATATTAACTGCCCGACAACCAAAGAGAGAAGAGATAGAAAAGAATGAACTGGATCACATAGTCTGTTCACAATTTGCCCTGTAGCATCTACTAGGATGTAATATTGCTATGTAATAATTAATTGCAAAGCCATATATATGCCAGGTTGCTCTTGTCTTTGGTGAACAGTGTCACTTTGACAAAAGAACAGAAACAGATTTAAATATCATTTTCTCCCATATAGCTTTCAATTATCTTAGCCGTGTTTCTCAACCTTCGGTCCCCAGATGTTCTTGAACTTTAGATCTCAGGAGCCCAAGTCAGGACACCTGTTGATCACAGCTTCTGGGAACTGAAGTCCAAGGATATTTGAGGACCAAAGGTTGAGAAAGCCTGATCTATAGCTTTCACATTTTTACACTTGATAATAATAACTACATGTCAGAAATTTTTCTGGGTTGAAAGGATTTTTGCTGGAGAAACTCCACTCAGAGGATGACCAAATGGGGCTCCTTTCATGCCCCAAGATCTTTTCCCACTGAAGTGGTCCCTATTTATTTACTTGCAATTTCTTGCTTTCAAACTGCTAGGTTGGCAGGAGCTGGGACAGAGATGGGAGCTCAAAACATCATGCAGTACCTGGATCACGAACTGCTGACTTCACAACCTTCCAGCTAACAAGACGAGCTTCTTAACCACTGAGCCACTGCAGCCAAGCCCATGGTGGGGAGAGAATTTAGCGGGACAAGCAGACACACACCGCTGCTCAAAGCCCATACAGTAAAACCTCAGATAACACTAAAACCTGGTTCCAAAAGTCTTGGTGTTATACGATTTTTAGTGTTATCCGATGCATGTTAAAATCCTATGGGATCCATAGAGATACATTGTAACCGCACAGGCTTTAGTGGTTGTTATCTGATGCATCCCATAGGATCTTAATGTTATCCGATGCAATTCTTCCCCCCAGATTGCTTAATGTTATGCGATTTTAGTGTTATTCGATACTAATGTTATCTGAGGTATTACTGTACCTTAAAGGGAAACACCACTTTGGCATTTTCTGCTTCAGTTCCTCTCACTAGTCTCCACTCTGCTCTATGGGAGAAAGTCCAAAGCACTTTGGGCAGCTTGGGCAGCTTCTCCCAAAGCTGCCGGAAGATCTTCGGACTTTCTCCCACAGAGCAGAGTGGAGACTGACAAGAGGAAACAAAGTGGAAAATGCTGAGGTGGTGTTTCCCTCTAAGGTATGGGCTTTGAGCAGCTGCGCGAGCCCATCAAATTCTCTCCCCACGACGTGGCTGACTGCAGCCCCATTTTACCCTTGATAATGACATATTATCAGTGTTTGCCTTGTGGATGCACTTTAAAAGGCAGGATTTCATTTACATTTAGGTTGGATGAACTTCTGATAAAGTGCAGAATGGTTTAATAGATGCCCCCCCTTTTCCTAACTTGCTTATCTAGTTGTTGTTTTTTTAAAAAAAATCTATTACTTATACTTTGGGGTTTTTTTTAAAAAAGGAGTCTGAATGCTATTTTTAAATAATTATTTTTAAATAATTTTCAAAATGATGACACAAATTACTATCTCTCCTGAAATGAATAACATTTGTGGTTTAAATAAATAACTTGTTAATAAGTATAATAAGAGATGCAAGACCTGTAGCATGCAACCATGTACAGTAATACCTCAGATAACATTAGTATTGAATAACACTAAAATCGCATAACATTAAGCAATCTGGGGAGAAGAATTGCATCGGATAACATTAAGATCCTATGGGATGCAGCAGATAACAACCGCTAAAGCCTGTGTGGTTACAATGTATCTCTATGGATCCCATAGGATTTTAACATGCATCGGATAACACTAAAAATCGTATAACACCAAGACTTGTGGAACCAGGTTTTAGTGTTATCTGAGGTTTTACTGTAGTTGCAACCTCTCTGAGCTACCCATTCAACTTCCTACAACATCTATTGGGGATTTTGAAAAGTGCAGAGAGACAGGCATTTTGTCACTCTTGTCACTGTTGAAGCTGATTTAAGCCTTGAGTTATAAGGATGGTAGAGAAAATTGGTGCACAGCTGGGTACTTATTGGAGACCAACTGCTCATCTGGATGAGCCTTAATCGATTCATTTCAGTCAGAGTTTTCACGGATTACAATCCACTTTCTCAGATGACAATCTGAGTCTGTGTAACAGGAGCTGGGCTGTAATCCATGAAAGCTGTGACTGAAATAAATCTGTTAAATGTCAGAATACATTTGCCTTTCCTTTAATTTTGTTATCAGTTCCTTTCCTAGTGTTGGACTCAAGTGATTGTTCTTTGTTTCTCTGGGTTAATTGGTTAATTGAGGCTTATGTAACATTCATACTGTACTGCTTTTACTCAGTTTGAGCCTTTGACCCTAGACATGCGAGTCTGTAAGCCATCCAAGCTTCATACATAGACACACAATATATCAGCACAATATATAACACACACACGTATGTGTCTCTCTGTGTGTGTGCTATTATTTATTTATTTGTTTGTTTGTTTATTTATTTATTTGTCTGTCTATGTGGAAAAATAACTTGACTTCTTAAAGTAGTACGAATGGCAAAATACAAACATTTCCTTGAACACGTACCCCATATATGTACCTTAACATGATGCTTTATTCCTGTGGTGGTGAACCTTGGCACTCTAGCCATTCTTGGACTTTAATTCCTAGAAGCCCTGGTCAGCAGGTGTAATAACTTGGGCTTCTGGTAACTGAATTCCAAGAACAGCTGGAGTGTCAAGGTTCACCACTACTTACACTTTACAATGAACAGTAAAGGAATGAGTTAATGTATCACCTTGAAGAAAGTGGCAATTAGGTACTGTAGTATACAGCCACTAGCAAAGGTAGGGGGGGAAATAATTCGGGAGCAAGCAGATGACTTATCACTATGTACCTAATATTTCTGTGGCTGTTGCAGAATATAACCCCTAACAATATAACTAGAGGAATTCATTAATTAGGGAGCAAGCCACAATATCTCCATTTTATCTTCTGGGAAGTATAAGCAATTGCTTGGTGTTGTAACAAAGTCACTATTTCTACCACTGGAAAGGCCAGTATTTTAGCTAGTACAGACTGGATACTTTTCAAATTTTCAAAAGGGTGGGGCCAATAAGTGATGTCAGCTATTTTATACCTGGGGTTGTTTGGGATATTAGAGTTGGGGGCTAGGGTAAAATTTTTGAACAAGGGGGTAAAACAGTTTTGCTTTTAAAACAAAATCATAACTTGAAAACTTTTTGTCCAAATGCCCTCAGACATTTGGCACAGAGTAAGGGTCCTGTTAGCCCAAACAGTGCCAAATTTGGTGCTGGCCCAGTTATCATGTTTTGTTCAGGCTGCCTCATTGTTAGAATTACCTTATCCAATGTTGATGGATTCTGCAATAAGGTAACATCACTGCACTCTTGTGTGGCTATAATAAACCTTATGTGAAGATGAATGAAAAATTAGTAGCTGTTGGATTGCTCAGGAACTGTTACTTCCTTATCCAGTAGTGTTGCCTCTGTTAAAATAGAAGTACAGTAATACCTCGGATAATGTTTACCTCGGATAACACAAAAATTGCATAAAGTTAAGTAATCTGGGGAGGAGAATTGGATCGAATAACGTTAAGGTCCTATGGGATGGATCGGATAACAACCGCTAAAGCCTGTGCGCTTACAATGTATCTCTATGGAGCTTTAACGTTATACGATCCATCCCATAGGATTTTAACATGCATCGGATAACACTAAAAATCGGATAACACCAAGACTTGTGGAACCAAGTCTTAGCGTTATCTGAGGTATTACCGTACCATGATAATAATAATAATTTCATGACAGAAATTATTCTGAGTTGAAAGGATTTTTGCTGGAGAAACTCTGCTCAGGGGATGCCCTAATGATGCTCCGTTCATGTCCCCAAGATTTTTTCCCACCGAATTGGTCCCTGTTTATCTACTTGCAATATCTTGCTTTCAAACTTTTAGGTTGGCAGGAGCTGGGACAGAGACAGGCACTCAAACCAACGTGCAGTACCTGGGTCTCAAACTGCTGACTTGCTGGCCTTCCAGCTAACAAGGGGAGCTTCTTAACCATTGAGCCACTGCAGCCATTAGAACCATGATAAACAGGTACTTAGACTATCACAAATTACAGAATAAGAGAGCAGAGAAAGTTCTTCTTTTGTTTCTAGGCCAGACATGAAACTGCCAAAATGTAGCTACATTTTGGTGAGTTTGTTCTGCAGTTCCTTTTGCCTGTCCCAGTGTGAGAAAGATTAGCCGTCAACACCAAGTTGCCATTACCAGGGTACGCCCGATCGTGGTTTAAAAATACCACAACCTTTGAGGAGGCTTTCTGTGTGGGCTGATGTATGGTTAGAAAAATTTGTGCTTGTGGAGATTCTACGGATTGTGAAACTGTTAGATTTTAAAAAGAGAAATACTACTGTCAGTTCTGTTGTGGTCTATTAAAGACTGTGTGATAGCAAATATATGTTGTTTCTAAAAACTGTGGAGCAATCCACAGAAGTGTGATACTTGGAGCACAAACTGGGAAACAAACACAGGGCTCTTCTGAAGTTGGCCTTCCTTTTGTGTATTGCTGTTACAACAGATATATAAAGAATATTCACAAAATATTTCATTCCTCATGAGAACAGACTGTCTCTGTGCGTCAAGACAGCTTGTTAAGAAATCACTCATGCTTGCAAGAGCTCCTGTTAGGAATGTGAATTTTGCAGCCTCTCTCTCAGTGAAAATATAAAGGTGAAGAAAAAATTTTCTAGTCTCATTACAGTGGGATTTATCTGCACAAGAGGGATTCCTTCTTTTTGTTTCTGCAAGAAATTGTGCAGTATTACTTGGATGTTTCATAGCAATTTTCCCCTAGAACATCAATCTGCACAGAACTATTACAAGCCATGCACAAAAATAACATCTTTGCACAAGATTCCCTGAAAGGTGTGGGGTGCTGCTGGTGCCGTAGTCACTCCATTCTGGCTTATCTGAAGGCCACCCGGGCTTTCAGTTTTTAAATCTAATGTTGTGGTTGGGGAGGGTATTTTGATATTTTAAATTATTTTAATAGTTGTAATGGTTTTTAATTAAGGTTCTTGTGATTTTATTGTTGTATGATGTTTTTATATTTGCGAGGCACTCAGAGTCGCCCAGGTGAGAGGGCGGCAATATAAACTTAATTAATTAAGTTAAATAAATAAATAAATATGTGCAGATTGTGGTTGTTCTTGCATTAAAGAACAGGCAAAAATGGGGAGGGCCCCCAATACTGTTGTTTCATTTTCATGGAAAGCCAAGGTTATTCACCGGTGCAGGGGGGGACTCCACCTGAAAAATCTGGACATGGCAAGACTAAGAAAATATCTGAGAAATAGACTTTAAAATTTTGTTTGCATCCTTAGTGTCTACTTTAAGCACAAGAACAAGTGGGTCTAGTGCCAATTTGTTCAAAATTTCATTGTGAACACGACTGGCTTTTCCTTTTGTGAAGATAAGCTCATGGATGTACCAAAAATAGCATTGAAAATAAGAATAGCTATCCGCTCCTTCTGACTTTTGAAAGCTGATGCAAATCAGCAGCAGGTAACCTATTTCTGCACAATTTGCGCAGATTCCAAGGAAAACCAGGAGAATTCTAACCAAGAGTTGCAGAAAATAACCTTACTTCATCATAGGGACTGCAGTGACTCAGTGGTTAAGAAGCTTGCCTTGTTAGCTGGAAGGTCAGCAGGTGGACAGTTTGAGACCCGAGTACTGCATGATGGAATGAGTGCCTGTCTTCTGTCTCAGCTCCTGCCAGCCTAGCAGTTCGGCAGCAAGACATTGCAAGTAGATAAATAGGGACCACTTCAGTGGGAAAAGATCCTGGGGACATGAAAGGAGCCTCATTTGGGCATCCCCAGAGAAGAGTTTCTCCAGAAAAAAATCCTTTCAACCCAGAATAATTTGTGACATGAAATTATTATCATCACAGGCAAGAAGGAGAATTGTGTGGTGTTCCTTTCTTGTGTGCTAAGATCTATGTTCTATGTTTCTAGTGTGCTAATATCTATGTCCCTATGTTTCTTGTGTGCCAATCATCTATGTCCCTATATTACCTTTTTTGTTTTTGTTTTCAAAATGAGATGGAAAAGTTAACAAGATCACAGATCTGGGTCGCAATGAGGTGAACCACAAGTAATCCATTAGTACACAGGGATCCACAGAAATGCCTTCTAACTAGCATAGCAGAGCTAGGAAGAATATCTGTAGCTTCATACAAAGCCTGTTTTCATTTCCATTTGCTTGGCACACAGCTGTCTCATACTTTAAATTCATTGGAAGAGATTTCATGTTGGAAACACACTCAGAGAATTAGCAGTCTGTCTCAACTGTTAGCAGTAGCTTTGGCATTTAGCCCTGGCTCATTCACTAAGCTGTGTGTGTATGTACTGGTGGCATCTTTAATTCTTTGCCAATGTGGAGAAAAAGAAATGAAATGATCTCCAAATGTGTTTTTCCTTGTTTCACTTGGCAGATTTATAATGTGTGCTAATTGGTCTGCAGATTAAATGGGAGATGTACTTCAAAAGAGTCAGGCAATTTCCTTTTGAATAAGAAACTTCAGTGGGCTCTGGTATGTTGTTTATTTACATCTAGGTTCTATGATTGGCCTCATTTGTAGATGAGTTTCAGATCTTCTAAATTTCAATTGTGATAGGCTATTCCAAAAGTGGGGTAAGGACTGTTCTGTTCTTGGTGGATAAATTAACAGAAAACCAACCTACTGAGACTAGTTAGCTTATTTTTTAGAATTTGCATCTCCATTGCAATATCCATCTGCTTAAGCAGCTTGTCTTGCTTGAATGTTTCACCCTAGAGCTGTTTGATTTCCTTTTCTTTGTTTCCCTCTCTCTTTCTCTTTGCTGGATTAAACAGTTCTGTGGATGCTATGTTTGCCAGCTGGAAATCTAAGGGAAAACAGTCAAAACCATTCACAAGATAGGAGACAACAGCTTTTATAAATAAACATCCAGAAGTATACATTAATGGTCAACAACTCTTTCCCTCAAGTATCTGATGAAGTGAAACATACTTTGTTGGAATACATGCCTCACAAAATAAATTTTAGAGTAAATTATGCAAGCAAAATTAGTTTTAGTAAGCACATAGCTAGAGAACTGGGGGGGTGGAGGCGTCGTAAATTATTGGAAGGGAAAGTAATACCCCAGGCTATTCTCAGTTGTTTCTTTAGAGTTATAATGTATTTATTAATTTTAGTGTTGAAGATGGCAACCAATGGCTGCCATTTGGGTGAATGTTTAAATATTTTGAAACAACTCAGTTTCCAAAAATAAAACAAAGAAAAATAATGTTTATCCCACATTAGGAACATAGGACACTGACATGTACTGAATCAGGCTATTGATCTGTTTAATAATAGGATCTCATAATAGGATTTTTATGGTATACATCGGGGTGCCCAAACTTTTCCGGCTGTGGGCTGGTCATGTGGTTCAGAGAGCTGGTCAATATGGCCCATGGGCTGGATGCGGTCCCTGACGCCAATTCATCTGGCCCATGAAGCCCTCATCACTCCTGGAAGCGGAAGTAAAATACGCCCATATAGGTACATTTTACTTCCACTTCCGTGAGCGACGAGGACTTCGTGGGCTGGATGTATTGGCGTTGGGGGCCGTATCCGGCTGCCGGGCCATAGCTTGGGCACCCTTGGTATACATATTCAGATCCCTCAATACCCAAAGGGGTAAAAGAGTAAGTAAAGAAGAAGAAGAGCATATTCTAACATGGAGAAATCTCAAGGAAGATGTAGCAGCAAGTCAATCAAGCTTGTTGGGGATCATTTTTCTCCTTACTCCCAAAACTCCTGTTTACTGTTCTGGCAATGTTTCTGAGTTACCAGCTCGGATTTGCCAGATCTGATGGACTTTCAGTTTCTTTTTAGGATCTCAAAGACAATAAGCACTCAGTAGGTAAAACAAGGCTTTATTAGACAATTCTCTAAACAGGCAAAGCATATCAGAGACAAAGCACAAGAACATACTGTACTAGAAAACAAAAGACAAGAATCAGAATGCAAGCAAGCCATTCATATTTACCTATCTTGGGTTCCCTCTGTTCCCTCTTCAGCTACCTAGGAGCTCCACTAGGGACACTTCTAATGGCCAAAATAGCTCCAAAATCTGGGGTCTTATATTTCACAGCAGCTAAGATGCTGTGTCATCGTTTTTGGCTCTACTCCTCTTGCTCAGAGGATGTCCAAATTAACAACAGCTAACTGGAATCTGTGGACTGCTGCTTCATCCTCTGCAGCTGATCATAACATCAGCCCATCACCAGTTATAAAGGTTAAGAACAGAGAGAGGGTCACTTTGGCCTGGCCTATCTCTTCCTTGTTTAGTCAAGGATTTCCTGCTCATCCTGAGAGTCTGCTGGTATTGTCTGCCTATTCTGTCCAGCCAAGGATGCAGAAGTTTTCCCAGATATCCTGACAAAATCTCCCTCATCTATCCTTTACTAAATTTTAGTAATGTACAAGTTCCATGGGAAATTAATTTGTTAGGTCAGCACAACCTTCTAAATGCATAAACTGTTCACCAAGCATTTTTAATACACACACTTATATGATTTTGACCACCTCAGAGCTGTAGAGAAGAAAGATGAGTAATAGCCAGTGATGGGATGTAACAGGTTCGCACGAGTTCTCCAGAACTGGTAGCAATTTTTCCCAGTGTCCCGGAGAACCGGTAGCAGCTTTTTTTTTTTTGGGGGGCACCACCTTCGGGGCTTACCTTTTTACCGGTTACCCCACTGGGCATGCATGCCAAGCACTTGGTGTGCATGCACACCTAAAGTGCTTGGCGTGTATGCATGGCCTCCTTGCTGTCCTCCCAAGTGGGGAGGAGGAAGAGAAGCTGCTAGCCTGAAGCTCCCTATAGCCTGCTCCCCAGGGTAAGTGACTCACCTTTGGATGTGTTGTGTCTGTGTGTATTTTAATGTGTATTTAATACCTTTACCTATATAGACATACAGTAAAACCTCATATAACACTAAAACCTGGTTCCACAAGTCTTGATGTTATATGATTTTTAGTGTTATCTGATGCATGTTAAAATCCTATGGGATCCATAGAGATACATTGTAACCACAAGGCTTTAGCAGTTGTTATCTGAAGCATCCCATAGGATCTTAATGTTATCTGATGCAATTCTTCCCCCCCGATTCCTTAATGTTATGCGATTTTAGTGTTATTCGATACTAATGTTATATGAGGTATTACTGTATTACCACAGTTCCTAAAAAAGCCTGGTGGCCTGGCTTGGGGTTTTTAAGCAAAGTTTTGGAATTACCTCATCAATAAGCTACACCTGTGCTGTTCCAATTGCTGTTCTAATTGGAGAACCCTTAAGGAGGTACAGCTGTTTTACATTTACATTAAGGCATATTATCCTAGAGAACTGGTTAGACAAAGACTTAGTACCTAACTTCTTTAACTGTTAAAAAGTGGGAGGGTGTATTTTAATGTATTTTTATTTAATTTATTTAATTTATTTACAGTTTTGTGTTGTGGGTGGTGGGTGAGTGGGTTGAGGTGTGTGCGTGTGTGTGCTTATTTTTTATTTTTATTTATATATTTTTCTTTGGCCCCACCCACAACATTGGTTCTGCCCATTACATCATGACATTAGCTCCGCCCACACTGTGATGACATCACGGTGGGGTAGTAAAAAATTTGATATATCCCACCACTGGTAATATCGCTTTAACTCCTTGGATTTTCAACAGTCTTCCACAAAGCCCATGATCCCCAGTGGACAATACAGTTTTCTGGGATTTGAATTATAAAAAATGCTGCTGACACCATCTCCACTGATATTTGGTGCTTAACCTTAATATAAATGTGGTAGCTAGGTGAAGCAAGGACACCTGTTTTAGTATCAGAATGTCTCTTCAAGTGTAACCCAACCAATATCACACCTGCTTTCTTTAAATTTTATTAAAAGGAAAGAAATAAAAGGGGGGGGCAGAAGAATTCCCAAACTGTTACCTCAAGGTAAAGTTCCAAAATGCAAACACTGGCATTGGTTGAGGATCACACATAGGAAAATAACAAATCTATCTTCATATCTCTGCATTCATAAAGCAGTTAGTTAAATCTTAGCAGTACAGAGAATTGATCCCGCGCCTCCTTCTCTTAGAGTCATCAAGATGATTATTCTTAATTACCTCAATCTTCCTTAATCTCCCTTTTAATGTTTTATCAGGAAAAGCTGTTTTTTTGTTAGAATAAACATCGGCCCTAGACGTATTAGTCAGAAACTATTTCCCTAATTCTAATTTACAGAAAACAAGGAAATCTAAAAGGAATCCTTTGAATTATCATTTTTTCTTCTGACTCACAAGGTGAGACCAAAATGCAATTTCCATGTTTGAACTTCTTCCCAGGCTCACAGATACACCAGGAAGGCATAGACAGTGTTCTCTTTATTGGTTATGCCCACATATTTACAGTAACTGTAACAAGTCTATATAGCCTAAGACTTATCTTTTGATTTCTTGACAATCTGTCATTGACTTCTCTGAACAGTTCTGACAAGAATTAGTTCGAGTGTCACCATCACTACCTATGAAAAATCTTTAGCCAGTTTCACTTTCTACTAATGCTTCTACTTATTAGTTGCCCTTGAAGAATTTCTGTGTGGCATCACTATTGAAACTATCAATTTTCTTCTGTTTATGAAATTAGTAATTAATGAAGATTAGCTGCATTTTAGTAAGGTAAATCAACTTTGACAATTTCACCGTAGGCGATCTTGCTAGGGGTCGAGACTCATAATGGAGGCTAGCCTGGCACACTCAAATGCTCTCACCATTTTAAAGTGTGCATCTAGGGATGGGGTAACATATTAGATTTCTTCACATATCTGCAAGGCTGTTACAGGGCTAATTCATTCTTCAGAGAGTATTAGAACATGTAAAGTTATGTACATTTTATTATGGTGCACTCATTCTGTTCTGTGGGTTTGAACCTGTAACTGCTGGTTTTGTATTTCTTATTATTGAATTTTGTATACTGTATCATTGTACTGTTTATTTATTGTATATATTCTTTGATATTTTTATATGTTGTGTGCAATTGATTTATTTACATTGTATTATTGGGCATTTATTTATATTTTTATTGATATTTTTGATGATTTGTGATGTATGTAAATTGTATGTAACTTGTAACCATATATCTGTTTTGTGAACTGCCCTGAGTTGGTCTATCGAGTAGGGCGGTATATAAATTGAATTATTATTATTATTATTATTATTATTATTATTATTATTATTATTATTATTATTATTATTATTATTATTAATAATAATAATAATAATAATAATAATAATAATAATAATAATAATAATAATAATAATAATAATAATAATAATAATAATAATAAAGGTAAAGATCACTCTTGCTTGAAAGCCAGTCATATTTGACTCTAGGGTTCAGTGCTCATCTCTGTTTATAGCCAAAGATCCAGTGCTGTCTGCATTTGCAGACATTTCCATGGAAATGTGGCAAGCATGACTAGATGAGTGCATGGAACACCTAAGTGGTACATATTTATCTACTTGCAATTTCTCGCTTTCTGCTAGGTTGGCAGGAGCTGGGACAGAGATGGGAGCTCACTCCATTGTGCAATACTCAGGTCTCAAACTGCTGACCTGCAGACCTTCCAATCATCAAGTTTAGTGTCCTAACCACTGAGCCACTGCAGTCTCTACATTAGAACCAGTACCTAGAAGTAGATCTTGCCTAATGTTAGGAGAAACTATCTCAATACAGACCACTTGAAAAGGTGGATATCAACCAGAGAGGTTTATCATAAATTTCCCTGCCCCCACCCCCAAATTATATTCTTTGGGTCATCACAAAGGCTCCAGTTTTTTTTTAGTACGGCCCCTTCATTCTTTTCAGAAATGTTTTACCATCAACTTGGTTTGAATTCAATGATTAGTTCTGAGAACAAACATTTTAACACTCTGCATTGCACTGAAAAAGAATGCTAGGCCCATTGAGAAGTGTGCTACAATTCACAGGAATCCCCTGTGCAAACGGTCTCCTCCAAACTGGAGGCAGGCCTATGCATTAGTTGTTTAGTTTTGTAAATTCATATTTCAGTGTGTCCATGGTAGGTTTCATGAGCAGAACATGATCAGCACTCCATGTTCTTTACATATGCACAGGGCAAAAATGAACCAGAAAGAAAGATGGAGAGGGGAAAGGACAGTTCCATATTTTGCCCTGCAAGTGCCAAACTCTTTTCTTAGCTGAATCCATGAAGACAATAATGTTAGCTGAACACTGATCCTTTGTGTCATCTCTGCTTGCAAAATTATACCATTCAAGTCTTCCCACTGTCTCCAGTTGTCTACAGTATTCCCTTCAAAGACCGATATCTGTTGATGTATTGACCGCTTTACTCTCTCCTGCTGCTTCTTTCTTTGTTTCACTTTAAGGATTTTGTTTGACACCGTGTGATATTTGCTACTGCAGATTTTATAAAACAAGGCCACAAGAGACAGGAGTATGGAACAAAGCATGTTATGTAACAATGTCCAATTACTTTAGTTGAGTTCAGAACAAGTGTTGTCTTAGGTTTCAGTTCCCTGGAATGGCTTTCCTCCATAGGCCTACCAACAGGATACGCTGGTTCTCCTTGTTATGGGGGAGCATTAGAGGGCTATAGAGGTGGCACTTTTAGATTTCCAGAGCCTCAATACCAGAAGGCAGGAGTATAAGATTAAAGTCTGTGACTGATGACATCATCAGCCTTGTGCATAGCAAGCTCTGCAGACAGGATTCCATCTAATCAATACAAGCAGTATGCAGCAATCTAAGACTAGAATAGAATAGAAACCAGGCTGCATAGCCTTTTTCCTTCCGAAGGGTGCAGTGTTAAACCCACTAAGAAGGGAGTATGTGGCCAACTCTTAGTGTTGGAAGCCTCTTTTTGAGAGAAGCTGCATAGGCCAGCCCTGTGTATTTCCATCAGTTTCACTTGGTGCTTAGTGAAAGGCATTGGTAGGAAGAGGAGATAGGGACACACTGGCTGTGTGTATTTGTATTTATGGCAAGTAAAATGGGTATAATGGAATAAGAGAAAGCGAGAGAGAGACTCTGCTCTTACCAGACTTCCAAGATTTGGATTTGTAACTAAATTCCTCTTTCTTCTTAATTTTACTTTTTTTGTTTTGATCCTTGGCTTAATTAATACTTGATTCTCTGTATTTTCATTGGAAACAATCACAGATTTCACAAAGTTTCAGCTGCACACTTGTTCTACCCTGAGTAGCATTACCACTTATCATCTTGCTTTATGAATTGACAACAACCTCTGAATATTATTAGCAGCAATTAGGCATTCTAGGATAGGGAATTAGGTGACCTAAATCATGCAGATTAGCCTAATTAGACACTTATATTAAGAAGTTAAAATGGCACAGTATATTAAATCAGAGACAAGATATGTAGATTTGAACAAAGAGTTTGTGGAGTGCCTGATAAGAAGGCTACTTCTTACTCAGTGACTTGTTGCATTTATGATTGCATTGTTCTCTCTTTCCACATTATCAGGTAGTTGTAACATACAAATGTAAATTAAAACCCAGTCCAGCAAATGTTATATTCAAAAGTTGTGCTCTACTGTAGTGAATTTGCAGAAAGAAAACATTATGAAAATAATTAAAGATCTGCTATATAACTTTCATTTAATGATCTACATTTGTGAAAGGTTGAGATAAGCATTTGTGTGTGTGTGTGTCTCCCTATAGAAGATATAGACTTTGAGTGGCAATCAAGAATCATATCTCGCGTCATCCTATCAGAACTTGGAAACATTGCTTTTTGGGTGACAGGTCTTGGAATCCCACTTTGGGAATTCTGGGGTCTTGCTCAAAAAAGTAACTTCACATGTTTTTAACTTCTGATGTTTTTACTGATGTAGATTGTTTTATGCTTTTATTTTTTGTAAGCTGCTCAGAGTCGGGTTCTCCCGATTGGGGCAGGGTAACAAATGCAATAAATAAATAAATAAATAAATAAATAACTTTTCCAAATTCTGCTTCGTGGATACACTTGTCTGAATGAGATTTGGTTTAAACATGCAAAGACAGCACAGTATCACAATTCTTGCCCCATATTCAAACAGAATGCAGGTAGAAAAAGGAGCTTTGCACACAGTAGGATATTCATTCATGTGATCTCCCCACTGAAATTCTGGCATTGTACAAATCTTGAAATACAGGATACTATATGTTGATTTGCCACTTTTGAACAGCCTTACAAGCCTCTAGGAAACAGAGGCGTTAAGGGAAAGCTCTAGCCTTCTCCATAAGTGATCATTTTTTTGTGTTTTTTGGGGGGAAGCTTTTTTTAAAAAAAAATTCCACAAGAGACCTTTTGAAAACTTACAGCGCTAGACAGAGATCTCTAGACATAGAAAAAATTATGAACGTATATCCTCCAACATTTTGATCACACAATACCCACTCAGATGTCTATTATGGGAATCTTAAAAGCAAAATGTATCGGCAATAGTGCTCACATGCTTAAGTTTCTCAGCAAACTGATATGCAGAAGTATATCTCTGATCCCAGCATTAATTTTCTTTAAATTTGATTTTTTTTAAAAAAAATGTAAGTCACCTTGAGTCCTCTATTGGGAGAAAGATGATCTATAATCCCTGCACTGGAGTGATCCAGCCCATCCCCAGGGTGTTCCTACACGCACATTGCTAGGGTACTGTCAAAAGTTTCTAGTTTCTAAGCAAGTGTGCACTGTTTTGGCTTCATTCCAGTGTGTACAATTATTAGAAATAAATCAAGTGAGCTTGGGGCTGTCAAGGTTCCTTCTACTTGGAATTTCTGATATTGTGACATGGTTTAACTGACAGCTCAGTGGTGGGATGTCAAAAATTTTACTACCCCACCGTGATGTCATCACACTGTGGGTGGAGCTAACATGACATCATGGGCAGAGCCAATGTCATGACATTATGATGTTGTGGGCAGGGCAAAATAAAAATAAAATAAAATAAAAATAAGTGCGCGCGCGCACACACACACACACACACACACACACACACACACACACACACACACAAAAGACTTTGCTTAATACCCCAAGCCAGGACTGCTGGCCACCAGGGCTTTTTATGAACTGTGGTAGTACTTCAATATAGGTAAAGGTATTAAATACGCATTAAAATATATACAGACACACCACATCCAAAGGTGAGTCACTTACCCTGGGGAGCAGGCTATAGGGAGCTTCAGGATAGCAGCTTCTCTTCCTCCTCCCTGCTTGGGAGGACAGCAAGGAGGCCATGCATATGTGCCAAGCACTGTAGGTGTGCATGCACACCAAGTGCTTGGCGCACATGCATAGTGGGGGCACCAGTGAAAAGGTAAGCCCCGAAGGTGGTTCCCCCCAAAAGCTGGTACTGGTTCTTCAGGACACTGGGGAAAGTTACTACCAGTTCTGGCGAACTGGTGAGAACCCGTTACATCCCATCACTGTGACAGCTGCTTCATGGTATTAACAAATTAAATACTTCCTCAGCCCCACAGAGGGACAAAGGAAGTGATGTTTTTAAAGACCATACTAAGGCAGCATTGATGTGCTGCACCATTATTAAAAATATTAGAAAATGCCCTCCCAGAAGCAGGAGGAGGCAATGAGAGGGAGTTTTTTTCATTTTCATTTGACTTGTCTTAAAAGTCAGATTGAGATCCTGACTACAACCAAATCCATTGACACATGTAGGGCTCCATAGACACCAATGGGCCTTAAGAGTTGGCAATGCTCACATGTTACCCACAAACTACAGTTTGTATGCCCTTGCGTTAAAAGTATGAGAAATAAACCAAAAGAAGCCCTGGTTTTCCAAAGCTTCCCAGTACTTCCTAAACAACAATGTATAACCCTCTGGACTGCAAACCTATCAAACATTTCCAAGGTAAGTCCTCAAATTAGAAACTTTCCAATACTATGGGCAGAAACAGATGTTATGGGTAGCTTGCTACCAGAAGGGGAAAATTCTTAAGGATTGATTTTGTGGTAAAGTTGTAACCTCTCTTTCCCCATGAATTTACAAATTATTTTCTTTAAATTTGTGATAGGTCAAAGAAGCGCCTTCATTATGTCACTTCAACACTAACATATGTAGAGCTCTAATAACACACTGGCCAAAATCCCATTGTTCAGCATTGTAAATTACACTAGAGTATGATTTACTGAATCATCACCTCCATAAGGTATTTTTATTCCAATGAGCCTACTCTAACTGCAACTTACTATGCCAAAGAGAGTTATACTTTGAGTAGGGTTCACATTTAAAGCAATACTACTGTGTGGTACATTCTTGTGTGCAGATTTCTGCAAGATTTGGCTTTCCTTCCTTTCTTTCATCCATAATTGGATTTGTCTTCCATTCTTTTACCTGTGTCACGTCAACTCACATGATCTCTCTCTGTCTCTCGCTGTGGGATTTCACAGCTCAGAGAAGTTATTGTAGCCCAGGAAAAATAATTAAGTACTTTTTGGGAATGAAAATGAATAGAAATAAAACAGAAGAAAACAGTCCCATTGCTTTGATTCCTAAAACCTTTCTCTTCCCTCTGCTGAGTGCTGATTCTGTGAAGTTTGTCATCATAGGTAAATTTTTCATGATTAATAATTCAAAGGGAGAGAAAAATAAAAGCTAAACATAACAATATACGCCTCCTGCATGCTTTTGCCCTTTTGAACCTCTGGATTTTGCTATAATGAAACACAGTACTACTATTTCTTTTTAATTCATATCAAAACTTTATTGAAGGAAGAAAAGAAGAAAGGAAGGATAGACAGACAGACAAAATTATTCCAAAGAGCAATTTGAAGCTTATCAAATGACATATTCTGCCTGTGAGATAATATCCTTCCTGAATTCATTGTATGTGTATGTAGGTGACTTCATGTATAAACACACACCAAAACATGCACAGACATACATTATCTGCTTCTTTCCCCTGCATTATACTGTACTTTACTTGGCATTGAAAATAATTTTTTTTTTTAAAAAAAAAAGTTGTAACTGCTTTAGGTTGGTTTCATTCATGTTCATCTTAGTCTGGAACAGGGCTTATCTATCTATGCCCTAACATAAAATTCTAGGGAAAAACTTAAATGTTTTCTTTCCCTACCCAATTTCCACAGTTCTCTAAAAACTGCTTCCTTTGTCGTGAGTAATTAAAAGCATGCATTTATTGTTTTTCCATCCACTAGGTAAGGGTGTGGCATGACTAGACTGGGGTGGTACTTCCCCTTAGAACTGTGAGTGGAGCACATGCACACACACATGTGCATGCGTGCGTGCGCATGCCCACATGCACATGCATGCACACACCTGCACACGCACACACGCATGCACGCACACACACTCCCAGTCAACAAATTTCCCCTGTCATCAGAGATCCCATAGTGATGTGCAGTTCAATAGAAAGATCACTTTCTAAAGCCTGATTCAAAATTAATGTAAAAGTTAATTCTAGAAACCAAAGGTGAAACAATATGCTTTGACTGCCTGATGGAGGTTTAGCAAGAATGGAGTTTGCTTGGGTTTGGTATGCCTCAAGTGAAAATTGCCTTTTAATAACAAGGATAGCTGAAAACAATTAGTTCTGGTTTACAATTGCATTTTAATTGATGTGGAATGAAATTTTACACCCGAAATAACTCATGGTTTTTAGCTAATGTTATTGCTGTTGTCCTAGAAAAATGAAGGGACCCAAAATCCTCACGTGCTTGCATTCCCACTACTCTATAGGTAAAGGTAAAGGTAAAGGTAAAGGTAATCCTTGCTCGAAAGCCAGTTGTAACCGACTCTAGGGTTCAGTGTTCATCTCCATTTATAGCCAAAGAGCCAGCACTGTCTGTGCCTGCAGACATTTCTGTGGACATGTGGCAGGCATGACTAAGCACCAGAGTGCACAGAATGCTGTTTATCTTCCCACCAAAGTGGTACCTATTTATTTACTTACAATTTCTTGCTTTTGAACTGCTAGGTTGGCAGGAGCTGGGACAGAGATGGGAGCTCTATAAGACCATAAAGACATTTTGTATCAGTACAAATACCCCCCCCCCCAAAAAAAAGAGCTCTTTTTGTCTCAGTTTTGCACAGGAGTTAAGGACTGGGAGGTATTTTTGGATGGAGTATTTCCACACAAATGAAAATAACTCTCCCATTGCTATTGTGTAGAAAGGCAACAGGTATGGCATTTTAAAAGAAACTTTCTCCCCTGTATATTGTGGTCTCAAAAAAAGTACAAATTCCCTCTGAGATAGAGAAGTTTAAAATCTCAGTGTTGTTGGCAAAAGGACTTTAAGGAAAAAATTGTCTTCCTTTATTGGCAACGAGCAACAATGCCATGATTTGCATCTGTATGCAGAAGAAGGGGACAGAACAAGATGGACTAGCCTGCTCCTCTCTCTTGCTTTGATACAACATATTTTCATATGACTGAATTGACCCAGTGACTACATGGATGTATTATGGCTTCAAAATTAACTCATTTTTTCTCTCCCTAACTTGACTGCTCTGGTTACTTGAAAATCTGTATACTTACCTGCATTTCAGGATTTTTCTTATTGATTTCCTTTCCTTTTTTTCCTGGTCTTGCCATCTGAACTGTCATTCAGTTATGGTCTGGCAACTGCTGTAGAAATGCTCACAGCTTGTAAAGGGCAGCTTATCAGGAGACGGGCTGACTGAGTGCCTTGAGACATCGCTGCTAAATTAGGATCAGTAAGACTCAGTCCATAACTGTCATGAGTCTCTGTAGATCACGTTCCAGACTCTTTACATAATATGTATTATATCAGGGGTGCACAAATTGCGGCCCATGGGCCGGATCCAGCACCTGATGCCAATTCATCCAGCCCATGCCACCCACACCACTCACGGAAGCAGAAGTAAAACACACCTGGGCATACACAGAACACTGTCATAAATGCACCCCTGGCTGTCATAAACATGAACCACATGATCAGCCCATGGCCCAAAAAGTTTGGGCACCCCTGTGTTATATAATGGAGAGGTTGGCACACTCAGCCACTGATCAACAGTTGAGTAACAATCAGGTATATGGAATATGTGTATAACACCTGATTGGATGAGCTGAACAGTGGTTACTTAGTGAAAAATGAGTGTTACTAGTTTCTTATGGTCTGCTGTTCAAAGGCACAGTAGATTCTGGCCTAACCATATAAAACCATTGTGAAATAATTCTTTCTCTACCCGTCAAAAAAGGCATTCATGTTTATTTAGAGAGCCCTTGTGGCACAGTGTTTTAACTGCTGTACTGCAGTCAAACATTGTGAGATCAATCCTGATGGGGATCAAGGTTGACTCACCCTTCCTTCCTTCTGAGGTTGGTAAAATGGATACCCAGCCTGTTGAGGGCAAAAATGCTAATTACCTTGTGAACCATCCCAAGCACAATGGAGTGGTTTATTAGTGTAATTGCTAATTGCTATTTAAGATACTGGTTCCTCTACCCTCCTCTGATCACCAGCCACCCATGATACAAAAATGCATCAAGACTCTCATGAATATAAGGGCCTTTTCTTGTCCTCCAACCAGCTTTTCTCCAAAGACAAGCTCAGTCTTTCCTTTGAACTCTTAATATGTCCCTGTTTAAGGAAACATTTCAAGAAATCTGCATTATGACAGATAAGAGATGGGCTGACCCTTCCTCTGTCATGCTTATGAGTCATCCCTTTACAAGAGACATGTTAGATACACCTGGTTGTGAATGATCAGGCCCCCTCAGGCCATTGATTGCTAAGTGTGAATTTCTTCACAAGTCTCCACCATCTTCCACAGACATATCTTTCTTTTGTGAAATTGTCATTTGGAGCATACACTTTGGTGCAGTTCATGGACTGAAGAAGGGGACTTTGTGATGTTATATATACATGCATTTGTAAATATAGAGATAACAAATCTGTATGAAACTTGATTCTGGCGATATGATTAGTACATATACACGGACCGAGTGCTGGAATGATTGGTGGATGGATGTTATGATACAATATGAAGTGCAGGGCTGAAGGTTGGTTGGCTGGTGTATTTGGTCTATGATGTTTAAAGGTCTTCCTATTATACAGGCCTAGTACTAAAATACAGCCTATGCCAACACTGGGTAACACTTGGCCCTAGGGAACTTTCTATGAGAAGTGTCAGCATTATTTTACTTCACAGCTTAGAGAAATTGCTCTTTTTTTGTTTTTGTTTTATGGCTCCTAGAATCTCTGGGGGATTCTGGAAGTGCTTTGTCTCAACTACTACATCCAACTCAGAAATATTTTTTTATTTTAAAGAATTAGCCATAAACCAAAATTGAGAAAGGAATTACCAGGTATCATGTTTGCAGTTGCTACAGTCATTCTCAATGCACCTGAGGGATGTCTCTAGTGTTCACTTGAAGAGTAACAATTTTTCCTACAATTTAACTTCTTTGTCTTCAACAGTGGGGTTTCATCCATGGTATAAGCCCCAGCGATCAGGCTTCCAACCAGAGCTTAGCAAATTACCGTAAACCCAGTGCTTTCAACTTCCAGTTGTCAATAACAATGATAAAGTATGTGAAATGCAAGATACATTGGTGAAGAAAATCCTGTGCTTTGACAAAGATATCTTTACTCAGAAGAGCACATCTGCAGCAAAACAAACACAACAAAACAAAACATGATATATGTCCTGTCTAGTTTGGTATTGGGGAGCTTCTTTTTGCTGTGTTTACTGTCTCTGTTATTGTCACTTCTGACCCCATATGTTCATACTTCTGCCCAACCACTTGCCAAGTGATAACCTCAAGTTTTGGAGGGGGCCATTAAAATAGTGACTGAAGAGTAAGTGAGAATCTTATATTTTGTTCTAATTCTTCTACTCTAAAATCCTCAGCAGTTCCAACCTAAATTTTCCACGAAGCTCATTTTTATCTCACAGCTCCAGATAACCACAATCCATTTGGGCAGATCTCTCAGGAAGTCAAACATCCTATAGGAAGATTGCATAGGTTTGTACAGCTAACTGACTGTGGATCTGGCCTAGTTCCTCAAGGATTGGGGATGCAGCAGGAAGATAAAGTGTTGTTGCTGTTAGTTACATTACCATTTTCCTTTCTCGGTGATTGATTGCAGTGAAGATAACTTATGATCATCATGAAACCCACTGTAAAGTGCAAGTAATCCCAGGAAGATACCACTGAGAGGTCCAGGAGCACCAGGAGAGATGAAGCTCCCCTGTCTGCTTCTCGGAGAAGGTCATCTTGCAGTATGACCAATGCAGTTTTGGTGCCATGATGAGGTCTAAAACCTGGCTGGAATGGATCCAAACAGTTGATTTCATCCAAGAATACCTACAGCTGATCCACCACTACCCTTTCAATGACCTTGCCCCAAAAGGGAATATTTGCTACTGGTCTATAATTATCTAAGATATCTGTAGCTAGATCTGACTTCTTGAGGAGCAGGCAAATAACCGTACCTTTTAAACATGATGCCAACTTGCCTTACTCCAGTGAAGAATTAATGATGGTCTGTGCCCACTCCTCAGAAACCCTAGTAAATTTTACTAGCCACGATGGGCAAGAGGGAGTGGGTTTACAACATACAAGAGCCTTGTCCTCCTCCTCAAATGACACAGGCTAAAACTGTTCCCAAAAAATCATGACCAGACAGCTCATTGGACATTACAACCTAATATACTGTATTAAAAGTGGGATCTAGGTACTGTCAGATGGTGTCAACTTTACATCTGAATTGTTTAGCAAAATCTTCACAACATTGAAGACTATGGTGAGGCCCATTTGGGTGACCTCTTGCAGTGAAGCCAGGGACTATCTTATACAATTCAGCCTGTTGGTTTGAAATCTCTTGAATATGATGGACAGTGTAGTTATTCCTTGTCCTCTTTACATGGTATAGATATATCATGGTCACTTGTTTCACCAGTCTCAAATTCTCATTCCAGAGAGCTTTTCTTTACCTGCTCTCTAGCCTTCTCCTTCACTGCTTCATCACTCAAAGTTCCTCCATGAACCATGGAAACAGTTGAGTTCTGCAGTGAAGATGGCATTTGGGTGTGATTGTGTCAGCTGCTTGGGTTGCCTCCACATTCCACCTGGCAACATGAGCATCAACAGGAGTGCCTGCTACATCAGCTTAAAACCCACTCAAGGCTACTTGGAAATCATTTGGATCCAGCAGCCTTCATGGGTGGGCCATTTTAATTGGTCCTGACTCCCCATGGGGGAGGGTTGATGTCATAATTTTAAACTTCAGCAGGACCATGATAAGGTGGTTGAAACAACCTCTACCATCTTCAGATCATTGTCTCCACAGCCTCTAGACAATATCATGTCAAGAATGTGGCCTGCCACATTCATGAGTCTGATTACATGCTGAGACAGTCCCGTGCATATCATAAAATACAGTAAAACCCTGACTTATGTATGCCTCAAGTTATGTAAAATTCGATTTATGTAATGATTTTTGCACTAAAACCATGTCTTGTAAATGTCCCAATTTATGTAACACAATTTCCTGTGGGTTTGCTTTGAGTCATGTAAAAAATTCATTTTTCATGGGTTTGCTTTGAGTTATACTGTAAAAAAAATTCATTTCCCCTGTGGGTTTGCTTCGAGTTAAGTATTAAAATCGCTTTATGTAAAAGCCTACAGAACATACTTTTTACATAAGTAAGGCTTTTACTGTACATGAAATACATGGATTTTGAAGCCACCCCAAAAAGACTACCCTCCATGTGGATGTTGAAGTCCCCCAATACAACCAGTTTGGGGAAGATCAGTACCATTGTAGAGATGCAGACAGTCAAACCTGCAAAGATTGGGCCAGGTAATGGGGAGCTTGGTACACTAACCCAATCTCCAGCCTGTCTGTAGATCCCATGCACACATGGATGGCCTTCCAAACTGAATACAAGGCCGCAGAGACTCTGCTGACCATGATGGAATCTTATGAATGATGGATCTCTTGAGACCTAGTCCACTATTCTATGCACTACACTCTATTGGGTATCCCATACATACAACATTGTCTGGATATTCACACTTCCATTGAAAAGAGAAGATGTGATTAACTCAGTAAGATAATGCCACAGTTAACAAGGATAATAGGATTCTTTCTTTTATCTGAACTTAACTGTTCAAATATTGTCAAACAGTGCAGTTCTGTACATATCAACTCAAAAAAATGTCACAATGAATATAATGGATTCTTAAACTGTACATGTCTATAAGATTATAACATAATCTGTGGGATTACAACAGCCATAATGTATCCACGAACACATTAAAATTAATTGACTTCAGTAGTGAAGTGCATAAAACTGCAATATGTTGTTCTTCTATAAAGTTCACTCTTTGGAAGGAAATAAAATCTTTCTGGAAAAAAACATATTTGTAATATGAATAAAAGAAGCGTTCAGCTGATGAAGCAGTTAGCAGTGGTGCATGTTGATTCTCATCTTGTATTTCCTTTGTTGAAGTTTGAGCATCAGTTTGGCTAAGACAGTTTGTGCCATTTACCTTGTTAGATGTAATAAATGTCACAGCATGCTGAACTATCATCTGTTATCTGATCTGCTTAACAGGAGTGGCAAAAATCACTGACTGACAATATAGTCTCAGACACATGGATTAACCTGAATACCTTGCCACTGTAGGATTGTTCATTGATCACTTGTACTGGATAAATCCCACTGAGGAAGGTGAAATTTCACTCATGTGAGTGATAAGTCAACAGCATCTCTAAGAAAATATATGGTGCTTATATGCATAGTTTGTTATTTATAAAGAATGTAATGCAGCTTTCACCTTCAATTGGTACCTAGAGAATTTAATGGCAAAACTGAAAGATATTGGTGTAGCACTTTGATACATTAGAGACATGACTCTGCTAGGAAACTAAAAACCTATGAAATGGGCACAATAATTCATTCATTCAATTTCTATACCACCTATCTAGCTTAAAAATGTACTCTGGGTGTTTTACACAATTAAAAGCATATAGACATATAAACAATGCCAGGAAACTAAATAAGGAACTATAGGCAGACAGTAGTACAATAAATTAGGGGGGGGGAATCCTTGGGAAGAGTGTTCCCCAAAGGTGTCCCTAAAAAGCAAAGTTTTCATTTGCTTTCTAAAGGAAAGGAGGGAAGGGGTTTCACAGACTTCACAAGGAAGATCAATAGCAGACCCAGTTTCTTGTTGAAGATTATTGGCCCTCTCTCAGAGTAAGCACCATCAACCACAGAGAGTGGATCTAGTATGAAGGGCAATTGAACTAGCATGGAGATGCTCCAGCAAGTAGCAAGGTCCCAAAATGTGGATGCTTTTATATGTTAGAGTCAAAACCTTGAACCTGATGCTATGGTGAACAGGTAACTAGTGTAAAGCAGCCATGGTTGTGGAGTTTTAACACCCATTACCAACATGACCACCACATTCTGGACCTGTTGAAGTTTCCACAGCAGCCTCATGGGAAGCCCTATGTAGAGAGTATTGCAGAACTGGATCCTTGAGTTTACTAGTGGATGGATCAATATTGTTAGGGACCTGCCATCCACATAGGGTTATAACTGAGTGATGCAATAGAGGTGGGAAAAGATCTTACAGTCCCCAGCAGCTATTTGATGTTCCATTGATAGTGCTAGATTCTGAAGCATACCAACCTATGAACCCAATACTTAATGGAAAAACAATTCCATCCAAGGAGAAAGTGTTTCTCAATGTGCAGGTAGATACCTCACCTAACAACTCTGACTTGTCTGAACTGATCTTCAGGGTTTTTTTTTTTTTGCATCATTCAAGATTCTCAATACACTGCTCTATCAGACTATACTGCTCTATTCAGACTGCAGAAGGTCTGAAGGAGAGATAGAACAGTGTGTCTTCAGTTAACTCAAATCTCTTGATGACAGCACCCATATAGATGTTAAACAGCCATTGGGAGCTGATCAATCACTATGGAACCCCACAGTTTAGGGTGCATGAGGCTGACAGCCTCTCAAGCTTCACATTCTGAGAGCAGTCAACAAGGACTGGAGCCAGCACAAGGCTGAACACCCAATGCTCAGTCCCATCAGCCTATACAAAAGGATACCATGGCTGACAGTATTAAAGGCTTCTGAGAAATCAAGGAGAACCAAAAGGAAAACATTTCCATGATCAGCTTCTCTTAACAGATCATTTTTCAGCACAACTAATGCTATCTCTGTACTATGTAGCTGCCTAAACCCAGACTGGAAAGGATCATGGGCATCAGTCTCATTTAAGAACAGATGCAGCTGATCTGCCACCACCCTCTCCATCAACTTGCCCATGAATGGAATATTCAGGATGGGCCTGATAATAGTCTCTTTCAGCTTCAAGGGGAGACAGCCTTCCACTAAGAACGCATTAACGATGGAAGTGGTCCATTCAATTGTGATCGGCATGGCAGTTTTTAAAAGCCAAGCAAGACATGGATCCAGAGAAAAGGAAGTTACTCCGCAGCCACAAGCACCTTGTTAACCTCCAGTGGTATAATGGAACTAAACTGAGTCAAAACAACAGGGTAAGTCAGAGCACCAGACATCTCAACTGCCATTAAAGGAGGAAACCAGGTCCCAATGAATGACCAAGACCTTTTCCTGAAGTCAACCACAAAAGATTGCACAATATGCCATTTGGTATTTGGGCTCCATTGGGATGACCAGGGACAATGAAGTCAAAATCAAACAAACAAACAAACTTTATCTTTATCTAAACCTTTACATTTTCTTATCTGAAGCAGCCAAGTTGAATATAAAAAAGAGTTGAATAACCAATACATCACATTACGCACCCTACTTTTGTTGTGGTTTGGGGAAGGAGATTACCAGCCAGAGAGGTTTCCATAACCTGTCCTTCATTCATTCTTTCCTTTGGAAGCTTTTTTTGGGAGGTGAGCAGAAGACACCACTAATTGTATTGAGTACTGAGATGAGAAAACTTCTGATTCTTCATTTGGTTGCCATTCTTCTCCAACATGTTATTCATGTTTTGTTGTATGACTTAATTTGTTTTTAATTCCCTCATTGACATTTGTACGATGCCCTTCTTTGCCAGTCTGCTACCAATGCTACTAATGCATATACTGTACAGGTATTTCTGAGAGCTTCCCAAGTTCTTACTTCAGCATTTTATATTTAGGGAAAGAAGGGCAGATAGAAGAGCAGTAATGATGAGGCTCAAGGACAAACCCACAATATCCTTCCTCTTGCATATCATGCCAACTGAGAACTTGCTCTTGGCTTTCCCTGCCATGCAGAGCAATGTTGGCTGAATATGTGACCAAGGGAGCATGGAAACTTATGCCCAGCAGGTAATTACACAGCTGCTGCTGCAAGCAAGGATCCTAATCCAGTTTTGACAGCAACTGACCTGCAATGTTGAGCCAGTCTGTTTGACAGGTTGCACAAGTGCATGTACAACCCTGTCTTTAGTGTCGATTTACACCTGGGAAGGAGATTCCGAACAAGAGATGTTTGTGTATGCAAATACATTTACTGAGCATGACTGTTCTTTGCTAGTTTAGAGATACAAAGACACAAACTTCTCAAGGACCAGAAAACAAGAAAAATACTGTAGGCAAATCTTATGCTCTTCACTTACAAGTCTTAAAAAAAGAAGGAGGAAATCCAGTAGCATGAACGACTTCTTTTTAAGGAAAATAAAATATGTCAGCAGCCTTTCTCCTCTAAATAGCCTGGTTTTGTACTTTGCTACTAAGGAGACAATACACAGTTGCTGTCTCTTGATGAAAGGTAAGAATGTGACAGATGAAATGACAGAAATAATTAGATAAAATAGTACATGCTAGTACAGCTGCTGGAACTCTAATTAAAAAGAAGAAACATATACTCTCTCTTATATTACTCTGTGCTTGGTTTCAAAACAGTGTCTTATCTTTTGTTTGTTATTTTTGTCCAGCACAATGATTGGATCTATGTTTCTAAAGTGAGTCTGAACTCCCTCAAGTAAGGATACATTTTGAGCTGTGCTTGACTGTCCAGCTTTTTTATGGATTAAATTACTCTGTTGCTATATATATACTATTGCCAAAAGGCAAGATGCACAGTATCCCAACTACAGTACTTTAAAGGGTTCTTTGTAGATTTCCTCTCTGGTTCCTAGCTAATTTTAGGGATGAAAATCCTGATTCTTCTAGTAGGTTTTTAGTTTTGTACATGCATCATTAGCTGCCTGTCATTGCACATATGGGCATAGGAGATCAAACAATATGTGAGTTCAAATCAAATCACATCTTTATTACAGTCTAAGTCAAGACCAGTGTAGTACAGCAAATTAGACGTTGAGAAGAGGGTGGACAGAGGAGGGCAGCTGCTTTTAAAAGGAACATTTCTCTGTGTTTTTGTTGTTTTAAGAAAACTTACCATGTATAACAGTTACCATCTCTCTACTCTAGGGTTAACTTGAGCCTCTGTCTTCATGGTCCATAATGATGAGTACAGAGAAAGGGCCTCCACGAAGATTGTGAATACAGTTGGGTGCACCCTGGGTGGCAACCTTGGTGGGCAATCCTTCTAACACTGGATCAAGCCAAAGGAACGGAATAATGAATAATGAAGATAAGGAGGTTGTTTGTTTGCTGTGGCTCATCATTCCAGTTGTTGCTCATGGCTAAGTAAATACTCTTAGCAGCCTAGTCTTACTCCTAACATAGTCTACTGCACTGGTAAATCCTGTGGTTCACATAACAGTTAATTGGCATTTTCTAACAGCACAACTATACTGTTACATCAGTCAATGCCTGGGTTGGGTTTCACACAGGCCAGGCATAAGATAAACTGCTGGTTGCAGCAAAATACTACACTACACTACACTACACTACACTACACTACACTACACTACACTACACTACACTACACTACACTACACATGTAGGGACACACAACCTAATCCTGTATATGCAGTGGTGGGTTGTCAACAATTTTACTACCCCACCGTGATGTCATCACAGTGTGGGCGGAGCTAATGTCATGACATCATGACATCATGGGCGGGGCCAAAGAAAAATTAATAAAAATAAAATTAAATTAAAATAAGCACACACACACACACACACACCCTCAACCCGCCCACCCACAACACAAACCTTTAAATAAATTAAATAAATAAATAAAAAATACCGGTACATTAAAATGCACCCAAACACCCACCCACCTACCCCAAACACAAATCAACCAGAGCTTTTAAACCAGAGCCTAAAGCTTATTCTGGCTAATCTTTCTCACACTAGGTCAGATGGAAGGAACTACAGAATGAACTCACCACAAGATGGCTTCATTTTGGCACTTTTCAACTTTTCAACAGTTAAAGAAGTTAGGTACTAAGTCTTTGCCTAACCAGTTCTCTAGGATAATATGCCTTAATGTAAATGTAAAACAGCTGTACCTCCTTAAAGATTGTCCAATTGGAACAGCAATTGAAACAGCACAGGTGTAGCTTATTGATGAGGTAACTCCAAGACTTTGCTTAAATACCCCAAGCCAGGCCGCTAGGCATTTTTAGGAACTGTGGTAGTACGTCAATATAGGTAAAGGTATTAAATACACATTAAAATACACACAGACAAATCACATCCAAAGGTGAGTCACTTACCCTGCGGAGTAGGCTATAGGGAGCTTCAGGTTAGCACTTTCTCTTCCTCCTCCCCGCTTGGGAGGACAGCAAGGAGGCCGTGCATATGCACCATGCACTGTAGGCGTGCATGCACACCAAGTGCTTGGTGTGCATGCACAGTGAGGGAACCAGTGAAAAGATAAGCCCCAAAGGTGGTTCCCCCCAAAAGCTGCTACCGGTTCTCTGGGACACTGGGAAAAGTTACTACCGGTTCTGGCAAACTGGTGCAAACCTGTTACATCCCATCACTGTGTACATGTTAACTTAGAAATTCTACTGAATTTAGTGGGGCTTCTTTTGAAGGATTCAGTTATGCAGTTTTGTTCCCCACCATTGAAGAGTCACATGCAATGTGGCCGTCTTGCTTGGGTGCAAGTATCTTACACTGCTGTAGGCTTCATTGCATAACTTGTTTTGGAGACATTTCCATTTTTTTTTTTTTTTTTTTTTTGTAATTAAAGACCTAAACACTTTTCTTTTTTAATTTCTAAAATAAATGTATAAAACATGCAGAAATCTCTGTGGAGTTTTAAAAATGATTCACATATACTACAATTCAGTACTTATCTCGGTACTGCTACTGAACAGGTATTTTGAGAGTGGTGGTAGTCTACCTTACAGGGTTGATTCACACATTTGAAGAGAACAATCAGATACCCTCCCTCCCCCATGAATGCAGTAATTTTTTCAGATGTCCTATGATGAAAATAAAGGAGAGCAGGGAGCTTTGCCCTGACCCCAGCTTGTGAACCTGTTTGAGTATCATTCAGCTTAGACAAGGAAGAGTTGGCCTGACTGAGTAGGCTTGTAAGGATTCTTCAAGTGTTTCTCCCTGTCATTTTCTGAATATGAACCAGCAGTAGAGCAGTGAAGCCTCTAGGAATAAATCCACTTTGCTTCACAGTGTTGATAGCCATTCAGTGTAAAGATACATTGAAATTTCTTTCCGATTAAGAGGACCTGTTTTGGTATTCAAGTCAGCTACTTCAGTGGATCAAGTCTAACTCTTTTCTCAGTAACTGAGATGAAACTTTGAACCTCCTTTAGAGGTATTGTTATTCCTGGCCTGCATAGCTTTGTAATCATTCTAGCAATTATAACAGAGTGCAGCTGATGCATTTTTTCCTGTTATCAGGCATGAACAACAGGTGGATAAGAAGAACAGCAATCAGTCAAGGATTAGGAAAACACAATGACAGTTCCTTCATTTCCTAATAGCATCTATAGACCTATGGACATTAAGCATGTTCATTAGCAGTGTGTTTTATCTTCTCATGCCAGAGAAGATGTAAGTTTTCAGTGTTGGTGATAAATCCATGGTACAATGACACTGGGAAAACTAATATCCAAATATTTTCTTAACTTAATTCTAGTGGCAGCCTTTTTTTTAAGTATGGGAAAAACAAAGGAAAAGTGGAGGAAACATGTCATTCTAGAAATGATTTACTTTGCAAGAATTCTTCACATTCCTGCTTAGCTATAGTGTAGACCAGGCATTCGCAACCTATGGCCCATGGGCTTAATTTGGCCTGTGGCACCAATTAATCCAGCCCGTGGTGCACTGCCACCGCTACTGGAAGCACCAAAAACGCACTGGAAGCACAGAAAACCTGACAAAAACAAAGGAAAAATGCAGTGAAAAAAGGCTACAAACCTGGCAATAATGTGCCGCCCTTGCTCTCACCACAACCCCCGTCCCGAAAATGCATCGTCAATACACCCACTGCTGCTGCTGCCGCCACTGGAAGAAACAGAAACAGTGGGAGAAACCACGCCTCCAGGCCCCCTACCTGTGCAAATCCCTGGTGTAGACTGTATTGTGGTGCACCTGTGTTGTCTCCCTTAAAAGCCTATATAATCTATATGTATTTCAGGAGAGGGGCAATTCCACAGAGCATTTTAATTCCACAGAGCATTTTAATTCTAAGACCCATGAAGTGATGGAAGTATAAAATTGGTTTTTATAAATTTCAGTTTAAAGGATAGTTGAACAGATTAAGTCCATTCGCTTCTTCCAAACTACCTGGGTTTGTAATCCACATTTGTAATAAACTGCTCATTTAGAGATCTTGTTCAACTAAGATGTCAAACCACATGAAGAATATGAAAATACAAGCTGGCTTTTAATTAGCAGATACTCCTCAACACACAGAGGGCTACTGAGGCAGGTCCCCAGAAATAGGATGGAGAGGGTAGGGCCTATGTGTTTTTCTCTGTTCTCTCCCCTTAGACAATGGAGGTGATGAAGGAGGATGTCAAAACATAGCATGTGTCACAATGCAATCAGGGTTTATGCATCACTTCTTAAAGCAGAGCCCTATTCCAAGCAGCAAGCTCTAGTTAGCTGTGGAAAGACCATAGTTTACAGCAGTGTAAGCTAGTGCCCACCAAGTGGCCAGTGGAGGTTGAAACCAAAGTCAATGCTGGATGAGGTCAATTACTTTTTTTAATCATATTTCTTTCATTTTTCAAGTTTCCCTGGGCAACCTATGGCCTGCGGGCTGGACCCGCCAATGGTGCCAAATCACCACTGCCACCACCAGAAGCAAATGTGGACACTGTTATGACAGCTGCAGACTTGTTTTACAGCAGGGGGAACCACCAGTCCAGCCCACTCAGTTGTCTGAGGGAGCATGACTCAACCCCCAGACTTAAAAAGGTTGGCAACCCCTGCTCTATGCCCATCACCTTTCTATTGGCTGAAAAACTTCTTCCCTTTAACCACTCTTCAACTCTAAAAGTAAGATGATTCGGTGGGGTTGTAAAGCTTAGTAGAAATAATTTTCAACTGCTAAAAACCATCAGGACATGAGTGAAATACTGACAAAGGAGGAAGCTAACAACCAATGTGAACCTATTGACTGGTTGTGACTAAGGAGTCAGGCAGCAGTAGGTGGTTTAGGACAACTTTAGGCTGCTTGTTCAGGCATCATGCAGCAGGCAATCACATAGTTTGATTGTGTAGTAGGTTGTGCAGTTTCCAATGCAAGTATGACACAATGCCTCAGTGAAAGTGCTTGTGTGGACAGCACTTTTGTAGAGGTGCTATTCTAGCTTCTGGCAAATCCAGAAAGTATATCCTAAGAAGAATTTCAAAGAACTACATACAACAATAGGACAACGATGGAAATGAGTTTCTGAAATCAAATAACGTAGACAATATGTAAGTGAGCTGTATGAATAAATATCAAACTAAAGCTTATTAATATGAATCTTTTCTAAATATTTTCAAAATAGCCATGTCACTGAAATTCTTTACATTTGAAGGCGTATCCCTCACTAGTCATGTTCAAGATGTGTTCTTGGACATCTGTTTGAAAATCATCCATCCTGACAAAAGCTTCTGTTCCCATTTGCTGTCATGAATTAAAACTATGGACTTCAGTAAGTAGGTAAATTAAATCACTAGTTGCTTGGAAATATGATTCATGTGTATGACACTTACTGGTGAAAACCCAAGCATATGCTCCCTATAGAATAAACTTGCCCTCTCAAAAACTCATTCAAACTGTCACATTGGCAGCAATACTTTCTCTGATTAATTAAGCCTATTATCTGAGGAAATTACTCAATTGTTCATTCAACTGAGTGGGAAAGTAATTTCAAACAGTCCTTACTGGGAAAAAAATACTTTTTAATTTGTGCTGTAAATACAAATGCTTTAACTGCATTCATTATAGTCAGGGAATTCGTTCATATAGAACATGATAAAATTAAAAGCAATGCTTTCTAAAATAAAATTAATATTGTGTTGATAAGATCTGAAAATTGTTGTTTTTAGAAAACAGGAAGAAGTATGTTAACTTCAAGTAATTATCTGACAAGTGATTATCTATATTCTCCTCACATTCACAATTTAGCAGAAGTCAAATATGAGTGGAGTTCCTCATAAGCACAGAACTAGAAATTTTAATGCTGGTTATTGAATACGTAAACACTCTGATGATATTGAAAAATCTCTTGATTTCTAGGTTAGGTTAGACATTTCACAATAAAGAATAATCTGGTGGCGATGACTGATGCTTTATCAAAATATTTCTCCAGTGCCGGATTCTGCGACACAAATTGTTTGAATATGAGAGAAGCTGAAAATGAGTCATAACTCAGATAGCCACAAGACTGTTAAAATGAATTATAAATACTGTCTTAATCCACAATATAAGAATCCAAGAATAGCCAGGTTGAATTAGATCAAAGGTTTATCTAATCCAGTTTTCTAATCCCTCCACAACCAAGACATGTTCTGGAATGTATGCAAAGAAGACATAAGGGCTGTGGCAGCCTGTTGCTTTTGTTCTTCAAAACCTGGGGTCAAACACGTATTACTTTTAAAGGCAGCTTGTGACTGGAGTTGAAGCATTTATGATTGGACAGGAAAGGGTGCTTTCATCCACATTGGGACATCTTTTCCACTTGGTCTAAAAACTACAACTGATGATTCTGAGAACAGATAAGGCCACGAAGTCTAGTTTGCCATTAGTGCCAATATTCTATATGTATGTTTGTATTCCTTTTTTTAAAAAGACAGCCTATTTGGTAGCCGTAATAACATCTTCATATTTCGCTACATGTTTTGTGAACATGCAGTTCCTTTTATTTGCTCTGAATGCCCCTTGTGTAATCTCATTAGATGATTCTTAGTTTCAATATTAACCAAAAGACAGAGAAATCTCTCTGCATCTACTTTCTTCACAACCACTTGATTTTATACATCTCTATCACATTACTCCCTTATTTAACTTTTCCTATGCTAAAATATCAAACACTATTTCCCCCCAGCAGAATATTTCCTTTTTAGTTGCCCTTCTCCGTGCCATTTCTAGTTAGTAATATGTCATCAAGTTAGAACCAACTTATAGTGAACCTAGTAGGGCTTTCAAGGTAAATGAGGAGTGTTTTGCCATTTCCAATATCCCAGTGAGTTTTAATTGGCAAGTGGGGACTCGAACCCTGGTCTCTATAGTCCATTACTCATATCTATTACACCAACCATGGTCCTTTCTAGCTATGTATTGTTTCTTGTGTGTGCATTGTTCAGCACTCTGTACAGTGTTTCATGTGTAGTCCCATCATAGCATAAAGGCAGCATGATGTTAACAGTTTTCTTTTTAATCTGTTTCTTAATCATTTCCCATTGGGATGCCAACTCTAGCTGAAGATTCATGTAATGTTATAATCAAAATTCAGGCCACTGCTAATGATAATTTTGTGTCAGAAATTATTCTGGGTTGAAAGGATTTTTGCTGGAGAAACTCCACTCAGGGGACACTTGAATGAGGAGCCTTTCATATCCCCAAGATCTTTTCTCTAATTGCAATTTCTTGCTTTTGAACTGCTAGGTTGGCAGGAGCTGGGACAGAGATGGGAGCAAAAACTATCATCCATTACCCGGGTCTTGAACTGCCAATTTACAGGTCTTACAGCTAGCAAGGCGAGCTTCTTAACTACAGCCACCCCAGTCCCTAGTCTTACTGTAGAGTTTCCTGGAAGTAATACAAGAGCTTCAGACTGCTACCATCCTACACCAATGTTATAAAAATGCTATTTCCAATTAATCACTGAGCTACCATAGCCCCATAGGCCTTTGCTGATTGGCAAAGATGGCAAAATTACAATATAACTAGAAACCCAACATAAATTCAATCTGACTGGATTAACATGAGACCCCTTGCAGAATGGGGTCTGGAAACATCACAGCAGTTGTCTGTGATGTGGCCTACAGACAGTGCTCCATCCCTTCTGGCAACTCTGTTTCCCTTTCTGAGGATAGTGAAAGACTGGATACTAGGCTTCATGGTTTATGCATGCCCACAAGATAATCATCATTGTCAACCCTGTAAAATGTGCTTCCCTTCCAAAAGCAGCTTCCATCCTTCTTCACATTTAGTTATGATGGCTAATGTTGGTGGGAACTGCATTTCACAAAAATCTTGGAGAGGTATACTTTTTTCACCTTTGTCTTTAAATGAAGAACCAAAGATGTATTTCACCCTTGCTTCTTGTTAACAAAGTTTTCCTGGTCTTGATCATTTAAGGAAGATTCTATACCGACTTATGTTTAGCAAAAGAGAGATCAGAAAATTCCAAACATCATACACTTTGTCTTGTTTTCATTCATTCCAAACCCTTCCAATGGATGCAGTGTGGATGGGGAGCATTTACTCCATATGGACTGTCATTTTCAGGGCCTTGGCTGATTAAGTTTACAGCTATGGAATGATCTCATCAAGATACAGTTTCTACTTATATTCTTTCTTTCTTTCTTTCTTTCTTTCTTTCTTTCTTTCTTTCTTTCTTTCTTTCTTTCTTTCTTTCTTTCTTTCTTTCTTTCCTCCCTCCCTCCCTCCCTCCCTCCCTCCTTTTTCTGAGGCAGAAAGATATGGAAATAACTTATCTGAAGCTGTTTTAGTTCATTGCTTTTTGTGATCATGACTTTCTGGCGGTGGTAAAGACCGAAAATGAAGTTCTTTCTTTACCTCAGTGGATGAAAAGTGTGACCAGCAATGTTCCAAGGCTATTTACTGGTGCAATTAATTTGAAGAT
This sequence comes from Furcifer pardalis, assembly GCA_030440675.1. NCBI lineage: Eukaryota > Metazoa > Chordata > Lepidosauria > Squamata > Chamaeleonidae > Furcifer > Furcifer pardalis. The sequence goes on from CP126896.1 coordinate 66,554,450, forward strand.
TTATCTATATCACAGCAGATAAACGGGGAATAAGGTCCATGAAATGAAGGCACAAAATAAAAGAAATCAGAGGGGGTGAAATCAATGAATTTCTAACTCAATACAATGCAATGAGAAAACAAGTGAAAAGCAGAACGATTCGGATTAATGTGTCAGATGAAATTATAGTTACACTGCATGCAGAAACAGTTATCAGATGTGAGGAGTAAGTTGGGCTCCTGAGTCGGAAACAAACAGCAAACATGCAGATGGGCAAGAATTAGGTTTTATTTCATTTTTAATAACAATTTTCTTAAAGTCACAGATTTCTCCATATTCAGAATAGAGGAAACTTAAAAATAAACAATAGTTGACATCTTTTTTTTAAAAAAAAATAGACCTTTTATTGCAAATAATCAAGGGAACATGTCAAAAATGGCAAAAGCCATTATCTTTGGGTGAAATGTGGTTATCTGGTGCAAAAAGGAGTTTGGTTCTGGGATCTTCTCTTACTTAGTGTCTGTGATTGTTAATAAATGCAAGATTGTTCATACTGTTGTCATCAATATTCAGCAGGCCTTTTTAGGATAGAGCCTGTCAGCATATTTCCTGCTGACAACACAGGAAAAATATTACAAGGCAATATTGGACCTTTTTAGCGCATTTTGAATTGTGGATGCTGAAGCAACACCACATTTGTTGCACATTTCTCTCCTGGATATTAGTGCTTCATTCTTGCATTATATCAGTCTTTCATGCTAAATATTATACAGTAAAATGTAAAATGAACAGCATTATTTTCTCTCCCTTTGTTTGGGAGACCTCTGAATGAATCTGATAATCTAGATCAGCCATGATGAACCTTGGCACTCCAGGTGTCCTTGGACCTCAATTGCCTGAAAACCAAGTCTCTGTGAATCCACACAGATGGGTTTACTGCATGTACACACAGTAAACTCATTCATGTGGATGCACAGAGACTTGGGCTTCTGGGAATTGAAGTTCAAGAAAACTTGGAGTACCTAGGTTTGCCATCACTGCTCTAGGTTATGAAGGTTTATGTTATTTTTGTTAGTCTTCTTTTAGCTACCAAGGCAACAGTCCTAAAATATGAACCTGCATACATTTGCACTATTGCAATTCAGTTATACAAGCTGAAATAACCAGCTTTGCACAGAATGAGATAATGCTTAGACAACTGTGTCCACATTCAAGCAAAGTAACATACTTCTCAGAACTGAACACACAGCACTCAGCTAGCCTGTATCAGTAAAGCACTGCTTGTAAGGACCATTCTTCTGCCATGCCTGCTGCCTTTGTGCACATTCCAATTCTCCATTGTATACCCGTAAGGTGAAACTAATACACAGGAAGAAGATGGGGCAACCGTATATCTGTGTTTTTTCCATGGATTCAAACTACATTTATCATAAAACTATAAGTGACTGAATCTGTTGGTACATTTAAATCAATGAATGTATTTTTTAAAAAACAAATAGTCCCCAAATTTTGTCAACTGAAACTCATATCCGAGAATGCATTATTTCCTGAAGCAGGTAAAATGTCACTGGCATGAATTTGTTTAAGGTGAATTCCATCTTGCCATGAAGTGACCCACACACTAGGATCTCAGAGCCATCACCCACGACACTCTTGCAGGATTTAACACCGGGACTGCAAAGGACCGCCACAGCCTTGAGAATATGGACAAGTCCCCAGATTTATACTCCTAGTAAAGGTAAAGGTCACCCTTGCTCGAAAGCCAGTCATATCCGACTTTAGGGTTCAGTACTCACCTCTGTTTATAGCCGAAAAGCCAGCACTGTCTGAGTTTACAGATGTTTCTGTGGACATGTGGAGGCATGCCTAGACGCCAAAATGCATGGGATGCTGTTTATATCCACTGAAATTGTACTTAGTTATCTACTTGCAATTTTTTTCTTTTGAACTGCTAGATTGGCAGGAACTGGGACAGAGATGGGTGCTAATTCCCCCATGCAGTACTTGGGTTTTGCACTGCTGACCTTCCGCCTCCAGTCGGTGTCTTAACCACTTGAGTCACTACAGTTTTAGAGCCTTTTTAAAAAGTACACCATGTAACTCAGTGTTGTGGGATGATTACATGAAAAGGTAAATACTATTGTTGGTGTTGTTGCTGCTGCTGCTGCTTAGATCAAAGCATTTTAAAGATTCACCATATAGGAGTCTTCACATAAGGCAGGAAGAGCAGAGTTGCAAATCTGAGACAGAACATTCTGTCCTATGAATAAGTCTTGCTACTTTAGTAGTAGTATTTGCACAGACAAGACATGCCTTTCTACCCTATAAATAAATCGAATACTTGATTTATGAAGGTGAAATTAGGAAGGACATTTGTTTGTGTATTCCCAACAAGTCTGCATGTCTTTTCTATAAGATTGCAAGTAGCTTATGATGAATTCTGGTAAGAACCATGTCTCTTGTGTTTGTAGAGCTACTTTCAGGTTCTTGCAAAGTTCACTAATCCCCTGATGAGGTATCCATCAAATTAATGTGCTTATTGTGTTCCATGGTGGTATTTTTACTGGAAGGAAATAATCAAATACTGATTGTGTGCAGGTATGTGGCATAAATCTCATTTTATCATGGCAATAAAACCACTAGCAGAAATTAAATCAGTAGCTGTTCAGACAGCCATACTTCATTTTCATTAGATATAATACCTTTAATGCTGCCGATAAATATGCTACTCATAAGGGAAAGAGTAGGACAACATTTAAAGATAAATAAATGGAAAAACTTGTATTTAAATGTACATAGTCCCATTAGCAACATTGATCCAGCTACAGACTTACTACGCAGCCAAACTCTATCCATGTATGATGGCCATGGTTAAGGATGTGAAAAATTCTCAGCCTTCAATTTGCAGATTTTCTCCAAAGCTCATTTGAATTTTCAGCCCATTCTTACTGTCTATTGTTTTTCATCCAACATTGGAATTGCTGTGTATTTTAGCACATTTTCTCTCATGCATGCAGTTGTTCATGCAATTCCTTTATGATCACAACTTTTTCCTCGACTAAAATATGTTTAACATATGGACTGCAAGGAGATCAAATCAGTCAATCCTAAAGACAATCAACCCTGGCTGCTCCTTGGAAGGACATATACTGAAGCTGAAGCTCAAATAGTTTGACTACCAAATGAGAAGAGAGGACTTACTGGAGAAGGCCTTGATGCTAGGAAAGATGGAGGGCAAAAGGAGAAGGAGATGGCAGAGGAGGAGATGGTTAGACAGCATCATTGATGCAGTGGGTGTCGATCTGGGCCAACTCTGGAGGATAGCAAATTCATGTTCATCACAATTTATTTGTCAAACAAATTTTTTAAAAACTACAGTTAAGCAAATTTTCTGAATTCATCTTTTTGACCACAGAGATGGGGCATGTGGGTAGGGACAGGAGCTTAGGCTTCTTTCCAATTTGCCAAACCAGTCTGACTTTATGCCTGAACTTGATCTGAGGGTTAAGAATGTTTTGGGAAGTTTACTCAGAAAAAGGAATACTCTGGAGACCATAGGTAAAGGTAAAGGTTTCCCTTGCTAGAGTTCAGTGCTCATCTCTGTTTCAAAGTCAAAAAGCCAACCCTGTCTGCTTCCGCAGACGTTTCTGTGGTCATGTGGCAGGAGACCATAGCACTACTTTAATAAGGTATTCACTTTCATATGTAAAACTTTTGTTCGTTTATTTATGTTTATTTGTTGAATTCAAAATGGGCTAGAGTGGGAACACCTCCCACATAGGTGCTCTATAAATAATTTTTTAAAATACAATATAGGAAGGCCACAAAAGCTGAATTGTTTGGAAAGGCTTTTCAGAACATCTTACCTCTCCTAGCTATAGATGTGTGATTCTGTCCATTGGCCTCTTATTGTCTAATGTCACACTGATGATTTTTACATTTCTTCCTTGTATGTTGTATTTTATTGCATACTTAATGCTTTTATGTCCACTGCCCTAGATAGCCTTTAGGCCAGAAGGGTAGTATAAAATATAGTAAGCAAGCAAGTAAGCAAACAAGCAGGCAGGAAGGCTATCTGGCTGGTTGGTTGGTTGGTTGGTAAGGTCTTTCTCTCTGTGGGGCTTACATGTGAATAAACATAAAACATAACTATACAATGCATATTTATTTACATTGCATCTCAAATATTTAAGTGTTCATATCTGGAACAGTATAAAAGTTTATATAAGCACATGCAGTTATATGTATTTCTATCTTTTTTGTCCTCTCACTTCTCTTTCCTCAAGATTTCAGAGTTTATATGCATGATATCTTAAATCAATTTTGTTAAAGCACAAAGAGCAGTGGCTGTTATAAAGGGTCCCATTCTTCTCCTTTAATGGTACTTAACCATCGTCACTAACATTTGCTAATTGCATAGTGTCACTGCTTCAATATAATTCAGCATATTGTTGTTTTTTAAAGACGGTTATGCTCCAGCCCTTTGGCTTCTTGACAGCAGCTAATGAACTCAGATAATCAAGATTGGTGGATTATGGAAAGTATGGGGGGACCAAATGTTGATGACACATTGCCTGTCAGAAAGAAAATAGATTCACCCTTTCATGAAGGAAAGGAGCAATAATGTCAAAAGAGGAGGAGAGGGGAGCTCGGGATGAGGATGATGTTGCTAATGGATCACATTCCTCAAGTAAATGGACTGCCATTGCTAAACCCCATTAAGGCCTCCAGCTGTTTGTATCTTTTCCTCCCAACATGAATGTTTTCAGAAAAGAATCCAAATTAAACTCTTGTCTAAAGAGTATCTATGGTTCAAGAAAAATTTCTACCAGGGATAGTTAAGTAGGCAGACAGGGATGGATTCATTATAATTGTAAGAGGTATTATATATAACATCATACCTAACAATGGAGTTCCTTTCTTTAGAGAATTATTTTACAGGTCATTTAAAATGATAATAATTGGTGAGTAAAATGTGGTCACAAGGTGCTATTATTAAGCAGTGTAGCAATTTAATCTAGCAGAATATGGCATGCCCCCTTTCAGTTCTCTGCTGTAATAATGATGAGGAGGAGAGGATGAGAACAGAGAGGAAAAAGAGTGGAGTGGATGTGTCCTAGTTGCCAGGCATGTTGTGTAAAACAATAGACTCACCAATGGTTTTGATAGGTTCAAACTAGTAATTTTTATCAGTGGCATGTGAACATATAGTGATATCCAACCATTCTATCATTAGTCTGTTGGAACATACAGTAGATTGCCTCCCATCAACCCTAAACTGAAGTAAGCCCATAAAATTTAATAGGGTTTGTTTGCACAGAACTATGCAGTTTGAATTATGCCAAAGACACCGAAAAGAAAAGATCTAAACCTGGAGATTATACTCCCTGTACTGGTCATTGTCTAGACCAGGGCTTTGCAACCTACGGCCAGTGGGCCAGCCCCGGCCGATGATGGAAAATCATATGGTCTGTGGAGATGACCCCAGAAGTGGAAGTTGCCACCTTTACGACAGCCATAAATGCACCCAGACATGCACAAACACACCTGCTGTGGTTTATAGCAGTGTTTATGATGGGGGGGGGGACCACATGTCCAGCCCACTCAGCTGACTGAAGGGAAGTGGTCCAGCCCATGGCACAAAAACATTGAGATCCCCTGGTCTAGAAAACAGAAGACTATTTGTGTGAGAAATGAGGAAAATCCACTCACAAGGTGAATGTGGGGGGAAAAGTTTGATGTTTACATAGGAGACAGAAAAAGCAGTACAGAAGACTCCTGCCTGTGAGTTTAGCTTTGACTTTACAATTAAGTGGCCATTGCTATACATTTAGCTTTATCTGTCTTGAACATTTTTATTAGAAGCTTGTCAATCAATGCATTAACATTAAGAAAAAGAAAAGATGGGGATGTAAAAATCTGTAAGTCTCATTCTTGTTGCCTTTTCTAAACTCCCACTGACATTCTAACTCCATCCCTGTTCCATATGGGCTATGAGGCTATATTAAACTTCTCTCATGTGCATATTTTAATTGTATTTTTTTAAAAATTAAATATTTTATATACATGTTTTTCTAATGTATACTTTTTCCATCAATGAAAGTGTATTTCTCCATATTTTTCAATAGCACACACCCTTAGTCAAGCAGATCTTTCAAATATATGCATTGTTTCATGTGTATTTTCCACCTTACTCCCTAATCACCCACTACCCTGAAACAGAACACAAAACTTGTAAATGTGGAGATCTCTGCTCTGTCGCTGCTCTCAAGAACTGATTATAAGAAGAGCAGTGGACATACTGGATTTAGCTGAAAAAAGAAAGGAAAAGATGGGATTCTTAGCATTAGATATTTTCAAAGCCTTTAACTCTTTACAATGGGTGACGATTCATGAGTTGATAAGATTATATGGATTCGGAGATAAATTTCAAGGGGTTATTGGAAAGTTATATAAACAAGGTTCGGCAAGAGTCAAATTCAATGAATCTTATACAAATGAGATTAGGTTAGAGGCGGGGACGAGACAGGGCTGTCCATTGTCACCTTCATTGTTTATATTGGCTATGGAAATGTTGGCAAATACAATTCGTCAAGATGAGGACATAATTGGAATGGAAGGTACCAAAGTAAGCCTCTATGCAGACGATACACTGATAACGGTGAAACATCCAACAAAAACTATAGCTAAAATAAATAAACATTTGAAAGACTTTGAGGAAGTAACGGGACTGAAAGTTAATTGGGATAAAACAGAAATGATCTTAGTTAATGGGAACAAAGAAGATGAGGAGTCAATAAAAAGGAATTATAATGTGCAGATTACACAGAAAATGAGGTATTTGGGAGTAATGCTATCACATAAAATTGGGGAACTCAAAGAGTTAAATTATGGAAGACAGAAGAAGGAAATAGAGAAGAAAATAGCACAATATAGTAAATTAAATTTGTCATGGTTTGGTAGGATAGCCATATGCAAAATGATGTTAGTTCCTAAATTGAATTTTTTGTTTGATGTTTTACCGATAAGACATACTGACAAGGAGTTGAAAGGATATCAGAATATGATCAATAGGTACTGTAATGGAAATAGAGGAGCTAGAATAGCCAAATCACTGTGGTATCTCTCACAAAAGGAGGGAGGACTAGGGATTCCCAATGTTATTAAATATTATAGGGCCTTTCAAATAAGAAATGTGATAAAGATTTTAATTAGGCAAGAAACAATCTGGGAAAGAATTGAAGGGAAAGGATTTACAAAGGAGGGTAAGGCGCAGTTTTTATGGGATGGAAAGGAAAAAGGAAAAAAGGAGATTCAGGTTCTGATGTTAAAGACAACAGTGGAGACATGGAACAGAGTGAGGAATGAGCTTACTCCGGGGATTTCACCGATTTTAGAGGTGGAAGATTTTCAGGATTTTCCAATTAAAATTGATAAAAAGATTAGGGATATATTGGTAGAAAAGAAGGTAAAATTATTAAAAGATTGGGTTAACACTTGCAAAGATCAGGAAAAAAGGCATGAGCTGTACACGCAACTACAATTAGACTGGTTTAAGATCCTTCAGATAAATAATTGGAATAAGAAATTCCTAAGGGAAAATGGACTAAATAGAGATTGTACGGAATTTGAGATACTTTTGGCTAAAGTCAGGAATGAAGAAATGGGTATTAAAGGATTAGTCAGTAAAATCTACAAGATCCTGAATAATAGCCAAAGTATACAAGAGGTGTTAAGACAAAGTTGGGAACAGGAACTAGATATAAGAATACCAACAAAAAAATGGCAAAAGATGTGGGAAAGAAGGATAATGAGAACAATGTCGGTCAGAATCAAAGAGCACAATTACAAAATAGTATGGAGGTGGTATAGGACCCCAGTCGGCCTGCACAGAATGTATAGTAATCTGAGTGATATATGTTGGAGATGCAAAAAAATGAAGGGAACATATGAGCATATGTGGTGTAGCTGTGAGGCATTAAAATCTTTCTGGGAAAGAATAGAAAAAGAAATAGAGAATATATTCAAAGTGCAGATCGGAATGGGGTCAGATACAATCTTGTTAACAGATATAGGAGATTATGATATGAATAAGAACAATAAAGAGTTATTGACTATAATGTTGACCGTTGCAAGATTATGTATAGCCAAAAAGTGGAAATGTAATGAACAAATCAATATTCAAGATTGGTATATACAAATGTGGGATTTGGCGTTAAATGAAAAGCTTACTTGGGAAATAAATTGTAGGAAAGGAAAAATGCAAAGTAATAATTTCTGGAGGATCTGGGAACCTTTTATAAGTTATTCTTTGGAGGAAAAAAAGGGCATACCCCCTGTACAAGAACAGAATGACTTTTGGAAATTGTAAAGGTACAGAACTCCCTGGACAGTGTATATAGCACGAGGGTGGTGTTAATGGGCTAATAGAAAAGAAGGTGTAGAAGATTATGTCTAAAAAGGTGGTAAATGTAACACGTAATATCGTTATGCATAAAATACTTTACATGATCTTCATAAGTCTAGATATTTCTGTAATTGTCTTGTTATGTATTTCTGTATTTTTGTACTTTTGTACTTTTGTATCCTTGTATTATTTTTTTAATACCTAATAAAATATAAAATTAAAAAAAAAAAAAGAACTGATTTCAGCCAGTGATTAAAACATATGCCATAATGAACTAAGGCTGAACTGATATGGCAGTCACTAAAACAGAATACAGTAATACCCCGGATAACGTTAAGACTTGGTTCCACATGTCTTGACGTTATCCGATTTTTAGCCTTATCTGATACATATATCGGATAGCGTTAAAATCCTATGCAACTGGCTCGGATAACGTCAACTCCATAGAGATACAGGTATGTACATTGTAACCGGCACAGAGTGCAAGGGAAAGTCAAGGAAACTTTTCACTCCCCTGCCGCCAGGGGGGGGGGGAGAGATTTCGGACAAGCCTCCCCTTGCTTAGGCACGCAACCGCGTGTCTGAGCAAGGGTTGGCTTGTCCGAACTCCTCCCCGCCCCTGGGGGGGAGATTTCAGACAAGCCTCCTCTTGCTTAGGCGTGCAACCGCGCATCTGAGCAAGGGTTGGCTTGTCTGAACTTCCCCCGCTCCCGGGGGGGGGAGATTTCAGACAAGCCTCCCCTTGCTTAGGCACACGACCACGCATCTGAGCAAGGGGAGGCTTGTCCGAAATCTCTCCCCCCCCCCCCAGCAGCAGGGGAGCGAAAAGTTTCCTTGACTTTCCTCCTCTCTCCCCCTGTGCCTATACCAACTGCCAGGGGAAGAAGAGGCCAGGGCAGGATGAGGGCCTTGCTGCCCCTCCCCCTGTGCCTATACCAACTGCCATGGGAAGAGGAAGCCTGGGCAGGATGGGGACCTTGCCGCCCCTCCCCCTGTGCCCACCCCAACATATTGTATTGTAATGTAACGTATTGTCTGTAAGCCACCCTGAGTCGCCACGGCGAGTGGGCGGCAATATAAATTTGAACTAAATAATAATAATAATAATAATAATAATAATAATAATAATAATAATAATAATAATAATAATAATAATAATAATAATAATAATAATAATAATATATAGAAGCATGATACTAGAATCAGAAATGGTGAGAAATACAGAATATCTATTTAAGCATCATTGCAGTCCGTTAGAAATGCTTATTAACATGGCCTAGTGGAGTTGCTATAATTGAATCTATCAGGGAAAGATATCTTGAATTAAAATATGTCTGCTTTCCACAGACTCCTTCAGGTTCAACAAGCATGATTTCCCACCAATACTAGGCAGCCACATTGAAAATACATTGATTGGAGGGGATAAATGTATATAAAAGAGCATAAAAGATGAATTTGGATCTTCAGTGAGGTTCATGGTAGGGAAGTTTCCTGTTGTCTTCTGCAACCTGAAACCAGCTATGTTTCCCTTAAACTCTAATATATTCTTACAGGCCTTCACAAATTATGAGCTAAATATGAGGGTTTTAAAATAAGTTTTTGTTCAATTTCCCCATCTTCCAGCAGTTTTTATGTTTTTGTGGGAACATGTATCTCATACCATTCAAGGATGCTTTCTAATCTGGCAGAGATGCTTTCTGAGGGACATAGTTTACTGTAAGCAGAGGAAAGAAACAATTCTTTCTGTGAACTTCCTTGAAGCAGAAATTCAATATCCAGGTAAGGATACTTATCTTAGTGCACATACGGGTAATCCATGGGAGAAAAATCGGGATATGCAAATCATTGAGCTAGACAATAGGTCAGCATTTCATTAGAAGTGACAGCTCTTTTAAAGACAGTTTAACACAAGTTTTCATCAATCCTCAAATTAACTTTTTTTAATTGTTTTTATTTTGTTTTGTAAAAGACCATTGGGATATTAGCATGGCCTCATTTTCATGGTTTATCTCTCAGATGTTAGCTTTGAAATATTTGTGAGACTAGAGCGAAAACATTATTTCAAGAAATCCACATTCTCCTTAATGTGTGATTTGATTACTCAGCCCAGTGCACTTATGTTAGATCCAAATTTCCAAAGCCATTCCCAAACTTTTCACAGGATTATTTCCTAGTTCTGTCTGGAGAGCATTTGTGGTCTGATATTCAACTTCTGATCAGACCAAACACCACTTAGCATCTGAGATTGTATGAAACTATACTCTTTATTCTCTTTAGGGCAATACAATCGATCCAAATAATTGAATCCTAATGTGCAGTCAGTGATAGCCTACTGTCACTAGAGAAGTGGGAAATAATGGTGGTTTTTCCCATTCCCTGTGCAGCTATCAGTGACAATTCCTATACTCTTCTGGAGGACTGGGAAGCCTGACCTTCTCTTCCAGTAGGAAACATCTGTTGGATCCTAGCTTCCTGTACAATGGAAGGTGTTATGATACCCATATCTTGTTTGTTCCTTGTGGTAACAGAATGCTGGCCAAGATAGGTTTTCTTTTGCCAGAACCAATATGGCTCTTGTTCGGCTCTAATGAAGGTACCAAGTTTTTTTTAAATGCACCGAAAGAATGATTAAATCTGTCATGAGTCTAATCTTCCTTTAGTTGGTAAAAAAAAAACAACCCTCATTTCCAAGCCATGCAAGCAATCACCTTGTGATAAGAAGTTGCCTTTAATTTCCTGTGAGATCCAAATCCTGTCTTGGTGATATTAATTTAAGGCAGCCACTATTATTTATGAACCAGTGAAGTAAAGGTTACAATAAAATATTCTATGGCCTGAAGTGGAAGAAATTTTCCTTTATGAAAACCACACACACAAATCACACACATCATTGCTATCTTTCCAAAAGAGATACGATAGAGAAATGATAATGATTTCATAAAAGGAAGAGTTCTTTCTGAAAATTAATCTAGTTTAAGTCCTAAAACTACAGTCTCAAAAGTAATGTGTTTGATTCCTATAATTATCTTGAGGGTTACAGGAGAACTTTCCTTCATTTTCTAAGGATTATGGGTGCTTGCTTTATGTCGAACAATATAGTTAGCATTTTTAGATAGTTATAATAATGAGAGTTTCAAAAGGTTATAACTTTAATGTGTTGTCACTAGGAGAAAATGAAAATAAAATAATTAAGAGATTATTAAATTAGAAATTGCAAGTAGATAAATAGGTACTGTTTTGGTGGGAAGATAACAGCATTCTGTGCACTCCGGTGTTTAGTCATGCCTGCCACATGTCCATGGAAACTTCTGCAGATGCAGAAAGCACTGGCTCTTTGGCTATAAATAGAGATGAGCAGCATACCTTAGAGTTGAATATGACTGACTTTTGAACAAGGGTGATCTTTACTTTTATCTTTATCTTCCTATCACATTCTATAGACTTCTAACCCTTTGTGTGTAGCTGTTTCAGAGGAGAGTAGGGAGGGTTTCCAGAGAAAGCAGGGATCAGGAAATACTGCTTCTTTGTGTCCCATGGCATCTGCCTAAATCTTAATCGAACCCTATGAGAAAAGCATAAAAAAAGAAGAGTTGTTTATTTTCCACATCAAAGTCATGCATTTCTGAGGGTATTATGTTGGTCTTCTTAATGTTCTTAATGCTTTTGCTGAGATATTTTTGACACTGTGAAATACTATAAAACAATAATGGGCATGGCAAGACCAAGGAAGACATCCAGCTTGCATCAACCCCTACATCTCCCACACAGTGACAGGAGAGGCCTGGGTGCTCCGACTATTCTGAAATGAATCATGCAGGAGGAAGGATCTAGCCCAGTGTTTCCCAAATACTGGTGTTTGGGCTTCAGTTCCCAGAAGCCTAAGCCAATATATTGACTGATCAGTGCTTTGGGGAATTGACTTAAGCTTCTGGGAATTGAAGTCCAAACACCAGCATTTGGGAAACACTGATCTAGCCCACCAGCCACATTTCTGGGTAAGGGGCCCTTGTTACCATGGCCACAGGTGCACAAAAGAAGGAGATGCCCACCGGTAATGGGAATTAGCTGAGAAGAGCTTATTTGGTAATGTGGACCACGCAAATGGGGTCAAGATAGGGAGTGGAGCAAGAAGGTGGGGTTATAAAAGAAGCAGTAAAGGAGAAGAGAGGACTGAAATGGATCTCCTCTCATGTGGCTACTGGTATTCATAAACTAGGATCTCAACAACTGAATTCTATGGATATTTAAGGAGATCGCTCTGAATATACAGTAGTTGTTCTGAATGAAGATATTGCTGCATACATTTTACTGATGGTTCTTGAGAATCTTCAGAAAGTAGAGTGACTACAGCCTTTTGACATCCATAAAAGATTCAGCCTGCCCAAATATAATGACAGCTGAACTAAGAGCTATTGTCTTAGCATTAAGACCGATGGCCTGGTAAAGGTAAAAGTCGCCCTTGCTGAAAAGTTAGTCATATCCGACTCTATGGTTTGGTGCTCATCTCCGTTTGCAACCAAAGAGACAGTGCTAGAACACTGGCGATGACCCTGTTTTTATTTTGTCACACTCCCTTTCAGGGCTTTTAGCCATCAAAACTGGAGGGAACATCTGTGCTATTGAAATAATCAGTGAAATTTGGTTGTTGAACTTAGTGCTCCCTTTTATGGAAATCTGAGACTGTTTTTGCCGAATAGCACCTGATACTGGGATAAAAGGAGATGAAAGGCCAGCTCATGTGTGAAAAAAACTTATGGAACCAAGTTCTTTTTGAGCACAAAATTTGTCAGGGGTGGTGATTCAAGAGCCCTAACTTTACTCAGACAAGGGGAATCATGAGCTGTACTACCGATGCTAGCTGCCCTCCATTTGAGGAGGCATCTCTGTTGTGAAGAAACTGCACTAAATATGCAGACCCGCCATCCAGGTCTGCACATTATGACTTTTTATTAAGGCAGAAGCTTTTACATATAGAATATAACATAGTATAAAGCTTCCATTTTTTAGTTATTCATAATAATTTTGGCAATGCATAGTACCAGATGACCATAATATGTGTATCTTATTTTAATGGCAAGTAACATGGCCTCAGGGAGTCTATCAGGATTGGCACAATAAAATCTGTGGAAAGGTTGTCCTTTTCCATCCACACTGTAGATTCAATGGCGCCTAGTTCCCATCCAACATAGAAATTATACCTGAGAAGAACAATTCTACTTGGAACTGGGGTGTAGAAGGAGAATTTGCAGTATGGTCAAAATACTGATTGGGTCACCAGCTGTTTCTGCACATGTGGCAAAGAGATGCACATCATGGCAAATAGTGCATCCTTAAGCAGAGGGAGCAGTCTAGCCCTGCTCTATTCTGTCCCAGTGAAAGAAAAGCTAAATATGAAAAGGAGGCAGTTTTAATGCATGGAATATCTCCCAATATTTGAAAAGCCTGATTGCTCATGTGTTTTGATTTTAGGAAGAGGCCCTATAAAAACAATCTGGTTTTCTTTTCAGATTTGACTCCTTGTTAGAACAAGAACACGGGAGATAGCCTGTTCTCTCTGCTACTGAGGGATAGGATTAAGCCTTTGACTTAATGACTGAATAGGTCTAATGTGTTCAATAGCATATTTTGTTTGACCCACTAATTAAATTCTGCTGCAACCAATGGGTAAACATAAAATGCAAATGGTATTGTTTGTACATGAATGTAGTTCAGTGCGCTTTATTAGCTTATTTTTCTTGACCCTTCTTTGGGAAGACAGAAAACACTGAACATCTCAAGAGACGTCAAGGGCGAGTACTGCTCTGATCCAAAACTATTTTGAATATTCAGATATCACCTTGCCCATTGTGCCCTGGAACACAAATGACACCTGCAGTTTTAATCTCATTTATTGATTCTCAATCTCAATCACAACAATAGTTGCCATAATTTATTATTGTTGTTATACAAAAATTTCCTTTTAATAGGAAGCATTTCTAAGTAGGGTATTTGAGTAATTCCTCTTTCAGCTGTGCAATGGAGGTCATGGATTAATCTTGACACCAACAAAATCTTTTTAAAAACAGGCACAAAAATCCTTCGATTGGCAATTACCTTCGTTTGCCAAGTTGAGATTTAAGAAGTTGATCCAGTAAGGGCAGAATTGTGGCAGGAGATTGTCTGCTGTATAGATTCTTTGTTCTCTAATAGGAGAGGGGTTGTTGAGAAAGGCTGCTATATAAAGATCTAATGTTTTTGTAAGGCAGCCCATAGCTTACATTCTACTCAATCTGCTCTTTCTAGTCACTGAATTGTTGTTAAGTTGTGATTTCCTCTGGAAGATATGAAATATTGCTTTCTGTTTTTGTCTGTAGCCAGTAAATTCTCTTCAGTGTAAAAATGTACTTGTACAAACATATGCAAACAAGAACAAATTATCCAGAAATAATTAGGACAAACAATGTGCAATTTGAGCCTATACCCATTGGATTTTACATACTTCCTCCTTCCTTTACCTATGTATGGAAGTCCATTGCTATTGGAATGACATTGTGCACAGGGAGTAATCTGCATAAGAGTAAAGGCTATTTTGTTTTTTAATTTAATGTGATAAGGGATTGGAAGCCAACTAGGTCTGTATTGGTTACTATTGGTTTATGCTGTTTTTCTTGTTTTGATTTGTTTTACATATCACATATTTAATATTTTCATGCTGGGTGTTTGTCATTGAGTTTTGTTATATTGTTTTTAGTTGTTGTAAGCCACCCAGAATAGTGTCTTACACTAATTGTGGTGACATACTAAATCAAACAAACATTTTTCATCTACCGCTTAATCCATTTCCATCCAATGATACAGTAAAAGCAAAGCAATTACACTTCTATACCACCCCATAGCACTTAGTGCCCTCTCTGGGTGGTTCACAAGTTAATTAGCAATTACACTTCTATACCACCCCATAGCACTTAGTGCCCTCTCTGGGTGGTTCACAAGTTAATTATTATCCTCCCCCCCCCCCACATGCTGAGTATTCATTTTACCAAACTTAGAAGAATGGAAGGCTGAATCAACCCTGAGCCCTGGTCAGGCTTGAACTCACAACCTTTTGTTGCAGACAGCAGTTTAACCACTGCACCACTAGAGCTCCTGTAAACTCTTGAATGCCAATACTCATGTAAGCTGAGAAAAAAACTTGTGCAATGCTAACTAGAAGATTCAAAAACTTCTAGTAAAAATGGTCAGTATGAGCTGAGGAACAGCAGCCTCTTGCTCTGCAGAGTAAGGATTGTCTCACTGAAACCATTGTAGTTAGATCCTCTCTAATCTTAGGACCAGTCTATCAAACACATTTAATACCAGTTCAGCAATTGTTTCCAGGTTTCCCATGGAAAGCGCTTAATTTCAGAAAGATTGTATTTACTGTCCTAAGTGTGACACAGCTTTGATGTTCCCTCTCTTTTTTTTAACAATCTAACATTGTTTTGTGCCACCAAGGACTTACAGTACCTTTAGTAAGGTCATCCTCGCTCAAAAGTCAGTTGTATCTGACTCTAGGGTTCAGTGCTCATCCCTGTTTATAGCCAAAGAGCCAGTGCTGTCTGCATTTGCAGATGTTTCTGTGGACATAAGGTACGCATGCCTAGAGTGCATGGGACTCTGTTTACCTTCCCACCTATTTATTTACTTGCAATTTCTTGCTTCCAAACTGCTAGGTTGGCAGGAGACAGGATTGACAGAGATGGGAGCTCAATCCATAGTGCAGTACTCAAATCTCGAACTGTTGATCTGCCGACCTTCCAGTTGTCAAGTTCAGTATCTTAACCACTAAGCCACTGCAGTCCCTTTGGCATTTATTAAGCAAGGGTAGAAACCTTTACCTGGGCTTTCAAATAATAACAACTGTAGATAATACACAGAGTAGGTTGACTATGCTCTTTTTCTGGAGGGTTCCCTGTGACTGTTCAGCTTGCCTGTGGCCATTCAAGCTGGAAAATCTAGGATGCATGGTGGGGAATTTGCCCACTCTGCTGCTAGATACTTAACCCATGAGCTATATAGCCAGCTAGGGCTTTTGAGGTATACAAGAAATTTTAGGAGTGGTTTACCATTACCACCCTCTCCAGTGAGTTTCTTGAAGGGTTTTGTAGTTGTACAATGAAAGTAAGCAGCATTGAAGTTAGGAGTGATGGACAAATTCCCCCTTTTCCCCCACTTCAAAGCCCAGTTAAAAATAATAATAAAGATAAAAATAATAATATTTTCTAACAGTGTCCGGGAGGCTTATCGGAATGGCATCAGAGTGTTGAAAGGAGAAACAAACAAAAAAGCTAATTAAGAACAAAAATACTTCTTTTTTCTCGGCAACATGGCTGAGAGGACAGAGTGTCTGAGAAACAGTTTCCATCCTGATAAAAGGCAGAGTGACCATAAAAAGGTC
Source organism: Furcifer pardalis (assembly GCA_030440675.1). NCBI lineage: Eukaryota > Metazoa > Chordata > Lepidosauria > Squamata > Chamaeleonidae > Furcifer > Furcifer pardalis. The sequence continues at coordinate 66,571,252 of CP126896.1, forward strand.
ATAAACATGCTAAACCAGGTCAGTTAACTGAATGGCGACAAGACAGGGACTCTTCTAGTTGGTGAATTAGGCACCCAAAAAGAAACAAGTTAGTTTGGTTAGAAGGGAGCTTTTTCCTATCACCAGATCAATTGTGTTATTCAGTGTATGCTGCGGTTGCATAATACACCTAGCATTTGCCATGGTTGAATGGGGATTTTAATTCATTTCTCCTGAGTTTTAACCAGACCCTCTATCCAGTAGACCACACCAGCTCTCCATCAATCTTACATGCCTATATACTCAAGCATGTAGGTTTATATATACAGTACAGTATAGGCAAAATGGAGCTCACACTTGCAGTCCTTTGAAAATTATTTCTATTCATTCACAGTCCACATTTAAAAGGCCATTTAAGTCTGATGAGTAGATTGATGATCATTTGTGTTTGCAGAATGTTATAATTGACCATAGGTAACCAATACTTGTGATGAAGTTCAATGAGCTTTTCTTGTATTCCCTACTTTGCTTCATTGGTTGACAGTAAGACAAGCTATGAGAAACCTGGGGAACATAGTTAGAAATAGAGACATCGCATTGCAAACAAAAATACACATAGTCAGAGCAATGGTATTCCCAGTGGTAATGTATGGTTGTGAGAGCTGGACCATTAGGAAAGCTGAGCACAGAAGAATAGATGCCTTGAGATGTGGTGCTGGAGGAGAGTTTTGAGAGTCTCCTGGACAGCAAAGAGAACAAATAGGTCCATCTTAGAACAAATCAACCCTAACTGCTCCTTAGAAGGTCAAATAGTAAAGATGAAGCTAAAGTACTTTGGACATCAAATGAGAAGAGAGGATTCACTTGAGAAATCCTTGATGCTGGGAAAGGTGTAGGGCAAAAGAAGAAGGGGGCAGCCAAAAATGAGATGGCTAGATGGTATTGTAGATGCAATGGGCACAGAGCTGGGTGGGTTGAGGAGGATGGTGGAGGACAGGGGTGCCTGGAGGGCAATGGTCCATGGGGTCGCAAAGGGTTGGAATCGACTGTGTGACTGAACAAAAAAAAAAAGCATGCTTCCATATTTTCTGGACTACTTGCACATAAATTTCACCATGAACCCTGGAGCTATTAGCACTGTGGCATCCCTCTGATGAGATAGTGCTTATCTGAATCTGAATCTGGCTGTAGTGGAGGGACATGAGTTCTATAATTTGTCTTTGACTTACATGTATTTAACATGGAGCATTGGTGTGTGATTATAATTTCCAGTTACTTCAGGAAGTCCCATAGCATGTGTTCCAATCTGCTTCTGACATCCATGGATTGTGCTATAGATTATATAATGGGTATTCAGAGTGTCTTTTAAATTGGCAAAGGCAACACCTGCTAAATGAATAAGAGGGCTGTTTGATATCTTTGTGAGCTAAATGAAACAGATGTTAATATTTTCTTTTTGAGAAAAAGCTAGCAGAACTTGGGCATTTATTCTGTGCTTGATCATAACTCAATAACACCTGCCTATGGCTCTTTGCAATCTTTGTACATAACATTTTGGAAACTACTGGCAGAATAATAATGCTCAAACATATTGGAAATTTTGGATATGTTTTTGCTTCCTCAGTGAACAACATTGGTTTACCTTCAAACCAATAACCTGAAGAATTTTCCCCCCAAAAGCTGGTGTCTGTGACTATTTTTAAAGGTCAGGAGTATATTACAGACATTTTACACATTTCTAAAGCTATGCTATTTTTTTTATTTGTCTAGTTTATTTGTTTATGAAATACCTAACCTATCTTTTCACATGTATAGCTCTCAAGGCAATCTAGAACCTCAATAAAAACAACTCCATGGCAGTTTAGAACCTTGATTTTAAAAAACCAGCTATGCCAGGAAAGAAATAAAAGGAGTCATGGCGTGTATGTGTGTGTAAACATGTTCAAAGCTTGGTGAACAGCCTAGGTGGGACATGGTGCCATTGCTAACAATGATGGTGCCAGGCATACATGTCTAAGGGGAAACTTGCATAGCTGCAGCACCATCATGGAAATGATAGATCTCTCTTTAGAGGAGAAGGACAAAGGAATCTATAATGACTAGAAAGAAGGCCTTAACTTAAAATTACTGTCAAACTGTTCACTTTTACCCTAGGAAAGGGTTAACATCTAGAATAGGGAAGCTGTCTCTTTCAGATGACTGATAAGAAGGTCTGGTACTGAGACATTCAAGGTCAAAAGAAATGGAACAATGCTTAGTGGACCTTCCAATTTAATTGATCATAGACTTTGGGGACAGGGAATTAATTGTTATGATGTAATGTTACCTGTGTAACATTACATTACACCCCCTTCCAACAACATAAGAGGTGACTCTATACATGGACATCACCAGATGGCCAGCATCGAAATCAGATTGATTACATACTCTGCAGCCAAAGGTGGAGAAGTTCTATACAGTCAGCAAAATGAGACTTGGAGCAGACTGTGGCTCAGATCATGAGCTACTGATTGCCAAATTTAGGCTTAGATTGAAGAAAATAGGGGAAACAATTAGGCCACACAGGTATGACCTAAACAATATTCCTAAGAAATATATGCTGGAGTATGGAATAGATTTAATGGATTAGACTTGATAGACAGAGTACCTGAAGAATTATGGTCACAGGTTCGTAACACCATACAGGAGACAGCAATTAGAACCATACCAAAATAAAAGAAGTCTAATGAGGCTCTTCAAATAACTGAGGAAAGAAGGAAAGCAAAAAGCAAAGGTGAGAGAGAAAGATTCACTCAACTGAATACAGAATTTCAAAGAAAAGCAAGGAGAGATAAGGAAGCCGTCTTACATGAACAGTGCAAAGTAATAGAGGAAAACAACAGAAGGGGAAGGACTAGATATTTCCAAAAAAAATAGGGAAATCAAGGGAATGTTTAAAGCAAAAATGACCATTAAAAGGACAAAAACAGTAGGGATCTAGGAGATGCAGAAGAGATCAGGGGGGAAATGGCAAGAATATACAGAAGAACTTTATAAAAAGGGCCTCAATGTCCCTGACAACCACAGTGATGAGATCAATGACCTTGAGCCGGACATTCTGAAATGTGAAGTCAAGAATGCCCTAGAAAGAATTACTAGCAACAAAGCTAGTGGAGATGATAGTATTCCAGTTGAATTACTGAAGGTCCTAAAGGAAGATGCTATTAAAATGTTGCACTCAATGTGCCAGCAGAACTGGAAAATGCAGCAGTGATCACAGGATTGGAAAAGGTCAGTGTACGTTTCAATTCCAGAGAAGGGCAATGCCAAAGAATGCTCAAATTATCAAACAATTGCACTCATCTCACACACTAGCAAAGTCATGCTCAAGATCCTACAAGCTAGGCTTCAGCAGTATGTGGAGTGAGAACTTCCAGAAGTACAGGCTGGGTTCTGAAGAGGCTGGGGAACTAGAGACCAAATTGCAAACACTTGCTGGATCATGGAAAAAGCAGGGGAGTACTAGAAAAAAGTCTACATCTGTTTCATTGACTATAGCAAAGCCTTTGACTGTGTTGACCACAATAAACTTTGGCAAATACTTAAAAAGATGGGAATGCCATCTCATCTGTCTTCTGAAAAATCTGTACGCAAGCCAAGAAGCAACAGTAAGGACAGGATATGAAAATACTGATTGGTTTAGAATAGGAAAAGAAGTATGACAAGACTGCATATTGTCACCCTGTTTATTTAACTTGTAAACAGAATACATCATGTATAATGCAGGGCTGGACGAAGTACAAGGTGGACTTAAGATTGCTGGGAGAAACATCAACAACCTGAGATATGCAGATGACACTACCCTAATGGCAGAAAGTGAAGAAGTCCTAAAGTGCCTCTCGATGAGGGTGAAAGAGGCGAGTGAAAAAGCTGGTCTGAAACTCAACATAAAAAAACAACCCCAAGATCATGGCAACTGGCCACCATCACTCCCTGGCAAATAGAAGGGGAAGAAATGGAAGAGGTAACAGACTTTACTTTCCTGTGATCCAAGATCACTGCAGATGGTGATTGCAGCCACAAAATAAAGAGACACTCATTTCTTGGGAGGCAAGCAATGAGAAACCTAAGTAGCATAATAAGGAATCGAGACATCACCCTGCCTACAAAGGTTTGCATAGTCAAAGCAATGGTATTCCCAGTAGTAATGTGCAGCTTTTAAAGCTGGACCATAAGGAAGGCCAAGCACAGAAAAATAGATGCCTTTGAATTGTGGTGCTGGAGGAGACTCTTGAGAGTCCCCTGGACTGTGAGGAGAACAAATCAGTTGATCCTGAAAGAAATCAACCCTGACTGCTCTTTGGAAGGACAAATACTGAAGATGAAGCTCAAGTTCTTTGGCCATCAAATGAGAAGAGAGGACTCATTAGAGAAAGCCTTGATCCTGGGAAAGATAGAAGGAAGAAGGAGAAAGGGGCACCAGAGGATGAGGTTTATAGATGGCATTGTTGATGCAATGGACATAGATCTGAGTGGGCTGAGGAGGATGGTGAAAGATGAGCCTGGTATACGATGGCCCATGGGGTTGCAAAGGGTTGGACTCAACTGTATGACTGAACAACAATGAAAAATGTTACCTTATTGGTTAATTTTAGGATGAGAGGCAAGGGGAATAATAATTAATTGCAGCCAAATGGGAAATATAGTTAGTTCTTTTATTCTTTATTCCAAGTAGTCATTTGAGTAGTTCTAGTTTTGAGGAGCTTACGCTATGTACCTTCTCAAATTAGGTTCTGGGAGCTAGAAATATGCTCTCAGGATGGCTTTGCATAATTCCTACTACTAATAATGTTCTGTCAGAAAATATTCTGGGTTGAAAGGATTTTTGTGAAAGCTTTTAAAAAAAGAAACTTTGCAAATAAAAATGGAAATTCAGACAAATGTATGAATGGCTAGGTATGTAAATGACACAGAGCCCATTTGGACCCAAGTAGTAGAGAAATTCACAGCATCATTGGGCAAATGTTTACATATTTCAGTTTTTTAAATGACATTATTTATCATTCTCTCTTGGCAGATTCTTTCTGCTATAGGCCCTGTGCCAATCTGGATGATGTCTCAAAAACTTATCAAGTTGATAAGTAAATCTTCCATGTCTTCTAGGAAACTACATCTATTTATGCAAAAGTATTTCATCAGCATGCACTGTCAGGGAAAATAGCTTTTGTTGTAATCTTGCATAATGCACTGCACTAGCATTGCTATAAGATAATTGTTTCATTTACATTCTTCAAGGAAAAAAACACAAAACATTATGACTAATGTAGATGAATGGGGATTCTCTTGTAGTCTTTCTCATAAAATCACTTGCATAAAATCCTATGATGCTGATAGAAATGATAGAAACAGGTGTAACTGGAATGAGAGAACACTGATAATCACATTACATTTTTTATTATATCCAAGATGATGCTTTTGAAGGCAGTCATTAAAAAATTCCCATCTGTTCATGCCATTTGTCAAGCAGGCACTGAAAACTGTCTGAGAGCAAAATCAAAAGTGAGGTGTGCAAAGGGAATTGATTGGAAATCTTGCTGCTGCCGATGCCATTTCCAACCTGTTAGTTTTACGGTTCTCATTTAGTAAGATGCAAGCGAAGTTTGAAATTGGTGAGATATCTCATTAGGTCACAAAACAGAGGGAGTCAGGCTTTGAGACAGCAGAAGGAAATTAAATGCCAAGTTATATTTGTCTGGACTTTTCTTTTCTTTCCTGTCTCCTGTAAATCCAAGTTCAAATGAGGAACATTTTTTCTTTTGTATTATTCAGGGATGGGAGGGTAGGTTTGATCAGTAATGTTCTCCTATAGACAAAAGGCTGAGAAGTTTTTCTCCCATTTACAGGACGATTCTGTGCTAGAGGAAGAATCCCACTGGTGGTAAGGGAAGGAGCAATTTAAATATAGATGCCAATTGATTTAAATCATTTACTGTAGTTTGATCATACTAGTGAATTTAGTCCTATGTTTCCATTTGCATCGTTCATTACTCTCATTATTCATGAAACAGAGTGGGTGTGTTCATGTAAATATATAAAATGTGTGGCTGGGTATATTTAAAAAGTCAAATTACTGCTAGATTAAAAGGGCTGTGGTGGTTTAATAGTTAAGATGCAGAGCTTGATGACCGGAAGGTCGGCAGGTTATCAGTTAAAAACCTGAGTGCTGCATGATAGAGTGAGTGCCCATCCTCTGTCCCAGCTCCTGCCAACTTAGCCGTTTGAAAGAAAATAATTGCAAGTAGCTAAATAAGTACTACTTTGGCAGGAAAGATAACAGTGTTCTGTGTGCTTTAGCCACAGAGATGTCTGTAGATTTGAATTTATAACAAAAAAAAAAGTAGGATAAAGAAAAATGATTTTACAGATATTTGGGGAACATTTATTAATTGTGTATTTGTTAAAGGGGTAAATCAGGTCAAGAATATTCAACTTTCTGGAACTAGGCGGTAAAAATAAAGAGGAAATTTTGTTTAGAATTAAAGAATAAGATAGTGTCCCATGGTAGTGGAAGCACATTTGTTGATGCATTATTGATGGGGTGTCCTCTTGTATTAAGATTAGAGTTATATATGTTTGTGTGTATTTTTTTTATTCTGTTTTTTTTTAAATATAAAAATTTAAAAAAATTAAAAATATAGAAATGTCTGCAGACGCAGGACAACGCTGGCTCTTTGGCTCTAAACGGAGATGAGCACTGCCCCACTAGAGTGGGACACGGATGGCTTTTGAGCAAGGGAAACCTTTACCTTACTTCTAGATTTACTGTGGAATCCTGACGGGCCAGCCATAATGGGTTTGTGAGAGGCAGACATGTTTTGTGCCAACAGAACTGTCTTTCTACTGGCACAGGCCCTCTTTTACCAGTTGATCTGTCAGCAAGAAGATCTGGCAATATAACTGCTGTGTACTGAATATTAGCCAGCAGAAAAAAAAAGGTGAGGGGAGAAAAGAAAGGGAGAAAAGAGGACCCCCCCAAAAAATTCCAGTCCAGAGACACAGCTGCTGTGGCAGCAGAAAGTAAGGCCAGGGTGACAGTTGTCCCAAGCAAGTTCCAACATCCTCAGGCTGAGACACTTTTGGATTCAGCCTCAGATGGCTTCATATCAGCTCGTCTGGGCCTCAGCCATCTTGCATAGTTCAGATTGTTCCCTTGATCATAGGAATAACCCAGAGAGAGAGAGAGAGAGAAACTCTCACTAATTTCAAATTGGTTCTGAGCTAAAACAAAGAGATCATCTCTGGCTGATCTTGCCATACTGGCAGGAAAAACTTCAAAATATGTGTGTAAAGGCGATGATGACACCAATGGGAAATTAGCCTTCCTGCTTGGTAGGGCATCCCGGCCACTGCAGCTGAATGTTGTAGCTGTTGGCAGGTGATCATGTCAGCCTCTTTTGGCTATTCTCTGTGTCTTCCAAGTGCCTCCACCTTTCAAGGTCATAGGATAATGGTAGTAAGGTTGACTTGTGCCTCAGCTAGCCTTCTGGCTGTCTCAGCTTGTCACTCTCTCCCAATGCACTTTACCTGGCCTTTCTCCCGAGATAGCTCAAAACAAGGCTGGAAGATTTAACAAGAGGTAAAGGTCGCCCTTGCTCAAAAGCTAGTTATATCCATATCCAACTCTAGGGTTCAATGCTCATCTCTGTTTATAGCCAAAGAGCCAGCACTGTCTGTGTCAGATTTTTCTGTGGACAAATGGCAGGCATGAGCTCATGTAACACTGTTTACCATCCCACTGAAGTGGTACCTATTTATCTACTTGCAATGTCTTGTTTTCGAACTTCTAGGGTGGCAGGAGCTGGGACTAAGATGGGAGTCACTCCATCACACAGGACTCAGGTCTTGAACTGCTGACCTGCCGAACTTCCAAAACAATAACAGCAACAGCAACAACAGGAGCAACAGCAGCAGCAGCAACATCAACAGCAGCAACCCAGTTCAAAACAAGTGGCACATTAAAACTAACAGGTTTTTTTTTTTTTGCAGAAGCCAGAAAACTCTCTCTTGCTTTTGCTGTAACAGCTTAACATGACTACCCCTCTGAAAAATTAGTGGAAACCCTTTTACAAAACATAAAGGCAAGCAAACAAGCCTGCCCGGGTTTGGTATCTTCTCAGGAGATTATTCTACTAGTCTTTCCTCCCGCATTGGAAAAGGAGGCAAAAGAAGTCTTTTTTGTTGGCTGTTGCCAGGCTGTTCAAAGGAAAGATAGACTGGCTGTTTGGCTTTGTTCTTTCAGCATAGGACAGACACGTTTCGATCCTGTTGGACTTTCCGCATCTGGTTGGCCACTGAGAAAGAGGCTTTTACCAAGTGGTTTCTGTGCTTTTATAGGTAAAGGTCACCCTTGCTCGAAAGCCAGTTGTATCTGACTCTAGGGTTCATTGCTCCTCTTTGTTTATAGCCAAAGAGCCAGCGCTGTCTGCATCTGCAGACGTTTCTGTGGACATGTGGCAGGCATGCCTAGATACTGGAGTGCATGGAATACTGTTTACCTTCCCACCAAAGGGGTGCCTATTTATCAAACTGCTAGGTTAGCAGGAGCTGGGAGAGAGATGGGAGCTCACTCTATCATGCAGTATTTAGGTATTGAACCCTGACCTTCCTGTCTTCAAGATCAGCATCTTAACCACTAAGCCACCATAGCCTCTCTGTGCTTTTTTACTGGCATGCTTTTTAAGTCTTAATATTACAAATTTGTTTGTTTCTGGTTTAGTTTATAATATTTTTGTTTCACTAAGATAAATGGGTTGGATCAGTGATTCTCAGCCTTTATCTCTTCTGATGTTTTAAATATGAGTGAATTTATTGCAAGAGCAATTTCTTTTCCTCAGAAATTTGAAGCAGAAGATCAATGCAAGTGTTACATCAGGAAATCGAGTGATGATGTATTACAAGCATCAGTAGCCTCTCTGTAACCCCCGGTGACATGTGACTCTACTGTGAATGATACTTGCTTATGTAAAGTTATGTGGTCCAAACCAGAATATGCCGGAAGATGGAGAGGAGAAGACTTTAATACTCACAGACTGTCAAGGGATCATTGGTGGTCACCCAGATATCAGCAATAATTTTTGACTATCATAGGTTTTCCCCCTCCTCCAGTCCTAAAGTTGCCAAGTATCTTTGGCTTCCACACAGAGCAAAAGGGATCCTTAGGGAGCTTCAGAACCTGAATGAGGGTATGTGTGGGAAGCTTTGAATTACCGTAGTTTAAATTAAATGCCAGTGGTGCTGAATGATGACATCATCCAGTTTTTGTGCTGTATAACTTTACACAAACAGGATTTTGACCATTGTTGGATAAAATAAAACAATTATACAAGCAGATGGTGCCATGGGAAGAAGAGCTTTCCCCAACAGAGGTTGTTTTCCCCCCAAGTTACTAATTATCACTTCATGTTTTTGTGAACAGAAAATCAAAAGAGAATGATAAGAACTGGATACATATAATTCAGTGACATCACACAATCCCTTCTTCCAAGTACAGTAATACCTCGGATAACGTTTACCTCGGATAACGCTAAAATCGCATAACGTTAAGTAATCTGGGGTGGAGAATTGGATCGAATAACGTTAAGGTCCTATGGGATGGATCGGATAACAACCGCTAAAGTCGGTGCAGTTACAGTGTATCTCTATGGAGCTTTAACGTTATCCGATCCATCCCATAGGATTTTAACATGCATCGTATAACACTAAAAATCGGATAACACCAAGACTTGTGGAACCAAGTTTTAGCGTTATCCGAGGTTTTACTGTACTATGATTGGAAAGTACTGCAGGGATTGTTGTCTGAAATGGTAAACTAGAACTGTCAATCAGCCAAAAAAAAAAAACCCCTTGTTTCCATCCTGACATTTTCCTGATATGACGTTCTTCTCAAATCTTTTGGAGACACAAGTCTGTCATTTAAAAAAAAAATGTTTGAATGACCATATTGTTACAAAGCAATCAAGATCTGACCCAGACTCCATTCCCACCTGGGTCAGAACAATCTGAATCACTTTGAACATGACACATAAAAAAATATTATGCAGCTCCTCAGACAGTGACAAATTCTATGTTCTTTTAAAGGCAGGTTTCTTGTTTATCAGGCTTATTGAACAGAATAAAAACCATAATATAATAAGAATGAATAATTTCAAACTGGGGGGAAAACCAGAAACATTTGAATTAACACAACATTCATAAAACTTTCATAATAGCTTTAAATATTTAAAAGCTATCAAGAGAAAAGAAAAAAGGATAACTTTTAAAAAGATGTCTTGCAAAGGCTCCATAGTTCAAGAGAATTCCAAGGATAGAAAATAATTACAGTGAAACCAATATCCTTGATGGAAATATCAATTTTCACTCCTTCTAAGACTTACCGCAAGATAAAATCCATCTTTCAGATGTCTGCACATTGCAAGGCTCATGGTGTTTTCAAAATTCAGACTAACATGGTGCACGATTTTCAAAGATGAAAGATGAAAATTGGTTAAACTGACACATTATAAACATCCACATTTTTAAACTTTGGGGAAATGGAAAAAATGCATACAAAAGTGATCTGAAGAATAAGTACTGAATTGTTTATAAATGTCCATGAGGGAATCAATTTGAAAAAGCATAGTAAAGGTAAAAGGTAAATATTTCCCTTGCTCGAATGGCAGTGGTATCCAACCCTAGGGTTCGGTGCTCATATTTATAGCCCAAAAGCCAGTGTTGTCTGCATCTACAGACATGTGGCAGGCATGCCTCAACACTGGAGTGCATGGGATGCTGTTTACCTTCCCACCGAAGTGGTCCCTATTTATCTACTTGCAATGTCTTGCTTTCAAACTTCTAGGTTGGCAGGAGCTGGGAAAGAGACGGGAGCTCACTCCGTCATGCAGTACCCAGGAATATACTGGCATAAATAAGGAAAATGGCAAGAATTTGGGATGTACAAATACTCTCATATGTGGTTCAAATTATTTATTTTTCTTTAAAGTCACAACCAGCTTGCCTTCCTCTCTTCCTTCCTTCCACCCACCTATTGGGAACTGTATAATTTATAAAAGAGTTTCAGTACATGACTTGCTTTTAATATGGAGGAATGTTGAGGATTTCAGACACTTGATTCTGAGGATGTCCTAGTTATGTAAAATATCTAGTCATCTGTAACTGCTACACATAAGCATTAATTCATATACTGCAGCTGTTTATGTGTTGCTCCTTTACATATGATCATGCTAAATGTACAGATGTGAGAAAAGAGACACATTTAACGTGGAACTGTAAGCTCAGCCTCTTAGTTCTTCAAGAAATTCATTTGACTGAATAGGAATTTCTTGAAGAAAATAGGAATGTTGCTTGCTTTTCATTTTCATTTTATTCTTGCTTTATTTTATCCTCCAAAAACATTTGGCCTTTTAACTACTGAAGAGTCAAGGAGTGCTAGTTTCCTAATTAAATTTAAGCACATTATAAAGTGCAGTTTGATTACTTCAATTAAGCAGGATTATAAATTACCCACGATATTTTGTTCTGCAAATTTAATAAAGAAAGAAAAATCTTCTGTTATTATTGCCATGTGCTCCCCAAGTCAAACACACATTATTTAGGAAAATAGATTTGCTTCTATTGATTACAAGAAAATGTTAATGCAAATTGTAATATTTCATTTCTATTATCTTTCCCCTCCCCAAATTGGAAGACATTTCTGAGATATGTTATATTAGCAATCTACAAAATCCAACCCCAGTCTTTGACAGTCAATCTTATCTACTCATGACATGTACCCAAAGTATGATAGCCTCAGTTTAGTTATTTTTGCTTGAAAGTTTGATTTGATCTAGAAACCATTTGTTTTCCTTCCAAAAAATCCACAGTACTGTATCGGCAAAGTTCTCTTCCAACACCATGTTTTGAATAAAGCATTTCCGCCTAGAATTCTTTCTTTTATTGTACAAAGAATCATTTTATAAGGAAAAACTGTTTCCAAAAATGTGTATAAATGTTATTTATTTTAGGAAAAGATAAACAAAAGTGGGATGTAACATACTGAAGACTGGAGAAGTGGAGAGAACCAGAGGTTGTCTGTCCCTAACACCTAACATTTTAAAATTTCTTGAAATGTGTGACATTTCTCTTGGGACCTCACTAAACATGATGAGAAGCAGTGTACCCTCAAGAATAACAGACTGTTTTATTCTAACATGACCTTTCCTCAAAACATCTTTGGCAGATTATTTTGCCTTTGTTACATAATTATTAACCATGAAGATAGCACAGTTTTGTTCCTATTTCTGATGTTATAGGTGCCTGGAGGGACACCATTTCAGAAGAAGAGCATTGCTTTAATGCCCAAACTATTCGAAACGTGGGCCGGTCACATGGTCAAGTGTACTGGTCACGTTGCTCCTCCCACATGTAAGTGGAAGTAAAATGTGCATGTGTGCGCGATGAATGCTGTTTGTTAATGCATTTGTAAATGCATTTACAACAGCTGCATGTCATTTATGGCAGCATTCTGTGAATGTGTGGGCGTGTTTGGTGCCCATGCATGCACATTTTACTTTGGCTTCTGAGAGCGTCATGGGTGGCACTGACCAGATTAATTGGCATCACTCGGGCTGGTTCCAGCCCACAAGTTGTTTGGGCACCCCTGCTTTAATGGGACCCCACTTTAGGTCTTACCATACTCTGGCCTCTTCAGGTGGATAGTATGAAATGCAGCTAACTATAATAAATGCAGCTACCCTCTGGAGGACGGCTATAGCTATACATATAAATACCATAAAAACACCTGAGATTATTGCAGGAAAAATGACATCTTTTCAAAGAGGTGTTTAAGGACCACCAAGACAGAAATAAGCCAACATTCACAAAGCACAGTCCCAGGAATGAAATTTCTTTCCACAGGCCACTTCAAAAAGAAATTACTTTCATATATACCTATCAGGATGTTTTACTCCCCCCCCTCCCAGTTGCAGACTACTATCTGCTCTGATAGCTATCCCACTACAGATGTAACATAGAGACTATAAGTAAAAACTAATCTAAGTCTTCTCAGGTCCAAAATACATTACCTAACTTCAGTTTATGACTCTTACACTGGAAGAAATGACCAGTTTCTTATGTCAATCATACTTAAAGGTTTCTTTCTGACCCAATCCTTACCCCTGAAGTCTGGAATCATGCTACAATGTTTTAATCAATCAATCAATCAATCTTTCTTTCACCATCCTAATTGCAAAATGTAAATTTTTGTTAGGTTTTCAGAGTACAATGATTATAATTGCTTTGAAAACAGAACTAAATTGGAAAGAGGGCAGAAAAATAAGTTGAGGAGCATAGAAGAAAACCAATATTGTCAAAGGCCTCAAGCATTTAATTATACCCAAATAGTGGGGTGTATATTAATTGAATGTTGAATTTAAGTGGGGATATTAAGCCATTATCGTACTAATGTACCATTGTTATTGCAATATAAAATGAAGAGGGGTGGACAAAAGTGCATGATAATAAACTTGAGAATCAGGAATAGCTGTGCAAGCTCTCCTACCTTGGGGATTAGTAAATGTCAGGGAAGATGGCAATTCCTGGTACATTTGAAAATGTGTCTCTATAGTCAACCTCTCCCCCCATACCATAAAAGGAGAGCCCAAAAATGGTGGCAGCTGTATCAAACCATATAAGCAAAGGGAGAACAAGTCTTTTCTAAAACCAATGGCTCTTCATTGCCCATTCGAGACCATCCTCTCTAAAGCACTGCATTACAACAGGGTTATTTTACCACAATAGACAGTTCCTGGTATTTCCCCACCCTCTCCCAGCTATTCTGATTGAAAGGAATCTCAGAAAGGAGCTAAAGTTTTAAGCGATGTCATAGTCTTTGTTATTCAGCAGGAACAACAGAAGATTTAACTCCTCAAACACTGGTTTTAATATATTAACAGTTGCCTATGCAGTTGTCTAGCCATTTCCACCACATGTCCACGGAAATGTCTGCAGATGCAGACAGTGCTGGCTGTTTGGCTATAAACGGAGATAAGCACCGAACCCTAGAGTTGGGTACAATCAATGGTGTCGCTGGGGGGGGGGCTATGGGGGCTCCGGCCCCGGGCAGCACTTTTTGGGCTATGTATGTTCTTGGACTACAATTCCCAGAAGCCCTAGTGAGAGCAAGCACCAGCCTCCACCAGAGGGCAGCAAATTTGGCTTCAGCGCCGGGCAGCTCAATTTCACGCAACGTTACTGGATGCAATTAGCTTTTGAGCAAGGGCAACCTTCACCTTTATTAATTCAATAGGGCTGGAGGAAACCCTGTATCCTTGAGGCCATGGAATACTGGAGTTCTTGAGCTTGTTAGAGAGGCTATTGAGCCTTTGTAGGACAAAACTAATGACAGGGTTTTCAAAGTAGTGTGTGGGTTAGGGTGACACTGTTGCTGTCACTGTTATAGACTGGGTCCTACAGAATTCTGTAACCATGACAGCAGGTAAGCCTGCTCACAAGGAGCAGGGTCAAGCTAATGGTTACAGGAGAACAAATGCCAGAGAGACTAAATCAGTAATGGTGAACCTTGGTACTCCAGGTGTTCTTGAACTTCAATTCCCAGAAGCCCTAATGAGCAGGAGTGCTGACTTGGGCTTCTGGCCTGACCAATGTCCCCCAAAATCTGAATCTGTTCACCAAACGTGGAAAAAAAGAAAGGGGGTATGTCTCTCTCTCTCTCTCTCTCCAGGCTTTCCTTTCTCAGTCCTTCCTCTCTCTGACTCACAAACCAGTTCACTGGGCTTTGTATTTCAAGTAAAACAAAGTGAATGTGTTGTATTTATAACAAGGAACAAGTATTAAAGATATAATTTGCAAAAAAAAATTCTCATAAATCATGCTCATTACTAGATGAAATTTAATGACAGTGTAATAGGCTAGGGTTATTAGAACATTAGGCTAGGATCTATATAACCTATCAACTTGGCAGCTGTACTTCAATATTCGTAATATTCTAGAGGGGAAAAAGGCTAGGGCCCTGGTGGCTAACCTTGGCACTCCAGCTGTTCTTGGACTTCAGTTCCCAGAAGCCCAAGTCTGCACTCCTGCTGATCAAGGCTTTGGGAATTGAAGTCCAAGAACAGCTGGAGTGCTGAGGTTAGCCATCACTGGGCTAAGGCATACCACCTTGATAAACAGCTTTAATTTGATGACACCCTTGCTACTTTCTGTCAATATCTGCCACGGAAAGCCACTCACTTTATCTTTAATATTTGTTAAGTTGTTAGAGGATCAACATGTCGCAGGCTCTTCAGAAAAGTAGTCTCCATTCTGACATCCAGCCCTGAGACAGATGTTGACATTCAGTCTGGGGGTGGTGATGGAGAAGGCGGAAATGCCGTATACTCCATCAAGAGGAGTGCTGTCAAAAAGTGCACAAGCTTTCATAATGGTAATGAAAGATACCCTGTAATTTTTTTTCTCCCAAGTTTCTATTTCATCCCTTAACTTCTGAAATGCCTGTCTTGTACAGGGTAGCATCAGTCAGATGTCACATTTATAAAATCCACTTTCCTGGCATGACTTTTTGGTTATGTTTCTCTTTTATTGTGTTTCTGCTCTTCACTGCAAATCTTTCAGTGTACCATTGCACAAGCAAGGCTAGCAGTGTTGAACAAATAGGTGTATATGTGAGATGAAACCTCCAGGAGTAATTCCACCTATCTGATACCCAATGAATATAAGAAGAGCCATGCTGAATCAGACCAAAGGCCTACACTAACCAGCATTGTGTTCCCAGAGTGACAAACCAGATACTAAGGGAAGTTTCCACGGACACAAATACAGCAACATAATCCTACTCATTCATTTATCCCTGCAATTTTTATACAAATGCAACATGTCTCTGACAGCAAATGTATAAGGCAGGAGTTCTCAACCTTTTAAAGCCGGGGACCAGGTCATGATCCTTCAGACAGCTTCGGGGGCCGGACGGCCATTTTGCCCTTCCTCCACCACATGGCACTTCCTGATGTGGTGGAAGTGGTAGGAGGCCACATGAAATGGTGCCACAGGCCACAGGTTGAAAAACCCTGGTATAAGGATTGCTTTACAAACAAAAAGACTCCTGTCATCCTTACACATTAAAATTGCAGGAACAAGGTGATACCTTTATTGGGTTACTAATATATATATATCAAACATTATGTAAGCTTTTGTGACTCAACATCACTTCTTCAGGCATGCACCTATTTCTTGTGGATAGTGTAGGAAAATCATCAATGACAGTCCCAAAAGTGCATGACAAAATGTTTGACCAGGCTTTTTTCTTAGTGGTGGGTTGGAAAAAACAGCAGGCTAAATCACACAGCTGTTGGTTGGATAACATCCCCCACTCCACAATGACAAGAAATCAGGTATAAGCACAATGGCCTCACAGAGATAACCTTCTTTCGAAACTGCAAATTTCTGTTTGGCTGGAGAAAAAGGCAACACAAAGACCAAGAGCTATCTATCAGGGATTTTATTTATTTATTTATTTCATTGAATTTATATTCCGCCCTACTCGCACAGGAGACTCAGGGCGGATTACAACCAATCAACAAACATACAACACACTTTAGGGTTAAAGTTTAGTTTACTCACTAGATGCCACATCCAAGGTGATTGATATGTAAATTTCTGATTGATCGGCATTGAAACTAGAGACAGATAGGTTAAGGGAAGTGGGCACTTGATACCTTAAACCAGGAGTTCTCAACCTTTTAAAGCCAGGGGTCAGATCACACTACTTCAGACAGCTTCAGGGGCTGGATTGCCATTTTGCCCTTTCTCCACCAGATGGCACTTCTGGGTGTGGTGGAGGCAGTGGGGGGCACATAAAATGGCACTGTGGGTCGCATCAAGCGCACAGCCCACAGGTTGAGAATCCCTGCCTTAAACTTTTATTTTAACAGAGAAAAAGGCTGAAGCAAATTGTGCCCCATCCAACTGGATTTCTGGTCTACATTCAAATTTGTTGCCAGATAAGCTTTTCTTCACCTTGGAACCAAATATGGCCGTTCTAACTTTCATATGGGCCTCATACATACTAGCCCAAATCAGGCTGATTCACTTTGGAATTTGCCCTAATCCTGGGCATATTCTTAGTATTTGTAACCTTCCTTCACACCAGTCTCAGCAGAGGCACATGCATCCTTTAATTCATTCCTCCTTTTCTAGCCTTTGGTCAAGAAGCATACAAATTCAGAACATGCCAGGCACAGCTGCCACATGTCAAGCAAATATATTTGTCAGAAAAATTGGAACTTAGATTTGTGTCACCGCTCCCCAAACTCTTCTGCATTAGTGCCTATTGTCCTCTTTTCCTGTCATTAGAGAGTAAAGTAACACATCAGAAAGAAAAATGTTCCAAGGAGATGCTGTGACAATCAGTTTCCTTTCTAAAGCAACAATAACTATGTTGGACATAAGAAGGGAAATTACAAAATCTGTAATACTTTGAAAAGGCTAATCAAAAGGACACATATAGGTTGTCTGGATTTTGCTAAAATCACATTAAATGCCATGTACTTAAAGCCACAGATTTTTGAGCTGTAAATTATATCTGTCTAAAATACTCAAGTGTTCCATGACCAGTATAGAGTAATGGGTTTATGCCACTGAACAATGAATCCAATACTGTACTAGTATTACAAAGAAACATAATACAATTTGCAAGATAGGTATGCCTGCTCAGGGGATCAAGTCTGATAATTTTCAAATAGTAGACACAAGGGGCTTCAGTGTCAAACCCAGTGATGGGATGTAACAGGTTCGCACCAGCTTGCCAGAATTGGTACTAACTTTTCCCAGTGTCTTGGAGAACTGGTAGCAGCTTTTGGGGGGAACCACCTTTGGGGCTTAACTTTTCACTGGTTCCCCCACTGCACATGCGTGCCAAGGACTTGGTGTTCATGCACACCTACAGTGCTTGGCGCGTATGCACGGCCTCCTTACTGTCCTCCCAAGCGGGGAGGAGGAAGAGAAGCTGCTAGCCTGAAGCTCCCTATAGCCTGCTCCCCAGGGTAAGTGACTCACCTTTGGATGTGGTGTACCTAGCTGCCTGGCATGGGGTTTTTAAGCAAAGTCTTGGAGTTACTTCATCAATAAGCTACACCTGTGCTGTTCCAATTGCTGTTCCAATTGGAGAACCCTTAAGGAGGTACAGCTGTTTTACATTTACATTAAGGCATATTATCCTAGAGAACTGGTTAGGCAAAGGCTTAGTACCTAACTTCTTTAACTGTTGAAAAGTTGAAAAGTGACAAAATGAAGCCATCTTGTGGTGAGTTCATTCTGTAGTTCCTTCCATCTGACCTAGTGTGAGAAAGATTAGCCAGAATAAGCTTTAAGCTCTGGTTTAAAAGCTCTGGTTGATTTGTGTTTGGGGTGGGTGGGTGTATTTTAATGTATTTATTTATTTATTTATTTATTTATTTATTTATTTATTTATTTTATGGGTTTGTGTTGGGGGGGTTGAGGGGTGTGAGTGTGTGTGCTTATCTTTATTTTATTTTTTATTATTTTATTTTATTTTACTTGGCCCCTCCCACAACATCATGATGTCATGACATCATAACATTGGCTCCCCCCATGATGTCATTATGATGTTAGCTCTGCCCACACTGTGATGACATCACGGTGGGGTAGTAAAATTTTTGATATCCCACCACTGGTGAGACCAGTTATAGTATGGAGTCCTAGCTATGTAGCTATGAAGAGCCCCCTCCCCAATAGCACAATGGTTAAACTACTGTACTTCAAGCAAAATTGCTGGTGTGATTTTTATCCTGATGGGATTTAAGGTGGACTCAACTTTCCATCTTTCCAAGATTAGTAAAATGAGTACCCAGCCATTTAAATCAAAAGGCTAGAGAGTGCTCTAAACACTACAGGATGGCATATAAGTATAACTGCTATTACTTGCTAAATTACACAAGTGTGGAGTACTCTGAGAGAAAAAAGAGTGCTCAAAATAGGGGTTGTGACGTCCATTTATTTTATTGTTTTTATGTGCCATCAAATCACCTCTGACTTATCGCGACATAATGAATGACATTTCTCCAAAATGTTCTGTCCTCAACAACCATGTTCAGTTCTTGTAATGTCAAGGTTGTGGAGTTACAGTGTTACTCTTCGTGGAGCCAATTCATCTCATGTTTGGTCTTCTTTATCTGCTACCTTCTACCTTTCTTAGCATTATTATATTTTCCAGAGTCTTGCCTTCAGAAAACAGGGCAGGACAGGGAAGATGAAGAATGTTGACTATATGGTGATAAAGGCAGAAAGATTTGAACATCTACTCTTTTCAAAACAAGCTTCCAAATGCTAAATCTCTCCTTGTCACATTGACTAAAACAACTTTATTCTTGCTGTTGGGAAACAGAACCAGCAAACATATCAGAGATAAACAAAACAAAATAGAATAAAAAGACAAAAAAGATGTGGCACCTTAAAGACTAACTCCTATATTTAAATGTGAGCTTTTGTGGACCAAATCTACTTCATCAGACATGAGAGTGAGTCCTCATGGTATCAGTTCATACACATCAGGTACATAGGCACACAATGATTGGTCAGTCTAACAGAGAAGTAACATTGTAGCTTTTTACAACTAAAAAAGCTACAATGTTACTTTTCTGTTAGACTGGCCAATCATTGTGTGCCTATGTACCTGATGTGTATGAATTTATGACATGAGGTCTCACTCTTATGTCTTAGAACTAGAAAAGAGTATCAAAACCCATACGAGTCCTTTGATATATTATTTCAGAATCCCTACTCAAATGTACTGGAATTAGAGGTTCCTGATTAAATTTTCATTATGGTTTCAACCTAGAGTTGTCAGTCAAAAAACAGCACTACCTTCACTGCCTGGCTTGTTGTTCTCTGCATAAAGATATCAGTAGCTGAACCAATCGTTGGAGGCAGAGACTTAGAAGTCATCTTCATGGGCATTTGTCTCACTATTCAGGACACTGATGGGTCAGTTGGTCTGCTATTTTTTCCAGCATCCACACAAACACTGGAGTAGGTCATTTTGCTTCCATATGTGACTTTTTGAGCCACCATCAAGGATTCTACTCTTGGGGCACTCATTTATACTCCGTTCCCAGCAAGTGTGGACTGTAGGAACAGACTACAAGAGAGGTTTGCATCTGTTAAAAGCTGCTGCTGCCAGTGTCAACTTCCAGCAAATTGGATTGCTTGAGGTTTTTATGCTGTTAAGACAGCATTTGGCTCCATCCCTACATTCAAGCAACCCTTCTTATTCTGGATCACACTGGACTGAAGAAGCTGGCGTGGATAGACCCACAAATCCAATTTTTAGACCCTACTAATATCATATATTAGATCCATGGATGTTATTGCTGACTTAGAAAGTTCCCATTTAGTGAGCCTTCTCTAGTTTCTGTCAATGTGCCAATGTGATTTGTGCCATCTTTTGCCAAAAAAGCCCTTCTGCACACAGGACAAACAGAACAATCTCTGTGCAAAAGAGTTAATGGACATGAATCAGACATCAGGAATGGCAATACAGTAATACCTCGGATAACGCTAAGACTTGGTTCCACAAGTCTTGGTGTTATCCGATTTTTAGTGTTATCCGATGCTTGTTAAAATCCTATGGGATGGATCGGATAACATTAAAGCTCCATAGAGATACATGGTAACCGCACAGGCTTTAGCGGTTGTTATCCGATCCATCCCATAGGACCTTAACGTTATTCGATCCAATTCTCCTCCCCAGATTACTTAACGTTATGCGATTTTAGCGTTATCCGAGGTAAATGTTATCCAAGGTATTACTGTACACAGAAACCTGCTTCAAACCATTTCAGTCTACATGGGCACTGTGCACAGGACTTGACAGATGCCATTCTGGAACAGAAAAATTATAAGACAAGAATCCAGAGAGAGAGAGAGAGCAGGGATAAATTATATACATATGCTAGATACCCATTTCAAAGGTTTGAATATTAATCAAGGGTTTCTGGGACATTATCAGATTTGATACATCACAACTAACAGGTTCTTATATGCTGCTAGATATGTTGTATGTTATATGTTGTTATATTATACCACCTTTGCAGAAACTACTTCAGTAGAATTCTCATCCACAGCCTCAGGATTCCTCTCAGAACAAAGGAAGAATTTGGTGCTTCTCCTGGGTCACTCACACAACAGATGCTAGATTAAACTCATTAGCAAATGTGTAATGCCACAAGTTGTCCTGCATTCATCTACTAACTATTTGTAATTCAAAGGGGTGAAGCTTCACAACTAATCTGAATAACAGGTATTACCAGTTGCAGAAACCCACATTGATTTGTAAACTTATCTGTTATGGTAAACATTCTGTACCTCTGTACCTGATGTGTATAAATTGATCCTATGTCTGATGAAGTGGATTTGGTCCATGAAAGCTAACATTAAAATACAGCAGATAGTCTTTAAAGTGCTAAAAACATCTTTGTTTTGTTTTTTACTCTCTGATATCCAAAAAAATCAACTACTCAAAAGTTAGGACTCACAACTGGACTTAGGCCAGATTGTTTCTGAGTTTCTTTGAATCCAAATTGTGAGCAAAGCTTCAGGCCTGCTACAGTTCAAAGTCAGTCTGGTTCAAGATGAACATCACTCAAATCAGCCTGAAACAGCATGATTTGGTTGTGGATTTACAGTTTGTCTACCTATTCCAGAAATAAGCAGAGTAAGAGGCTTTATATAAGCTCTGTATAAAGATAGCATGAATTAGCACCCTCCACTGACTAGCATATTGATAAAAAAACTTCCTACTGCTTTTCTTGAATGCTGATCATAAGCACACCTTGCTTTTGGTTCCATTAAAAATTACAAATCAAATTTGTCTCCTTGGTCTTGCTAGAGGGTCCCCTGGAAGTAATACAGGAGCTTCAGAGACTGTTACCGTCCTATACCAATGATATTATTATTATTATTATTATTATTATTATTATTATTATTATTATTATTATTATTATTATTATTATTATTATTATTATTATTATTATTATTATTATTATTATTATTATTTCAAATTTATATATTAAATTTATAAAAAATGTTGTTTCCAATTAAGTCATGGTAATCTGTCCATTTGAAATATTCACCAAATTGGCTTTTCTCCTTGTGATGACTGGCAAACCATGCCATGGGAAAGATAAGCACGCATGTATCGCATGAAATTACGGGCACCCAGGGTATATGCATTTATTGAATTAGGAAAATTGCCATTTATAAAGAAGTCTTGTTGCATTGCAGCATTGTATGGCAAATGCATCATCAGCAGGGGTGTCTGTTAAACTGCATTAATGTTTTCACAAGTGCAGTAAGATTCAATGTTTTTATTTATATTTATTATTTATTTTATTTTATTTTATTTTTTAGATTTGTATCCCGCTCTCTTCGGTTTCAGCCGACTCTGAGCAGCTCACATAGTCCCCTAATATCACTATTAAAGTGCAAACAAAAATACAATACCATACAATATAACAAAACAGTAAAGTACAGTAAATATTACACATCAATACAAATTACAGTACTATCAAAATACCATGGCATGTAGTGCAACAGGGCAAATAAGACTCAATAAATGTCATACAGGAGAACTTCAAAACATGTAAACTAGTTCCTGTGCAAGTTTCTGGTAATATCAAAAAGAACACCATGCCCTTGTCCCCAAATATGGCTGTTATTCACTGTAAACTCTGGCTACAGGATTCACGATTTCTTCTTGATAGTCTGATAGTTTTATTAATGTTGTTTTTAATGCCTCTAAACGTGCTAAGAAGAAAGCTCAGGCATCCTACCTTTCTCTTACCGTAGCTTGAACAGTCATAATAGCTTTCTTGATATCAATGCTCTTCTCCCCTATAAAAATCGTATAAAATCCAAAGGAAGGAGGTAAACCCCATTTTCTAGACCATATGGTTGCCCAGTTTTAGATTGCCCCATACCTCAATATGCCATCATTTGCATAATAACATTTTACCTTTTAGCCTGTATTGCCCATTTTACAAGATTCTCCCCATGAAGCCATATGTCACCGTGCATGAAAATGTCACTAAGCAACCCTTTTCAATTAATATTTCCAGGACTATTTTCTCCTCATTATTTTAGCCTGGGTCTAGTCACTGCTGGCTACGATAATTAAGGCAAGCTGCTTCTCCATAATTAAACTCCTGTAATGATAGCTCACACAATCTGGAATGTCAGCTGATAATGTGGTTCTCAAATCCCTTTTCCAAAATGCCTCCAACTATCTTGGGAACTATTCCAGATAATGGGCTCCTGTTTGCTTGATATTCTACTTGCAAAGTCTACTGAAAAGCAAGAAAAGATCTTCAGGGCACAAGGCTGCCTCTACTGTAATCAATTTTCTGATGTTGGCTTAGCTTGTTGAATAAGGCTCAGACACAATTTGTATTTGAGAGTGATGCTTCTTTAACCCTGTAAGTCATAGGAGGAGAGTAATGGGAGGGTCTGCTGCATTGCCCCTAGCTGATATTGACAAACCTCCATAAGTGCTTTTCAGCTCAATTCACCTGCAATAATGAGTTGCAAAACTAACTCTTTATTGACTAACTAAAGGGAGTTAAAAATACATAAGAAAGGGGCAACAACACAAAACAGTCGACAGGCTGTGCTTGGAATTTTTCTGCTTTGCTAAATGGAAAAAAAATAATATTTGAAGGAAGGGAAAGAAGTGGAGAAGGAAGACTTCAGAAAACACTAAGTTCTAGTTCAAGCATTTGCAACCTATGGCCCACAGGCCAGACCCGGCCCCTGATGCCATTCCATCCAGCCCTCCAAGTGATTTGCTATGTTTCCAGCAGCTTAAAAGCAGCCTACGGCATTTCCGGGTTGGGGGAAGAAGAGTTGACGATCATGTCATTACCAGATATGGTCACTAGAGTGTACAATGTGCGGTTTCCCATAGGAATGCACTGAAAACCAATTTCATTGATATTAAAAAGGCAAAAAAAAAAACCCTTGCAGAGACAATCTGAAGTAGGTGAGGTAGGAAGGCTCCTTTTGTTTACCTGTGTGTGTGTGTTGAGTGGGAGAGTAGTTTTAAATAAGGACTGCCCCATCAGCCCCCTCTGTCTTATTCTCCATACTAGCATTTGGCTATTCTGGGTGCCTTCTTTGAACTACAGTATTTAAGAAATTTTTGAATAGTCTGTGCAAGCATATCAGAGAGTAAACATAACAAAATAAAAGAGGAAAAAAAGCTTGGCACCTTAAAGACTAACTCCTGTATTTTAATGTTAGCTTTCATGGACCAAGTCCACTTCATCAGACCTTGTGTGTGTGTGTGTGTGTGTGTGATCTGATATTGTATGTATGCCACCCAGAGTGGGAAATTTATAAATAATAAATAAAAATTAAATTCAAAAAAATAATCCAGCCCTGGGACAGTCTGTGGGAGCTTGACCCAGACTTCAGCTTAAAAAGGTTGAGAACCTGTTTTCTAGTTTATTTTCCACATACTGTACTTCTGAAGGCCAGGTGAACACTTAGCTAGTAGGGGTGTGTTGTTTTGTGTTTTTGGAGTGGAATTCTTCAAGAATTCAAAGAATTGCAACCCACAAATCTGCATACCTATAGGTTTTACTCCATAGAAAAGGGCTTTGGGATATTTTACCTACACCATGGATGCCCAAACTATGGCCTGTGGGATGCATCTGACCCATGGTGCCTCATAAACTGGCCCACGCTGCCTGTGTAAGGTAAAATACACCCATCCAGCCTCCTCCTCCTCTGTTGCTGCCACTGCTCATTCTGCCCCTGGCATGCGTGGTCCTTCTGCATGCCCCTCCACAGCACCTTCGTCCCTTGTCATTCCCCTGCTTGCCCTCATGAGTTGGCTCATGAGTTTATATGTTTATTTTCCCTGCATTGACTGTGTATTTTTTTCATCACTCGTTTTTCTTCTTGTTACAGTTTCTGGCAGTTGTTCCTGTGGCCTTGGTGTCTTCTCTTACCGGTTGTGGCCTATTGCTTTGGCCCTGGCCCCTCGGGGGGGGGGGGGATGAAACAAGATTTTTTCCTTTCTTCACTGGAGGCCCCCAGTCTGATAGGTTGGGCTGGGGTGGGCCTGGGGTCAGTCTCCTGCCCCCCCTCCCAGTATGGTAGGTAGTCTTGGTGGATTTCCATTCAAATTGCTGTTTTGCCATTGGGTATGGACCGGGGTTGTTCAGGGGCTGGGACTGCCTCCAATTGATTCTACTTATATTGAAACCTCTACTGCCTCGGGCAGTTTTGCAGCCATTAATGGCAACTGTTCTGAGGCCCGTAGACCGTTTTCTCCCATGGCAACTTGTGTATATTGCCTTCCTTGTTTCACACCTGCACTACTTGTCCCCAGAGCAATTATTTGCAGTTTGTTTAATAAATTGGCCCATTGTTTGAATCCACTTTTGACGTACGTCTCTTCATTCCGGGCTACACAAGCAAATTTATTTAACCTAATATGTAGTTTCACTGCCAAAGAAATCCTCCACTGAGTTCTTTCTTCTGAAACTTTTTTGAGAGGTGGATGGGGAGAGAGATACTATCCCATTTCCTCTTCCTTCATTTTGTTTTAATGCCTATAAGCAAACATGGTGGGGTACACAGAAAGAGCATCCTCAAAGATTATGGTATTTTTGAACCTTAGTCAGGCATACCATGGTGATGGCAGCCTTGTGTTGCCAGTTAATCATTCTCACACTAGGTCAGCTGAAAGGAACTACAGAACGAAGTCATCAAAAGGTGGCTTCATTTTAGCAGTTTCACGTCTAGCCTAGACACAGAAGAAGAAGCCAACTTATTCCATTCCTTTTTCATCTTCCATCTTTGCAATGAAGTTAAAGATTTTGTATTGTTTGACAGAGTTGCTCTAGATGACATGGTTATATACTCCCTCATAGGATTTTTTTTCTTTCTCTGTTAGTGACATTAATGTCAATTTACTTCAGTTCAAGCAGACTTCAGAAATCAATACCAAGGATCATTGTCTCGGCTAGTAAATCTTGATAGCTTTCATGAATAAATAGCCCGTTACTACATCATCATCATTTAAAACATTTTTCATTAGTAATGATGTCAGCATTTCTCTGGGAAAGTGAATCTCTCATTGATTTCATTTTAGAAAGATCTCTATTATTTTACTGAATCCCAACTCTGCCATTCTATAGTAATGTCTGTGTTAATTCTACCAACAGTGAAGATATACATTTTTTGATCCACAATTGGGTATAACCCGAGCAATGGCAACTTTGTTTTGCTAATCTTTCTCACACTAGTTCCAACCAAAGGAACAAACCTTAAAACCATTGTGATGAACCCATCTGCAGCAACCAAGACAAAAGCAAACTTATAACCATATTCCTTATCTGGTAGATGAGGGGAAAACTAAAATATTTGCAAAAATGCAAACAGAACATGCAACATGTAGCACATTTAAAAACCCACCTATCTCAAACTGTCATGTAATATTGAAGTAAATGAGGTTTAGGGTACTGACTGCTACTAAAACTTACATTCTCTGTGTTCTTATTGTCCTTCCCCCTAACTTCATCTTCTTCTGTTTTTGTAACAGTTGAAGGAGTTCTAAGCCAGCAGTTCAGCTCTAAATCCTGCCGCCTTAGAGGGGTTTCTGTCAACTTGCTTCTTTCCATTTGGCTCAATGGCATCTGGCTTATACATATTTTTTCTGCTTGCTTTATTTCTAGTTGTTATTCCTACTCCTCACTTTCAGCTTCTATGTCTATAAGATTTTGCCGTCGCTGTGAGCCAGGGTAAATTATATGGAGAAGAAGCCTATTTCAGATTAGAAATCAACTGCATTGATTCTGTTTTCTGGTGTGGAAAGCAGTGTGCATTGCTTTTGGGAAGCATCTACCATGCCATCAACAGAGAAGGATATATGTGTAGGTCTCAAAGGAATTGATTAATTAAACCACTGATTAAGATTAAATGATGTTACACATTTCTTTTGCCTGATTTATAGATTTCCTAGAACACTAAAATGCTGAGTACAATGTTTTGGGCAGACATCTTCCCTACTGAACTGGTGCTTGATCCTGCTGATTGGTAAGGCATGGACAAGAAATAATAGGAGGTGGTGCCTTGAGTCAATTGATCAGGAGCTAAACCTCTAAAGAGGGGATAGATGCTGGTGATAACAATTGTCAATACAATGTAGTTTCTTAGACAGGTAGATAGTAGCAGAATGCATGAAAAATTGTGTGCATGCACACACACATACTTTTGAGATAAGCATCCCCCCCCCCCATATATCTTCTAAACAATCCTGTTGGCATGGCTCACTCTGTGTCCATATATGGAACAAATAATTTGATCCTAGAGGAAATCAACCCTGACTGCTCCCTTAGAAGGTCAAATAGTAAAGATGAAGCAACTAGGCAGTACACCAGATCCTTGAGGCACTTCCTCAAACACTGAAGTATTGGGTGTAGCAAATGTAGGACCATCTCATGAGGACTGAGAGCTCCAAGTATGAGAGTGTCTCCAGAGCCAACCATTTCTCTGAAGAAAAAGAAGACAATACTGGTACCTTACTGATCATCATAGCAGAGGTGCCTGCCACCACAGACCTCCCAGTGCTTCCAAAAGTCAACACTACATTGAGCTGTCTATTTCAGTAATGGCTGGTATACAGGGAATCTTCAAAGCAAAGGCTATTTTCTTGGCCACCCTTCACTTCATGCCCTGGCCCTGAAGAGTCCTGGTGCCAGGCACTACTTGAAACAGCCAGTTCCAATAAAAGCTTACTCCTGGAAGTAGAAATAAATAAGTGAGATGGTGGTGATCCTCAACAGCATAGAGCCTTTCTACAAAAGATTTTCTGCAAGCAGCCAGTACAGTAAAACCTCAGGTTACAATGGAGGTCCGTACAAACAGCCTCCATCGTAACACAAAAAAATCGTAACCCGAAGCATCCATAAGGATGTACTGAGAAGTTTAAAAATCATTGCAAATTGATCATTGTAACCCTAAACACTTCCATTAAAAATGCGTAACCTGGGATGGCATTTCCATAGGATTTGCCATCATAAACCACAGCAAACATAACCTGAAATGGTTGTAACCCGAGGTTTTACTGTATCTTTATCCTGGATGAGACCAAACTCAGCAAGCCCATTCAGATCAAAATGGGACCAAAGGGATGGAAAACCTCTTCCCTTCCATGCAGGAAAGGAGAAAGGCCTCACACACTTCAACTGTAGGGATGAGAGGGGGAAAAGGTGTTCCTTTTGCTAAGACGTCCAGATGGAGCAATGTCAAAGGACCAAGAGCCTACATTCAGCTATCCTAATGTAGGCAGCCCACTGCCTGCCTCTACCCTTAGTAGACTATAGCTAACATGTAGGCCACTGCCTTCTCCTTCTTTCTCTCTCTCCATCCACAATTTATTTATTTAATACATTTATACTCTGTCTATCTGGTAAAACACCACTCTAGGAGGCTTATAACATATCAAGTTCTATGACTGGAGGAGGGTGCCACTGCTCCCCCAGTTGCCATTTCTTCTGGTAGGAACAACATAATGAAAAAGGGTACAAACAAAGAAGAA
Source organism: Furcifer pardalis (assembly GCA_030440675.1). Taxonomy (NCBI): domain Eukaryota; kingdom Metazoa; phylum Chordata; class Lepidosauria; order Squamata; family Chamaeleonidae; genus Furcifer; species Furcifer pardalis. The sequence goes on from CP126896.1 coordinate 66,599,882, forward strand.
ATTTCAAATAAGCAAGACATTGGTTTTAAAAAAATATTTAAAATTGAACAGAAATCAAAATTTCAAATGAGCCTGTAGACATGGGTTCCCAACCCTCAGCCCATGGGCTTAATCCAGCCTTTGCATATCATTAACCCTGCCCACAATTCCCACCCAGACACTGGGTTCGGTGGTGGGAACTGGCCCATGGTGGGAAAACATTGGGAACCCCTGCAGTATACACTAGAGCCTTGATGGTGAACCTTGGCACTCCAGATGTTCTTGGACTTCAATTCCCAGAAGCCCAAGGACCCTGTGAATCCACATGAATGGGTTTACTGCGATTCATCTGGATGGGGATGTTTTACTTCCGCTTCCGGGAGTGATGAGGACAGTGCGGCCTGGATGAATTACAGTAAACATCTGGTTCACCATCATAGCACTAGAGAATCAAATTCTCTTGTTTACTTAAAACAGCATACTAACCAACATGAATAATGCATCTCCAAAGCTGTTTTTCCAAATCCCATCTTTTCTGCTAATTACCACTTTTTTTGCTTAATAAGAAATGCAAGACTTGGTGTCACGAAACCAGCCATCCCCCTCTGCTCTTGACCTCCTAAACCAAAGCCCCCAGAGGGCGAGCTGGCCGACAATGCAACCAAACAGCCCTCAGCTGCTTCTCCTATGTTAAGGAGGTTTAAACAGGTAGCGCATTCAGAGGCTTGTGTGTGAATGCATTGCTTCTCTTACCCTTTAGTCCAATAAAGAGACGTTACTGAAGCAAACAAAGGTTTATTGATCAGGTATATTGATCAGGTTCATAAAGCATAGGTCAGTAGCATAAGACAGTCCAGCAACAGTCCACAGGTACATTAGGTAACCATTTTGAAGAAGCCAAAAGGCATAGCCCCCAGGCAAAGATGTTAGCCCATAGACATCCAAAAACGAACTCCTTCTCCCCTCTCCAAAATGGAGATTCTCCAGTCAGGTGGGGTACCTTTAACCAATCAGGGAACAGAGAAAACTTTCTCATAACAAAGAAGTTTACACATGTGAAGGAAGTGTGCTCTCTAATAGCCATTTTGAGCAAAGAGTCACTATTGTTGTAGCCAATAAATGTTTGTCAGTGATACCTTGTTTTTGATGCTTAAATATGAACTTACAACATCTTAATTTTGGATTGAACCCAGACACAGAATATTAAATCATTTCAGTTTAAAACCAGCCCTGTTGCAGGTGTTTTTTCCTCTGTGTGTCTCTCTCTTTTCTGTTTCTTGTTTGTTTACTGTTCTTCTAATCCTACGGTCTATGACACGCCAAACTGTGTTGGTTATTTTATTTTGCTGTTTCTCCATAAAGAGAATTTCTATTAGGAATATTGATTTGGGATATTATACTGCTCAACTAGCTTTCCATTAATACTTTACACTTTAAGCGTTAGAAACACTGTTTCTGCATAGCAATTATACTGTTCCTTGAAGCACTGTTAGCTTAAGCACGCCTGTCTTTTGACTTCAAAGTAACCATGATAAAAACACTTTGACTGGGGAAAAAACTCTTTGTTCCTCACTTTGGCAAAAACAAACAAATCCTCTTTTTTAAAAAATTGGAAACAACATCTGTTTTGTTAGTGTTTTCTTTCCTACCTGCATTTACAGTATTCGATATTCAAGACACCACTTCATCTTGGCAATTTAGAACCACTGCTTCTCCAGCTCACAAGACTGGATCCTTCTCTGTTCTTTCAACACTTATAAAATAAAGAAAACAGAAAATTACGAGCTTTGGAAGTTAAAAAATGGCAAAAAGTGTGAAAGATAATGGGAGCTTGTTTTGTTGTGTTATAAAGGGCTTGACAGCAATGATGGCTTGTCATTGGAGTGTGTGGGTACCTACCCCAAAATATATAAGTGAGGAGAAAACAACTGCTTACATAGGAGAAAGTCCATCCAAATCATTCTGGCTTGAAAAATGTAGAAGCCCCTAGCAGCAAAGGAAAAAAAGCTATTTTGGGAATAAAAAGACTGACTCGAATCAGCCTTTGCATTATGTGGGCAGGGGGATGGTGGAATTATATTCACTTGTTTTATAAGTGGAGCAAATCCCACTGTATTTGACCATGTAGCTGCACACTAACTGTGCTTAGTAAGGAAAAGCTGCTGTGATTTTAATTCTCATTACCTTTCATATGCCCATAAAGTTGTCCTTATCTCTGCCTGAATGCAGTGATGCCATGCGGCTAAGAAATCAGAATATTTGACAAAAATACCAGACATAATATCAGCAGCAGCTGCTACTCATATCCAAACATACTTTTTTCTGGAAGTCATTTTCTCAGTTGATGGATGTGTCTCTGGTGACTTAATAAACTGATCCTGGCATGAAACATGTGACCACATATATTACACTGAATAAAAGGTGGAGGGAGTAGTTGAATTTGATGAAGCTTCCATGCTTATCGCTTAGCCTCTCCATGTCTGTACTCCTTCAAAGTGATTGGTAGCAGCAGAGATGGTCTGGCACCAAAATGGGCGATCTATGGCCGCTGCCTCCCAGGTTTGTGGGTTTATACCTGACACCTTCATGGTTTGTTTCAGCTGGTCCTTATAATGCTTCAAAGGAGCTCCACAAAGTCTTGTTAAGTTTCCCATAAAGAATTTGATCTAAGATGGTGACCAATGATGGAAGTTTAAATGCTATTAACATGTGCCTTCTTAAGAACTGTGATGTTGGTGATATAGTCATCCCACTTGATTAGACATCACATAACAGAAAAGATAGCATCATTAAAATAGAGATGGATGGATCATATCATGAGACAAGTAGATGGGTGATGTGAAGGAGAAATACATACATACACCTAGGATCAGAAGAAGGAGTAGAGGAAGACCACAACTCAAGGCTGTAGCCAGGATTCTAGATTTTTTTTGATATATAACATTGGCATCACGGGGTGGGGTGGGGTGGGTAGGTTGTTATCTCAGGAGGGTTTTCACTCCCTCTGCCCCCCCCCCCGGCTACAGCTCTGCCACAACTAGATTGAAATATGCTATTAAAAGACCAGTAGGAATTTATTTATTATTTATTTATTAGCTCAAATTTATATTGCCGCCCACTCACCATGGCGACTCAGGGCAGCTTACAGACAATACATTACATTACAATACAATACAATACGTTGGGGTGGGCACAGGGCGGCAAGGTCCTCAACCTGCCCTGGCCTCTCCCTCCCCTGGCAGTTGGTGTAGGCACAGGGGGAGGGGCGGCAAGGTCCTCAACCTGCCCTGGCTTCCTTCCCCCCAGCAGTCGGTATAGGCACAGGGGGAGGGGCGGCAAGGTCCTCATCCTGCCCTGGCCTCTTCCTCCTCCGGCAGTTGGCACAGGCACAGGGGGAGGGGCGGCAAAGTCCTCAACCCGCCCTGGCCTCTCCCTCCCCCGGCAGTTGGCGTAGGCACAGGGGGAGGGGCAGCAAGGTCCTCATCCTGCCCTGGCTTCTCCCTCCCCTGGCAGTTGGTGTAGGCACAGGGGGAGGGGCGGCAAGGTCCTCAACCTGCCCTGGCTTCTTCTTCCCCTGGCAGTTGGTATAGGCATAGGGGGAGGGGCGGCAAGGTCCTCATCCTGCCCTGGCTTCTTCTTCCCCTGGCAGTTGGTATAGGCCTGGTATAGAAATGGAATGACAGTGCAAAAGAAAAATTTGTGGAAGCAAAATGAGGAGGCCTGTATTCAATATTGAATGCCAATGGGCTAATAAAGAAAAACAAGATGTATATGACTGGATTGTTACTGAACGTAACTGTAGAAAAGTGAAAGAGACTCTAGTTTTGAATCTGTGCTGTAGCCACAACAGTGGCTACAGCACAGTTTGACCAGGGGTCATTGTTTAGTTGTTAAGATATTGTTGCTGGAGGAACAGTTGATCCATAGCTATGTGTTACTGCATCAAAATTAGTTAGCCATGACCATCCTTAGACTTAGAGCAATAATGGTGGAAATGAACAGCCATTGATGACCTGGCTGTGAAGGAACATTATCCTACCAGGACTTCTTATGTGTGTCCCACTTAATGTTGACTCCCTTTCCACAAGGAAATTTGTTGGCAAGAATAAAAAATTACTTTGGTATTAGCACGTAAAGGGCACAGAAAATATCTATTCATGGGTCATCTGAAAATATTCTTGAATTTTAAAATCTGATTTTGTAATGGAAAATGTTCCACCAGCTGTAGCAACAGGTAAAATCCAGTGGCCATCTCAGAAAACTAGTTTCAGTTTTCATGATGTGCAGCAAATCATTAGTTGTTTATTTGGACATTCACAGCTATTTTCATCAGTGTCAAAAAGTTATTTTTTTGACTTTTAGAATTGCTTGGATAATTGAATGAATTTATTTATTTACAAGCATTGCTATAACTCAATAGAAGCTTTCTTTGAACTTAGCGACATCTGCAGTCTGAGTGGCCATTAAGTGTTGTGATGTTGTCACATCCATTACATGATCTCTGACTGCCTAAGACTGCACTAAGGACAATTCTGCTTCCCCCTTTTAAAAAAAACCCTCCCTGAAAATTAGTGCAATAATAGCAACAAAAGGGAGAAACAGAGGGAACACACATTGCACATACAGTAATACCTTGGATAATGTTTGCATCAGATAATGCTAAAACTGCATAACGTTAAGCAATCTGGGAAGGGGGGATTGCATCGAATAACGTTAAGATCCTATGGGATGCATCGGATAACATTCGCTAAAGCCTGTGCGGTTACAAACTCTCTATGGAGTTTTAACTTTATCTGATGCATCCCATAGGATTTTAGCATGCAGCGGATAACACTAAAAATTGGATAACACTAAAACTTGTGGAACTAAGTTTTAGTGTTATCCAAGCTTTTACAGTAATACCCCGGATAACGATTACATCGGATAACGCTAGAATCTGATAACGATGCAAGTTTTTTGGAAAAAACTTGCATCAGATAAAAATTCTTTTAGCGTTGTCCGATGCAATGGTCTGCGTGTGTGGGGTGGTTTGGGTAGAACTACCCAATCCACCCCCCACCCACAGCAGTCTCTGCCACTGCAGTAGGGTCGGGGAAAAGCACCCACCTTTCCCTGACCCTACTGCAATCGCAAAGCTTCCTTGTCTCTTTCCCTCCCTGTATTTAAACTACTGGGAAGGGGGAAAGAGAGAGACGTGATTGGTTCTCTAGAGAACCAATCACATCTCTCCCCTTCCCCCTTCCTTGTAGTTTAAATACAGGGAGGAAAAGGGAGGGAGAGAAAGACGGAAGCAGTTATTTTTTTCCTCCCTGTATTTAAACTACAGGAAGAGAGAGGGTTGTGTTTTAAATACAGGGAGGGGAACAGTGGTGGGATGTCAAAATTTTTACTACCCCACCATGACATCATCACAGTCTGGGCGGAGCTAACATCATGGGCGGAGCCAATGCCATGACATCATGATGTTGTGGGCGGAGCCAACGAAAACAAATTATAAAATTATAAAAAAATACAAAAAATAAGCACACACACACACACACACACACACACACACACACCTCAACCCACCTACCCACCCACAACACAAACCTGTAAATAAATTAAATAAATAAATAATACATTAAAATACACCCACCCACCCAAACACCCACCCACCCACAACACAAATCAACCAGAGCTTTTAAACCAGAGCTTAAAGCTTATTCTGGCTAATCTTTCTCACACTAGGTCCAATGGAAGGAACTACAGAATGAACTCACCACAAGGTGGCTTCATTTTGGCACTTTTCAACTTTTCAACAGTTAAAGAAGATAGGTACTAAGCCTTTGCCTAACCAGTTCTCTAGTATATCTAGGGGAGCAGGCTATAGGGAGCTTCAGGTTAGCAGCTTCTCTTCCTCCTCCCTGCTTGGGAGGACAGCAAGGAGGCCATGCAAACACGCCAAGCACTGTAGGCGTGCATGCACACCAAGTGCTTGGAGCGCATGTGCAGTGGAAGAACCAGTGAAAAGGTAAGCCCCGAAGGTGGTTCCCCCCAAAAGCTGCAACCGGTTCTCCAGGACACTGGGAAAAGTTACTACCGGTTCTGGAGAACTGGTGAGAACCTGTTACATCCCATCACTGGAGGGGAAGAAAAAAACACAACCCTCCCTCTTCCTGTAGTTTAAATTTAACCGGTGCAGGTGGGGGTGGCTTTAAAGGCAGGGAGGAAAAGTTCTTTCCCTGCCTGCCTTTAAAGCGGTTTGTCCCTGAAGTCAGGGCTTTTTATTTTTAAGCGTTGTTCGATGCATGCATCGGACAGTGCTAAAAATCAGATAACGTCATGACTTGTGGAACCAAGTCATAACGTTATCCGGGGTATTACTGTACTGTATAATGAAGAATGTGGCTTTTTGGGAGGGGGGTTATTTTTGTCATGTGAATTTCTCACTCTAAATAAAAGAAATAACATTTGTTTGAGTTCTCTTACTGCTACTTAAAGTTAAAGAAACAACATATCAAGTTTCTTTGATGCCTAAGATAAAGATAGCACTCCAATAAAAAGATTATCTAATGATTAGAAACTGAACAGATCAACAGATCAGCAGTGTTAGGACAGCATATTTTCCAATTCTGCGGTCAAGAAGCTAGCTGAGGAGAATGGTTGGTAGGCTGTGTGACACCCACATATTTGTGACAGTTTTTTTTGGCAAGTCATATTATCTGAAATGACTTCAGTTGACTCAGTTTTACTTCTTATGTTGGTGTAGATTATTAGTTTAAGTAACTTTTATTTACCATTTTCCCATCTTTTGATGGATTTCACTGAAAATCAAATCCATTCTAGGAATTGTGATGGGAATTAAAGTGGCTAGTCACATGCTTAGATAAGACATATGCTTAAATGCTTTGTCAAATGTTGTGACCATTTCACTCCATGTTTTAACTTTTAAAGTGGCAATTACTACTGCAATTAACTTTTGGAACCGACAGACTGTGAAATAGTTTTAAAAGACTGCATTTCATCACCTTAACAATCTATGTGGCAGCTGGAGCCTATCTGAAGTTGTAAATTGAGTTTATCCGTTTCTTGTGTTATTTTGATAGACAAATAGGAAATCTGGTTTTCTCTTATCAGACCTTCAAATCATTAAGTTTTCTACTGAATTAACAGGTGCAAGCTTTATGAGACATTCTACATTCACACAGGGAATTAGCACCATTCACCCGGTACCATTCACACAGAAACATCAATCAAGTAAAAATCCCAGAAACTGATTCCCACCTTCCATCAATTAATTACTCCTCATTCAAACACAAAGCAATTGTTAAGGCTGTGTTTCCACAAGAGTGAATGGCGTTGAGCTCAAGAAGGTATCCTATTGCCTGCTGCCTTTGATGTTGTCCACATTTAGGCTGCCCTTTGCTATGTAAAGCTTGGCATCTTTTTTTCCTGCTGGTAACCTAGACATGATATTGTGCAGCAGTATTTGGGCCATTTCCTGTTGGTTTGAATTGTGGATACAGAAGTATAATACCCCACATTCATAAACCAGAGAGGGGTTTTTTTTTAAAAAAAGAATTGAATAAAAGGCATGTAGGAGACAATATGAAAAAGCATATATAGCAGGCTATAGCAAGACCAGTAATACAGCTACAGTCAAACCTCGCTTAAAGAGCACCTTGCTTAAAGAGTAACTCGCTTAAAGAGCAGAATTTTCTCTGAATGGTCGCTTCGCTTAACAAATAAAACCAACCAAAAACTCACTTAACAAATAAATTGGGGTTCGCAATCCCCTCCCCTGCGCCAGAAGTCACTATTGGTCACTTAAAATTGTGTTTTGCTTAAAGAGCAAACTCGCTTAAAGAGCAATCCTGTGGAACACATTATGCTCTTTAAGTGAGGTACAACTGTATTATTAATACTTCTGATTTCCACCATACAGGTTATTAATACAAATGGTGGCTGAAATTAAAAGAATTTGTATATACGTGTCCAAAGAGATCTAAATCATCAGGGCTTTTCAACTTTAAAGGGTAGAAGCAGACAGAATATGGCGCTTCAGATACTGTTGGATCACAGTTCCCAGCATTCTTCACTATTGGTTATGCTAATTATAGCTGATAGGAGTCAATCCAACAACATCTGGAAAGGTCCAGTCTGCCTACTACAGGTCTAAGGTAAAAGGACACTAAATACCCCTATAATGTTCCACCTGTCCCTTTTGGTTTCCATTCAGGTTCTTAAATGTGAAGCTGATGGCAATGATTGAAAGTCATTCCCTGTGGAAACTATCCAAAGCTCCTTCAGGTAACAGCTCTTCATATGGAAGACAATGTGACAAGAAGATACTTGAAACAAGTGAGTCTCCTGGTCTAAACTTAGTGCTCAAACTTGAAGGGAAAGCTCTGAAGAAAATCCAAGTATGCTTGTGTAAGTTCCTCTCTGCAACCATGAGACAATGGTTACCATTATAGCCACCTTATCTTTCACCCTTTTGCTTATTGTAGGGAGATTAAGAGGCTGGAGATTGCTGAGGATTTGTTGTGTTGCTGGAAGCCTCTATACCCCTCTGTTCATGTATTGGCCCTCATGTGGCTAATGAATAGGGTTTTCCACATTCTACATCCTATTGCAACCATAATACATAATAGCCCTACATGGTAGTGGGCCCGGATACTTAAGAGACTGCCTAACCCCAAGAACATCTGTCTGTCCCACCAGAGTGGACCGGAGAGGCTCTCTAGTTGTTCCATTGGCCACAGAGGCACGTCTCTCTGGCATTAGAAGGAGGGCCTTCTCTGTGTCTGCTCCTGCCCAATCGAACTATGCACACAAACAGAGCTCCTACCCTTTCAGAAGGGCCTTAAAACCTGGCTGGCAGGGCAAGTATGGGGATCTAAGAATGTTGGATCTCATGCTGGGTGGCTGATCTAATTGAGTCAGCCACCCCCCCCCTGCTCTGACCTATTGCTGGTTTGAAACTGTGCAAGTATAACTTTTATAATTTTTTAAATTAATTTTAATTTAATTTTAACTGAATTGTTAACATTTAGTCAATTGTAATGAATGTATTGAATTTTAATAGGTACAATGCATGCTGAAGTGCCAGATTGGCTGGGTACGTACTATAAACTATTGTTTTAAGTTATGTCTTTTTTGTAATGTTGTAAGCCGCTCAGAGTTGGGGTCTACCTAATTGGGGCGGGATAACAAAACTGGATAAATAAAATAAATAAATAAAATAAACCTCCTGCCAACGGAGCTACATCTCCAGATGGAGCTGCTGCACTTTAGGAAGAATCTAAAAACATGGCTGGCGGGGCAAGTATGGGGTGCGGGAGGTATAATGACCCCAGCACGCTGGATGATCTGAGCCCCCCCTCTCTCTACTCTTTTAATTAGTAAGTTGTAGCATTTGGTGTGTTTTTAATCTTTTTTAGATTTAAATTTTAAATTTTAATTTTAACAGTTTTGTATTTGAGGTTTTTAGGTAGTGTTTGTGTTTTATTGTGATTTTTGTATTACTTGTAAACAGCCCTGAGTCACTTCAGTGAGAAGGGTGGTGGAGAAATATGAACAAACAAACAAACAAATTAATTAATTAATATGGATGGGACAATCTTTCAGTATGCCTACATGGAATTATTATAATCTCAAATTTTGAAGTGGTACTTCGTCCATGAAAGCTCACATTTAATACAGGAGTTAGTCTTATTTTATTTTAATTCTTTATTTATGAATTTTCAATAAAAATAAAACAATAAGAAAAACAAGCATACAATATAAAAAAAAATTCATAAGAGTGCAGCACTTGGTATACATTGAATACAGAGAATAAAAGACTATAACACATTTTTCAACTTTTATGTCACCTCTCTTCAGCCAATAATTCTAATACCTCTATTATCCCTACAGCATACTTTCTTCATTACTTAATTCACCTCTGTGCTATATACAATGTCCAGGAGGGTTATATCCATTTACATTTTCCAAAAGTTAGTTTGTTCTGGTACAGGGTTAACTCCTTTATTTTCAAGAATCACATATTCCACAAATTTCTTCCAGGTTCCCCAGAATCCATTTACTTGAACTATGCCTTTCTTAACATTTAATTCCCATGTCAATTTATCGTTAAGAGCTAATTCCCACATTTCCTTATACCAATCTTGTATATTCAGTATCACATTACTTTTCCAATTTTTTGCTATACATTGTCTTGCTGCAGACAGCATCACAGCCAACAACTCTTTGCCATCATTGCTTATCTTATATTTATCCACATTTGTTAGTAATGCCGTATCTGGTCCCAATTCTGACTGCATATCCATTATATTATCAATTTCTTTTTCAACCTTGCCCCAAAATTCTAATACCTCGTTGCAATTCCACCACATGTGTACGTATGTCCCAATTGAGTGCTTGCACCTCCAACATTTATTGCTTATTTCCTTATTTATTTGATGCAGTCTAATTGGGGTCAGATACCATCTCCAAAGCATCTTAAAATTATGCTCTTTTACTCTTACAGACATAGTCCTCATTATCCTTTTTTTCCATTTTCTACGCCAGCCCTCTTCCGAAATTGTCTTATTCAAATCTTGTTCCCAGATATTCTTTAAGGCTTCCTGTATTTTCCCATGTTTGTTCATAATCTTATAAATTTTGCTAACTATCCCTTTAATTCCCATATTTCCTTTTCTTATTTCGACCAAAAGTTCTTCGAAAGTCGTGAGTTGCCTATCTAAATTATTATGAGATAAAAATCTCTTATTCCAACTATTTATCTGGAGAATCTGGAACCAATTTAATTTCAATTGTAGAAAAAGTGCCTTTCTTTTCTCCGAATCTCTACAAATCTTCAACCAATCTTTTAACAGTGAAACCCCATTTTCCAATAATATTACCTTAGAATCTCTGTCTAATTTAATTGGGAAGTTATTAAAATCTTCTAATTCTGCAATTGGTGAAATCCCTGGAATAAGATCTTCTCTTACCCTATTCCATTCTTCTAAAGTTGTTTTTATCATCCTATTCTGTATTTGTATATGTTTTTTGCTATCAATTTTACTTAAAAATATCGCTTTACCCACTTGTAAAAAATCTCTCTTTTCAATTTTTTCCCATATTGTTTCTTCCCTCATTAAAATTTTTACAACATTTCTTACCTGAAACGCTCTATAATAATTATGTATACTCGGGATTCCCAGTCCCCCTTCTTTTTGAGATATGCACCACAGTTGTTTAGATATCCTTGCTCTTCGTTTCCCATTACAGAATTTATTTATAATTTTTTGATATTCTTCCAATTCTTTGTTACTATGGGGCGGGATAACAAAACTGGATAAATAAAATAAATAAATAAAATAAACCTCCTGCCAACGGAGCTACATCTCCAGATGGAGCTGCTGCACTTTAGGAAGAATCTAAAAACATGGCTGGCAGGGCAAGTATGGGGTGCGGGAGGTATAATGACCCCAGCACGCTGGATGATCTGAGCCCCCCCTCTCTCTACTCTTTTAATTAGTAAGTTGTAGCATTTGGTGTGTTTTTAATCTTTTTTAGATTTAAATTTTAAATTTTAATTTTAACAGTTTTGTATTTGAGGTTTTTAGGTAGTGTTTGTGTTTTATTGTGATTTTTGTATTACTTGTAAACAGCCCTGAGTCACTTCAGTGAGAAGGGTGGTGGAGAAATATGAACAAACAAACAAATTAATTAATTAATTAATTAATATGGATGGGACAATCTTTCAGTATGCCTACATGGAATTATTATAATCTCAAATTTTGAAGTGGTACTTCGTCCATGAAAGCTCACATTTAATACAGGAGTTAGTCTTTGAGGTGCTACAAGGTGTTTCTCTCTCTCTTTGTTTTTTGCTGTTCTGTTTTGTTTACTTTCAGATGTGCTTGCACAGACTAACATGGCTACTACTTCAAATATTTCTATCTTGAGTATGATGAAATGTGTAGCCTAGTTGTAAATCCATATTGAAACTTAAGGAAAATAACATTCTTAACTATTTGCATGAGTTCCATTTCATAGGAACTGTTGTGCTCAGCATATAAAGATGAGGAGCCTATCAGGGAAGAAAATGATGGCAATCATAATACAATGAAGACAATCATAGCACAATGAAGATATTAGATCAGACAGGGATTTAAAGCCAGAAGGTGTAACACAACAACAACTAAGTTTCCCAAGCCCTTGACATGAATAAATCAATCTGTCAGTTCTGGTTTCTCAACTATGGGCCAAAATCTTGTTGCATAAATTCAATCAGTGCAAGGAGACAGTTATCAGGAAGGGGAGAATCATTATCAAGTTCCTGCTTCCATTCCAGGGCTCTCCTTCAATGCAATCAGTTTCATTGTAACTGCTGGCAATCTGCTGTTAGTAGAGTTATCTAGCTATGGTAGATGGCTGTAATTAAACAGCTTCTGCTTCCACTCTGGGGCTCACATGACTCACATGTCATGAGATTGAACATGCATGAGTTGTGCAAGACTCCATATGGAAGTAAGAATTTTTTATTTGCCAGCAACCTCCTCTTGCCAATGACATCATCACCCTTATACATGGCTGGCAGGACAGATATGGGGTATGGAAGGTATAATGACCCCAGTACATTGGTTGATCTGAGCCCCTCTCTTTTTCTACTTTTAACTAGTAGCTGTAGCATCTGGTGTGTTTTTAATCTGTTTTTAATCTTTCTCAGTTTTTAGTTTTTAATTTTTAAAAAAGTTTTAAGGTTTTTAGATGGAAGCTCCCACTTCCTAATCCTCGGCCTTATCTGCCCAGGGAAGGAAAAGACTAATGTCCTCTGGCCGGAAGGAGGAATGGATTTTAGTTGTTTGTGTTGTGTGTGAGTTATTGTTGTTTTGTTTTTGTTTTTTTTCCTCTCCTGATTGTAAACCGCCCTGAGTTGCCACGGCGAGTGGGCGGTGATATAAATCTAAATAAATAAATAATAAATACCAAAATAAAAGTTTGCTTGGACAGTTTGCTTGGACAAGTTCTTCTTCTTCTTCTTCTTCTTTTTTGTCATACACTTTCCCTAGATTTCTTAAATCAAAATACTTTAATTTTCCTTTCATTCCTGTTTGCAAAGTAGGAATACTGTAATTACTTGTCTCAAACAGTTGTTGTTTAGATGAATGAAGTGAAGCAATAAACACATTAATAAGCTCTTTCTACATGCAGTTGTATATGTTGAAGAATCAATGTTAATTGAAGAAGCTAACTAATATGCAGACAAATCAAACAGGATTCTATCCACTGAATTTGCTTTAAAGAGTTAGACTGCAGCATTCAATTCTGCAATCTTTAAAATTAAACAAATAAACAAAAGTAACACAACAATGAAGCCAAAATTAACAGTTAAAACCAGATAGCATATGTATATATTCCTACAGTATCAACTTTATTAAGTCCCATTTATTTTTATTAAACATGCCAGTGTTCGCTTTCTTCCCATAGGAGCTTTATAAATTAATAGGAGTGTTTGTATTCAAGCAGGTACAAGTCTTATTCCAGCCCATTTGCTTTTCATTCTTGTCCATTATATGCTATAGTTTTCAATATGAAAAATATATCCTTTTAAGAAACAAATTATTCTTCTAGAATACAATCTTTATTTATAAATAACTGCAGTGCTGTTTTCAAATTTCAAATATATACTGTTAGTCTATGGTTGACATCCGTTTGCTTAGCATCGTAAGTCACAGCTAGAGTAGGCCAATTTGAATCAATGGGATTTACTGAGAAGTTAATTCTCCAAATCCTCACAGATTTTTTGCAATGTAACTGTAATTTTTAGTTTTCTGGCTGCACAAGTGTGCTCTCATTAAATTGCAGAGGAATATCTCCTTAGTGAAGTTTTGACATTTTGTCTTTTGTGTGCTTCTGCCTCGTGTAGTTTTGTAGGTGTTCACAATGGCTTGGAAATTATGAGATGAGTTCATAGTAAAATGAACAGAACCAACATATTTTTGCTCCTGACCTCATTTCATATTTAACACTGTTCTCTAAGAATTTAAATGAAATTTGCTAAAATATACTATTCACGTTTTACTAATAAGTGTAACATTAGAAAGGTATGCTAGCAGTTGTTGAAGAGATGAATGGACAACAATGAGCTACCACTGAAACACAAATCCTTGCTACATTGTAGAAGTAAAACTATTCCTGACTTTTTAGCCCAGCCAGGTTTTCTACTTCTCACTCAATAGCCCTAACTTTCTAAACATGCCAACAATTACAAGGCAGCTGTTTGCAAACCACTGAGACATATATGTTGAGAACTTTGTGGGAATACTATTTCCACACGGATGACAGTTTTTGCTTTTGAACAGCTTCTGCAATGTATTATGCAAACCAAGACTTTGTTTATAGTCTTGCTGGATATGTTAGCGTGCTTCACTTAGTGTCTGGCCTGCACACATTCATGTCAAGCTCTGCCAGGTCCAATAGCTATTTATAGTTTGTAGAATCATCTTGTTCAACTTTGCAATGTATTATTCTATTTATCACATTGTAAGAGGTAGCGCTGCAGAATCACATAAAATCCAAGCATATTTCCATACTGTGTGCAAGGAATTGGGGGCCATTGTTACTAGTCTGCAGACTCAACCCTGTTCCTGATTTTCTTCCAATACAAGAGAAGGAACTGACATTCTGAACTCGTGTCTGAAGTTAAATAGATGAAGAGAAAAGGATGAGTGTATATTAAACCTGACTTGTATATTAAACTTGTTCAGTAATGTTTAAAATACAAAGAGACCATGGAATATGGACTTGGCCACCTTTGAAAGGATTATATGTGATAAAATAAATAAATAAATATATCTGGAAGAGGTCCTGAGCTTTACATCTGGATGGCCATGCAGCATCTGCAGCCTGGAATTGTTATAGCCAGATTACTACTGTGCCAACTGTACATGTTATGAAGAACTTGGAATCTAAATTGCTAACACAGGGGGTTCCCAACCTAAGGCCCGTGGGCTGGATACAGCTCACAGCACCATTTCCTGTGGCCCCAACCCCTCCAAGGGCATTCAAGAAACAAAATGGCCACCCTCATCGTGCAGGAAGGAAAAAATGACTGTCCATCTCTCAAAGCTGACTGACAGAATGTGACCCCACCCTTAGTTTGTAAAGGTTGGGAACTGATATGCTAACACATGCCTTTGTTGCTTTGAGGTTGATTATTGGACTTTGTCATATCTTAGAATTGTTGGAAGCTTCCATTCATCTAGACTGCAGCTTCAATGACAAGATAGATGCTTGCCCATGAAATTGTTACACCCAGTAGTGGGCTCCAAAAATTTACTACCACACTGTGGGTGTGGTGTGATGGGTCTGGCCAGGGGGAAAGCCCTGCATTGGACCCAAATTAGGACTACTTTATTTCAAAACTTGGATGGGTGGGGGCAGCCAGAATTTCTGCTACCGGTTCTGGCAAACTGGTGTGAACCCACTGATGCCCACCACTGGCTACACCTCTCTTGAAACAGCAGTGCTGGTTACCAGCTTCCTTCTGGTCACAATTTAAAATATTAATGTTCTTTCTTCTTTTGACTACAAATCCTCATGTGTCCAGAGTTCTGTGAAATTTGTAACATTTCTTTTCTTTGGGTGAAAGTGCATTTGAATGGGATGGTTTTTCCTCCTATTTTGAAGGATGACGATTCAGTTGCTTCAATGTGATTATGGAATAACGTGAATTCCCCCACCACTTTAGACTTTGTTACAGTGTTCCGTAAAACTTCTGATATTGGCAGAAACCCAAGGGAACAGGTTTTGGGATGTGCAGGAGAGAGTAGAGAGAGGGCGAATCCAAACTTTTAAATGGAAGTAGTTATTATTATTATTATTATTATTATTATTATTATTATTATTATTATTATTATTATTATTATTATTATTATTATTATTATTATTATTATTATTATTATTATTATTATATTTCAATTTCTATACCGCCCTACTCGGTAGGACCGACATGCACTGGGGGGGTCACCCTTATTTTCCTGGTTTATTGCGTTATGTTTTGGTTTTCAGAAAATTATCATTTTCAGCTCTTTTAACTCACACAGAATTGTGCATTTGCACAAAATAAATATATGCATGGTTTAACAAAATAAATAAATGCACATATAGAAAATATATAACACCCTCAAAATTATTAGTTCAATATTTATCTAAGGTGACAATCCTTTGCAGTCAAGAATTCTGTGTAAAAGAGATGGTGTATTATTACAGGGAAATTTATCACTAACCCTTTAGCTTAGACACAGGCTATCTCAGGCTTGAGGGGACTAATTTTGCTGCCAATACTTGTTTTCTTCATGGTGAAGGGCATGTATGGAGCTCCTCCCAAAAGCCCTCAAGTTGAAAACTGGTGCAATTGAAGGCTTTCAGAAACAGAGTGGACTTTGAGTGGGGCACAAAATTCACCTGGAAAGCTACATGCAATCCATGGGCTGCATGATATCTATGCCTACTGCAGCTGCATTGAACAGTAGCTTTCCTTATAATCTCAGGAGAATTACATAAAGGAAACAACCTTTCCGAGTTGTCATTTGTGTGTATTAAGGAGAAATGGCAAAAAGATGCCAACAGCTCTTTCTATGCAAGTGCAAATCATCAAATGTAAATACAGTACAACACACATAACTTTAGTTTAGGTCATACATAAAGTCTGTGATAGAACAAGTGGCTGAGCAAAGAACTGCATGCCTCATAGATCAGATACTTGAAAACACCAAGTAGCAGTGGATCAAATACTGTGCTAATGAAGTTCACATAAAGTTTAAAACAGTGCACTGTGATATTGCTATTTTAAAATTCCACACACTGCCATTTTCTGAAACAGAAGCAAGGAGCCATTTGCTGAAGCAGGGAAGCACATTTTCTTCAATGTATGCAGCACAACCAGATTTCTATAGCACAGGTGGATTGGTATATTCTCTGAGGACTGCCTTCAAGGTATTCACTGATTTTCAGCTCTTCTGTTCAAACAACTAAAGAAAACACACATGAAAATTATATGACTAAACCCAGTTTCACAAAGCCCATATTGAACCTGAATTATTTAACAACTTACTCCATCTGTAGTTCCTGGGCTGAAGTTTGAGGAAGAATGCTTTGGATCATAATGTGTAAGGGAGGGGTTCTTAACCTTTTTCAGCTGTGGGCCAGACCATGCCCCCTCAAACAGCTGAGTGGGCCTGATGGGTGGTAAACACCCTGCTGTAAACACTTCCATATAATGTGTCCACAGCTGTTATAAATGCATTTACAATGGCTGTGCATTCATTTACAGCCATCGTAAACACATTTATAATAGCGATAAATGAGTCTGTGGCCGATTCTGGCAGCTGCTGGAGCAAGGTCTGGGGCCAGATTATTTTGGGCTGCAGGCCATAGGTTGAGAACCGCTGGTGTAAGGCATGTGCTATACCTTTAAGCTGAAGATATCTACTTGACGACTGGAAGGTCAGCAGGTTAGCAGTTCAAGACTCAAGTACTGCATGATGGAATGAACTCCTGTTTTTGTCCAAGCTCCTGCCGACCTAGTAGTCTGAAAGCAAGAAATTGCAAGTAGATAAATAGGTACCACTTCAGTGAAAAGGTAAGCAGCATTCTGTCATCTAGTCATGCCTGCCATATGTCCACAGAAACATCTGCAAATGCAAACAGCACTGACTCTTTGGCTATAAATAGAGATGAGCACTGAACCCTAGAGTCATTTATGACTGGCTTTCGAGCAAGGATGACCTTTACCATTACTATTTATTATATATGATGAAATTTATTGTACTTTCAGAGTCTTTACAATTGTTATCATACAAATGTGTAAAAATGGATTGAAGCAGGAGGATTTATGTGATTTTGAGGCAAGTGCATAATGGAATAAATAGCCCCTGGTCACCCAATGGGGTCGAGCAGCACCACTCCAAATCCTTCATATTCTATCTGGCAATCATGAGAATATGAGAGGTGCCTTAGTTGTACCATCCGCCAGAGAGGCTCGACTCTCTGGCTCTAGAAAGAGGGCCTTCTCCCTGATTATTATTATTTTTTAGATATGCAGATGATACCACCCTAATGGCAGAAAGTGAGAAGGACCTAAAGAAGATATGTGTATGACTTGTGTTTCTGACTTTCCTGCATTCAAACTGCCTGGTGTATTCCATTATATATATATATCATGGGACAATGTTGCTAGTGCCAAAGAAAAAGACAGGCAACACTGAACTGCCCCAATAAAGCACAAGCTATCTCCTGAACGTTACAACTTCTAAGGCACAGGTGAGGATTCAATTAGGTCACCATATCCTATATATTGCCCCACAGCTGCTCTACCAGCCATTTCATTTAGGTGTAAGGTGAAGGGAAAGACTTATGCCCCTGCTGCTAGTTAGGATTTATGTTCTAGAACCTTCTTGCTTCCTTTACTGAATAGTATTGAGGATGTATGTCTCCATTCATCTTTATGAGCTTTGATTTGCTAGATCAGTCTTGGTGCACTAGTAGCTGTTTTCTCCTCTCCCTGTAACCTCTGCCTTTTTTCTTCTTCCTTGACATGGAATAAATCATGGTGCCTGCCAGCCTTTGCACAACTGTTAGAAGTGTGCCTGCTGGCTGAATTAACATCTTTCTATCTGCCCAGTTCCTGACATGGTTAATGCTTTGTAGGCCCTTCCCCAAGTCTTAACCATTTGTCTTTTCCCTTTTGCAGAATGCTCTTTCCGTGGAGTTCTGGAAACACAAAGAATATCACTGGTCCAAACAAAGACTGTGTTGAAGTTTCTACATCTGGGGACCAGGAAGAACATTTTGTGCTCTTTATTTGGACACAGACTTGATCAGGGGACCGTGCATAGACTAATTGTATTAACATTCTTAAACCTTTTTTTTTTTTTTTTTGGTATTTCTTAAGGCTTGTCTGTTAAACAAATCAAGATACAGTAAACTAATTTGATACCTTACATATCAGAACAGTACAAATTGGTTTTTTATCCCGTTATACATGGACTACCCTCACATGAAGGAAAGAGAGGGACAACCCCATTATCTCTGCTCCCATAGGCTATATTCTTTTATTGGCTTCACTGATTTACCATAACAAAACAAGAAAACCATAAAGGGAAAAATATTATGTCTGACAAATCAGACTTTAAGATTCCTTGCCCTTTCAGATCTTTTAGTTGCAAAACAGATCATATATAATTTTTAAATGAATCTACCAAAATGGGTTTGACTCAGCCTTAGCCAAACTGTTGACAAACTCAGTGAAGCAAGTTTATATCCTGCTATGGTAATAGAGTAGACCATACTGCCTGTGACTCAATGTCAAGTGTCAGGTGGCAATTAACTAACTTGACAACCCTGAGTACAAATGGCTTGAGTGCCAAAGTCCACAGTGAAGGGTGATGGTCCCCAAGTGGATTAAATCCCACTTCAATCGATCTTGATGGAAGGCAACAGCTTCACTAATACTGGCCTGAGGCTGATGAGGACTTTGTGTGCCAAAAGGGCTCAGGACCAGAAAGTGACTCGTGGGTCATTGGTATGGGTATCATGCTGCAATGTGGAAAGCAGATGAAAGGCCACTGCATTATATTCTCATGGCTGCTTGCCATGAGGATCACCAATATTCAGATTCAGATATGGCAGAACAAGAAAAAGAAGATTAATTTCAGTGGCTCTACTCTACATATGAGTAGCCCATCTTATATCATGAGTTACACAGGCATATAAAATAACTGACGCCTACTTTAAGATCGAAGCAGTATAAAATATATACTATTGAAAGCATTGCATTATAATCTTTGCAGGTCAAAATGCTCAGTCCCCAAAGGATCTAATAACTCACCATATTTTGACTTGGGGCCATAATGATGCCAGGGTTGATGTTGGGTAAGCCTCCGAGGAAAGGGCATTCCTCAATTAGAATGGTATAGTTGATATAGTTTTCTTCTACATTTCCACATAATGTATGGTTATTAAAAGGGGAATATGGAAGAGGTCCTCCCTAGCACATCTTAGATATACATTTTTGCATGTAAAGAGGTTTTTAATACTGAAATATTATTTGTGGCACAAAATGAGTATCGACTACAATTTTCCAAATATCTATATTGTGTGTTTCTACAACAGAATAATCTACAAAGCATGATAAATCAACACAGTATATGTATCCATGGTAACCCTGTTGCCTTCCCATGGTATGTATGTTTTCTATAGTTCCTGTTTAGAACATTCTTTTTAAACTAACAGAGCAGATAAAAACTGAAAATTAAAGTCTTGAGTACTGTAAAACAATGCTCAGTAGATTTAGAAAGGGAAAATTTAGAGGGAATGAGCTTGCAGCGATATTTCCACCACCTGGTTGTAAAACTTTATATGAAGGGATTATGGTTAAAGAAAACAAGTATCAAATATTGCATTTTTATAAAACCGAACATCAGTTACAGGTGAAATAGCGAATCCACTGTTTATAATATCAGGAATGTATTTTCCTCATAACAGATATTATGAATAACTTTCAATACCCCTGCACCCTCTTTGTTGTCATAACTCTGAAGCAGATGGATTTCTCTGAAGGTACCCAGTGGAAGGAAGGATTTTTCAATAATTTTCAGAGATAGAGTGGATCATGACAATAGCTATAGCCACTCATTTGGTTTTTTTTTTTCCAAATACCTAGTCATAATTTAATATCATGGCATTGTAGTGGAGGTTACAGGGAAACACTGGGAGATAATACAGTAATGTGGCCTTACAAGGGGAGATGGAAAAAAAAACACAAAATCTCATTCAGTATATCTCAATGGAATCTATCTATCTATCTATCTATCTATCTATCTATCTATCTATCTATCTATCTATCTATCTATCTATCTATCTATCTATCTATCTATCTATCTATCTACCGTATATGCTGGTGTACAAGATGACTGGGTGTATAAGACGACCCCCCAACATTTCCACTCAAAATATAGAGTTCGTTATATACTCGCTGTATAAGACTACCCCCTCTTCCGCACACCTTCCACACACCAAATAAAACATAAAAGAACATCAGATTTGATTTCAACATGTTAATTTATATTCAAATGCTTATGACATGCAGAGGAACTGTCACAAGGCTGTATGTTATCAAACATGTACAGTAAACATAAAACAGTGCAAGTTTATTAAACGTAATTCACCAAAGACAATTCACTAAAGCTGAATGGAACAATAAACCTATGGGAGCCGCCATGCTGTTTGTTTTCTAATCTGTTAACCAAACTGGAACTGTCAATGATAGAAGGAAGGTAACAAATAGAGGGAGAGAGCAAGTGCCAGGCAAGTCCCTAGCAAGTTTGCTGGCGTGACAATTTACCTTTAAAAGCCTTCAAACTCCTGTTCATCATCTGATATTAAAAGTTGTTATCCGATCCATCCCATAGGACCTTAACGTTATTTAATGCAATTCTCCTCCCCAGATTGCTTAACGTTATGCAATTTAAGCGTTATGAGGTAAATGTTAACCGAGGTAAATGTTATCCGAGATATTACTGTATTTTATTCAACTGAAGTGCACCCAGTGTACAAGACGGGCCCCCCACTTGGAGGCATGTTTTTCAGGGGTAAAAAGTCATCTTATACACCAGCATATACGATATCTATCTATCTATCTATCTATCTATCTATCTATCTATCTATCTATCTATCTATCTATCTATCTATCTATCTATCTATCTATCTATCTATCTATCTATCTATCTATCTATCTATCTATCTGCATTTTTCATTCTTCAGCATTCAACACTAGCCATTGGTCTTTGGAGAGTCCATTTAGGTGTTTTGTTCTACTGCAGATGTTTATAATTCAATTGTTCCCTTATAAGATCTGTAGCAGGTATGATGGAGTCACTGTAGTTTCCAACTTGTGGAAACAGACAGACAGCAAAAGCAATAGTAATTATGCATATATACCACCTCATACAATTAGAGCACTCTCTGGGCAGTTCACAAGGTAATTAGCACTTTTGTGCCCACACACACTGGGTAGTCATTTTTCTGAACTCAAAAGGATGGAAGACTGAGTCAACCTTTTGCTCATCAGGACTGATATTACAACATGAGCAGGTTTTGCTGCAGTACTACAACTTAACCACTATGCCCAGTGGTGGGATGTCAAAAAATTTACTACCCCACCATGATGTCATCACAGTGTGGGCGGAGCTAACATCATGACATTATGGGTGGAGCCAACATCATGATTTCATGACCTTGTGGGCGGGGCCAAAGAAAATAAATAAATAAAATAAAAATAAGCATGTGCGTGCACACACACACCCCTCAACCCACCCACCTACCCACCCACAACACAAACCTGTAAATAAATAAATAAATAAAAATACATTAAAATACACCCACCCACCCAAAACACAAATCAACCAGAGCTTTTAAACCAGAGCTTAAAGCTTATTCTGGCTAATCTTTCTCACACTACGTCAGATGGAAGGAACTACAGAATGAACTCAACACAAGATGGCTTCATTTTGGCACTTTTCAACAGTTAAAGAAGTTAGGTACTAAGTCTTTGCCTAACAAGTTCTCTAGGCTATCTAGGGGAGCAGGCTATAGGGAGCTTCAGGCTAGCAGCTTCTCTTCCTCCTCCCTGCTTGGGAGGACAGCAAGGAGGCCATGCATACGCGCCAAGCACTGTAGGCGTGCTTGCACACCAAATGCTTGGCGCGCATGTGCAGTGGAGGAACCAGTGAAAAGGTAAGCACCAAAGGTGGATCCCCCCAAAAGCTGCAACCGGTTCTCTGGGACGCTGGGGAAAGTTAATACCGGTTCTGGAGAACTGGTGAGAACCTGTTACATCCCATCGCTGACTATGCCACAAGAGAACACAAGTGTTGTGCAATACATGTCCTATAATTCCTCAAAATTTTACCTCCCCATGAAAGACGCTTTGATTTTAATCCTCCATTTTCAGAGGCCTTTAGAAGTTTTTTTGCTGGTTTTAATTTTTTGAAAATTGTAACATTGTAAGTGACTAGTGGTGCTACATTCCTGCCCTATTTCTTTTGTACATCTTTTCCTCATGGCTCACCTTTCTTGACTGCCCACAACATCTTGAACGGAACTGAAAAAGCAGTGTCACTTTCCCATTGGTATTAATTGTGATATGATACCTTTTTCTGAGCTTTAATTGAAGTGTGAGAATCTAGGAGTTGCTGATTGGGTTCTCAGCTACCACAGAGGCAAAACTATAGGAGCAGCAGCAGCTGCTGTTTCTGCTATTATATTTTTGATTACTTTTTCTCTCTCAAGACAAATGTCCATTCCTTCTTTCCCTATCCATTTGCAGGGTGGTAGGCTATTTCTTTTTCTTAGCCACAATCTTGAGAACCAAAAAGCAAAAATGACACTTAACAGTAATGTTTTCAAAATAAGATCCCAGGCAACATCGCAAGCTGTTTGGCAAAGTTCCTGCATATTCTAAAAAGCAGCTTTTGAACTGATGCAGAAGCCACCACTCAGAAAAAGTAAACATATAATGTCTATAAAGTCCAGTGAGTTCTGAATTTCACAGGGTTTTAAAAGTGACCATACTTCCCCCTAAAAATGTAATGCTATTTGTAGAAGAGAGGTCTTAGCTCACTGGCTGGAATGGAAAAGATTCCTGATTTACTCTCTAGCAACTTTAGGTATGTCTAAGGAAAACACTAGAAAAGTGTTGCTGATCATAGACATTAGTGAGCTGCCTGGACTGATAAATTGACCCAATATGAGACAGCTTCCTGTATTTGTATCTAGAGAAATTTTATGGATAGGAAAACTTAGTGCTAAGAAAAGTATAAATTTGCATGACCATCTTATTTTTGGATGCCTGATTCTCCTGAACTGCATGGTGCATTCATGTAACCAGTAACATGAAGTCTTCAGTTTGATCACAGAGTGTTCATGAGGTACACAGAAAAAGCCTTCTCAATGACGGTGGCATTTTTGAACCACAATCCAGTGTACCCCAGGCAGTGGCCACCTTGAGCTTTCTTACACTAGGTCAGATGAAATGAACTATAGAATGGACTCCCCAAAAGGTGACTTCTTTTTGGCAATTGCACCTCTGACCAAGACACGGAAGAAGCAGAACAGAGTGTTCATAGAGCCTCATAGTCCATCTTCAGAAAGTGCCATGCAAAGCCACAGCTGGTAATGAAAAACAATCCATCTATCCAATGTGTGGTGCACATTCCATGTGCTCTCCTTTTCTGCCCTGCTCTTCAGATGTAATTGTAGGGTCAGGAACTTCCCTTTCCCCTCAGGCTGTTATATTACTAAACCAGGCACACTTTGCTTCAAATCTAGCCACCTCTCGGACAATTTGTTTCAGAATAGAAACATTTATTTTTGCCTCTGCACTGCTACCGTAGCTGTCTGCTCTGCAGCAAACCTGGAAACCTGAAGAAAGAGCTATTCTAGGCTTTCCTTTCAGATTTTATGTGGTCCTAAAAAGAGGAGGTTCAACTGCATTAACTGACTTCCAAATGCAAAATAGCACATTTCAATTTTAGATTTTATTGTAGGAATTTTGATGAGTAGGAAAAGATAGGAACAAGTGGTGTGTATAACTATTCTGTGTATTGTCTGGCTGGACATCCCACGATGGTAATGAAATAGAGCATACAGCCAGTGACTCAATGCTGAGTGTCAGGCGGCGTTTAACTAACCCGACTCCCTAAAGGGGCCAATGGCTACAGGCAGATGAGCCCCTTCAGGTGGGGTAATGGTACCCCTCAGTAGGATTGGTATGGATTGGCTCAACCGACATGTGAATGAAATTGGACCAACACACCCCAAATAGCAGACTACATCTAGACAGCCTGTCAGAGTGGGAAAGAGTAAGTTGTCAGGGAAAGAGAGAAAGTATGAGTGGGTGTTTTGAGAAGAAGTTATGAATAAAAGTGTGATCTTGCTAGGACATGTGTTAAAATGTGTGTGGGGGAGAGAGACTGAGGGAAACAGAATCAGACAGAGTTTTTAAATTATAAAAGAAAAGAAAAGAAGGGCTTATGGCTATAGGGTGAAGAATTTGAAAAGTTGACACAATGTTCTTATATATTGTTTCCAACTGTTCATTGAACCTTTTTATGCCTTTATGGTTGTTTTTTTAAAAATAAAACTCTTTCTGGTTCACAAACTGCTTATTATTTTATGGAAGAGAGTCATAAAATACTCCCACATATCATCCATGTCAGTGTTATATCACGTACTTTATGGACTGCCCTCAAAGTAAATAAAGTTGTGTTTCATGGAAAACATTATTTCTTAGAAGAACAGTGAGAAGAGATCCCTCAACTTTGACAGAATTACAGCACCATCATAAGAGGGAGACATTGACAGTTTGCTTTGATTAGCTCTAAGCATAATCTAAGAGAAAAATCCTTCTTTTCAGATTTAAACTGAAAACTAAACTTCATAAAGACTAGCATGTTTATTTGCCACAAGCTTCCATGACCTGTAAACCACTTCATCCAACATACAGGACATGTGCTCAGTTATAAATTTTCTTGAGTGGCAGTTTGTAGAACAAAAGAGAATGGGAAAAGCAGCAACATTGATAATCAGCTTAAATATCATTAGCAAAGAGGATTTGGGTGGCATCACAGACATCGTTACACAGATGAACTGAACATGTATTGTGATGAAAAGTCAATTTGAACAAAGGAGTAAATTAGAATAATTTGTAATAATAATAAAATATTTAATCTGTTTCTCATAAGAAAGTTATAGTTTATGTGCATAAACATGGATTCCTGCTTTTGTCTATTTTTTCTACATATTAGATGCTAAAGTCCAGTAACAAGTCACAACCAGGTGCTATTGATAAAGATACAATGATTATTGGGCTTTACTTTCATGATATGCAAAATTGGCTGCCCAGATTTGGAATATGATACCCCACATGCACAAGATCCAATAAATGCTCAGAGGTTGGCAGTCCACTGAATCAATTGCATTTACATAGACGTTGATTGAATCTGCTGATTCAATGGACCTCCTCTAGTTGCACATACTCCTGGATTTTAGTCTTTGTGTCAAGGGATTCCAGAGTATTCCTATGGATGTGCAGGGGACATTAATGAAAAAGTAGAAACTGATGGGGAGCGGGGCAATTCTGTTGCTTAAATGTGGAGTGGAAGAAAACTAAATAAACTTCTCCTTGCTCCAGAAGGTAAAAGGTAAAAGTTTCCCTTGCTCGAAAGCCAGTCGTATCCGACTCTAGGGGTCAGTGCTAATCTCTGTTTCAAAGCCGAGGAGCCAGCGTTGTCTGTTTCTGCAGACGTTTCCGTGGTCATGTGGCAGGCATGACTAGACACCGGAGCACACGGAATGCTGTTACCTTCCCACCGAAGTGGTCCCTATTTATCTACTTGCAATTTCTTGCTTTCAAACTGCTAGGTTGGCAGGAGTTGAAAGCCCCCTGTAAAACTGGCTTGTTGTCATTATGGGCTATCTAGTCATTTCAGAACTATGACAACCCTAGCAGGGTTTTCAAGGTACAGTACCTCAGATGTCAAAAGAAATTGTTTAGCATTACCTACCCCAAGTGAATTTCCTTGGCTGAATGGGGATTTGAATGAATGTCTTCTGAGCTTTGGGCCAGCACACTGTCCATTACACCACACTGGCCTTATTTGTGTAAAAGGGGCCAAGGATGAGACACAGCTGTTACATTTACTGCACTTTATGTGCATAATATGCAAAATAAACTACCTAGAACGGGCATTCAGCAAACCTATATGCACTGCACAAGTACTCAGAGGTTGGTGACAGGGTCTGCAGCCACTTTTCTGATTGTCCTCTCCACATCTTAATTTAAGAAAAACTGCCCAGGGCTACCGCCAGCAGCTAAATAAGAGAGCCACATGTGAGCACTGATGGCCTTTTTAAAAGGGTAGAAATCATAAGAACCAGGCTTTCTGCAAGTACAGTACTTTTCACTGCAGAAGATCTGATTCATACTGGAGGCGAGATGTTTCAGTGAGCTGGAACCACCTCTCTGTGAGGAAAGTCTGGAATTTGGCATGGTTCTCATTAGGACATGAGACAGAAGGGTAAGGAGAGGGGATGTTATCAGGTTGCACACAGTTGTGAATGACAACAGATGAGGAGGCTTTGTTTCTCCCTCACAATACTCAAGCCAAATGGTGGAAGACTGGGGCAGATTTAAGAAGAGTTTCCTTTTTCACACAAAGCATTGCTGAACTATGGAATTTACTAGAGTAAGAGCAAATGGCCACAAACGTGGATAGCTTTCAATTGGGTTACACAAATTTGTGGAGGATAATACTCATGGTGATTATATCTTGTCATTGCCATGTGCCACTCATAATTTACTGCAACAGTGTGAAATAATGACCTCCAAATGTTTCTGTTATTAACAGCCTAATTGTTCGGGCTCTATAAGTGCAAGACTCTAGCTTCATTTATGCCATGTACATCCATGGACTTGGATCTTAAAAGCTGACACAGTCTCCAGCTATATATTACCCAGTGGCATAGGGTGGGTTTCAGGTGCCTGGGGCCACAGGCCAGACTCACACATACCCCCCACATAGGTTCTCTGTATGCCCCCCCCCCGGCATGAAAATCCTACCTTGGTGGGGACCAGGGGGCGCCTTTTCCTCCTCTGCCTCTTTCATCCTCTTCCTCACGGCCAGCTCATGGCGAGGCCCAGGGGCTGGGGCGGGGCGGCACAGGGCCAGTGGGGAGCCCACCATCGGCATCCTAGGCACATGACTGCTCTGCCTCCAAGCCCGGTGGTGGCAGCTCATTTGCCTTTGGCGACAGTGGTGCCCAGGAAGGCAGGAAGCAAGGTGGTTGCCACGTCCCAGCACCCGGGGCCAGAGGAGTGCCCTGCTGGGGCCATGCCATGCCGCACCACCCCAGCCCCTGGGTTTCAACCCAGGGCCGACACCAGTGTAGCACCACCTGGTGCCAGTGGCTGGCCATGAGGAGGGGGCACCTGGGGAGGAGGGGGCACCCCTTTGTCCCCACCATGCTGTTGGGCCCATGCCCTCCAGCTGTGGGTGGGGCCCAGAGTTCCAGTGGATGGTCCTGGCACCTGTCCCCATGGTGGACTTCCCACCCCGGGCGCCAGGAAGTCTGGGGCAGCGGTGTCCCCCCATCTGCGGTGCCATCTGGGGTGGACCACCCCCTCACTCCCCCATGCTATGCCTCTGATATTAGCTCCAAAGACAGTTTACCCCTATATTCCAGTTGCCATGTAACACAAACAAAAGAGCATTTTTAGCCATATGGCCTACCCTTGGCCTTGCCATAGGAAACTGGCTGTCCATTGGGGTAATTTTGGGCTACATAAACCTTTCATGGTGTGAGATATTTTTGACACTTATCCATTACGATTTTTCTTTATTGCTTCTGGATGAATTATGAATTGAGATACAATAATATATTTAAGACATCAGAACAAGGTGATATAGAAACAGAATACAGAGTTTAAAGATAAGTAGATTTTTTTAAAGTGGTAGCTGTGTTAGTCAGTGCAAGCATATAGGAGAGTAACAAGACAAAAAAGTCCAAAAAATTTGTGTCACCTCAAAGACAAATTCCTGTATTAGTTAAAGACTAATTCCTTCAAAATACAGAAGTTAGTTTCTAAGGAGCCACAACTTTTTTGTTTTTGTTTTGTTTACTCTCTGATAAAGATAGGTTGTTGGTGAACCAGAAGACTAGAACAGGGAAGAAAATATCCTTTTGTTTACCTTTCTTGGGACTGTGGTGGCTCCAGTGGTTAAGAGGCTGCATTTGCTGACTGGAAGGTTGGATTACTGGATACTGCATGACAGAATGAGCTCCCGTCTCTGTCCCAGTTCCTGCCAACCTAGCAGTTTGAAAGCAAGAAATTGCAAGTAGATAAATAGGTACCACATGTACTCCGGTGTCGAGGCATGCATACCACACGTCCATGGAAACATCTGCAGATGCAGACAGGGCTGGCTCTTTAGCTATAAACAGAGATGAGCACTGAACCCTAAAGTCAGATATGATTGGCTTTTGAGCAAGAGTGACCTTTACCTTTCTGACAGTGTTTTAGCAACTAACACAATCTTCCATTGCTAACATATTGTAATAGACAAGCCTGGGCTCAGGGGTTGATTACTTTTATTGATTAGCACTACAGTTGATTTACTAGCCACAGCCAGCCATGAAGAATGCTGGGTTTCTGAAGTAATAAGGTCAAAGTCATTGAAAAATACTTGCCAAGGAGTGTCCATCAAAAGGGAAACCGTTTTACTTGTAGTTGAGCAGAGCTTAATGTTCACTTCAGCAGGTGCCCAGCTAGGGGGGGGGGGTCATCAAATGATGTCAGGTTGTTTTCTTCAAAAAAGATACCATCAGTGTTTTAAAAAAAAACACCACCTTTCAAATTTGTCACAAAGCGTTGGACTGTATTATCTGGAATAATTTTTTCTTAAGTGACATTTTTATTTGAAATGAACTGAAAAATTATCTGTCAAATTGACCGCAATTATGTAGAAATTTTAAACAATGTAAACACCAGCAAATCATAGGTTGCTCCTAACTTGAAATTAGTTTTCTTTCTATCAAAATAGCAAGAGATTTTGATTTTCTTTTCATTTCTTTTAATATGATTAAAAGACCAAGAAAGTCCACCACCCATGACTCCCTATTTATATTGGTGTAATTATAGGGCAATACTCTAGCATTTCTCTATACCATTCTTGCACTCAGGCACTGAATAGCATGCAGCATGGAAAAAAAAGATTCATACAACAGTTTGCTTTAATTAGATACTTCTTAACTGAATTACTGACAAGTCCCTTATAGAAAGAATAAGATCATAGGAAAGAGCATGAATGCCAATTATTGAAAAAATAACCCTTTAATATTGGAAATATTTCCCTTTTTAGCAATGTTAGTGATGGTGCTTATGTTAGAATTGTCTCCGTTATTTCTTCGTTATTTTCTTATTAATAATTCTCTGCTAGAATAATAATGGGTTACAGTATTCCTTGAGATGTGCTATCCCTCTCCCCTTCATTCTTGCACCTTAACTACTATAGGTAAAAATTATGTTATTAAGCCACAAACATACACTTTAAAGTCTCTGTGTTGTTTACCATCTGTTTGGACCTGTTAAAAGCATATCATCAAACCTGAAGATAGCATTAGCAATAGCAATTATACTTCTATATTGCCCCATAGTACTTAGTGCACTCTCTGGGAAGTTCACAATGTAATTAGAATTTTGCCCTCAACATGCTGGTTACCCTTTTTACTGATCTCAGAAGGATGGAAAACTGAGTTAACCTTGATCTCTGTCAGGCTAGAACTCACAACATTAGAAGTTTTGCCTGTATTACAGCAGTTTAACCACTGTGCCACCAAGGGCTCTATGATCTACACATGTGTACATAAGATGTACACATAAAGTAAGCTGGCCTTAGTATTTTCTAGTTTTCAATTTTCAGCTAGTTGGTTTAACAACAAGGGCAGGAGGGGGTGAAGTGTGAAGTGAGACATATGAGCTCTGTTTAAGTGTTCATTTTTCAAAGCATGAAGAAGGAACTGAATGTGTGGAAAATATTTTTACCCTTTAACATTCTCCTATTGACTGTTTATGCCACATAGTAAGTAACTGGCCTGTAGCTTTTGGAATCTGATGGGTCTTTTCCTGTGTTGCCTCCAGCAGGTTGCAGTCCCAACTGATGGATTTTTCTTCTAGCTGGCTGCTTAGCACACAGCTGCGTGTATTTGGACATACGAGGAAGAACTGAGCTGCAGGATTTGGCCTGTGAATCTTCCAGGGAGGACGGCAGTTGTGGACATCAGCAGGTTCGCACCAGTTTGCCAGAACCAGTAGCAGAAATTCTGGCTGGCGCCGCCCATCCAAGATTTGAAATAAAGTAGTCCTAATTCAGATGCAACACAGGGCTTTCCCCCTGGCCACACCCACCATACCATGCCCACAGTGTGGTAGTAAAAATTTTCGGAGCCCACCACTGGAGGACATGCCTAAGCATACTACCTAATCTTATTCAAAATTAATAATCTTTAGTCCTTCTTTTTCTCGAGGAGTTCTTCCCCACATCTGAACAGTTTCCCATGGGGCTTCATGCCTTTGGCCTGGACAGGGCAGGGGTCTTTCTCTGAACTGGGCTAAGCACTCATATCCTGGCTCCTGAAGCATCTGTGGGTCTGGGTATTTCATTTACCCCGTTGCTTCTGAAGTGTCAGGTTCACCCGTATTAGAGAACTCCCATGGCAGGGTCATGTAGGTAATGGATATTAAATCATGAACAGGGTTCTATCATGTCAACATTCAAAGTCCTTAAAATCTGCTAGAGGGATGGGGGTTAAATCCAAGACCATTTTTTCCACTGATTCTGGGTGCATTTTGATTGTGATCTGTCCTATTCTCAGCATGTTCCATTATACTATACATTTAGAATGCAGAACCATAACATTGTATGCCAGGATTCTAATTGAGGATACACACAATGGTTTATATTGATCTCTCTTTTGAAGCAAAGCAACCTTTATGGATTAATGTGCTGGTTGAAACCTTTCCAATAATTTATTGGCTTAGTTTCTTAGGATATACCAGAACATGTATAAAAATATATATTTTAGGGTAAAAACACATTTACAGATACATTTTAATAGATCTTGTTTGTTTAAAAAGATACATATTCAAAGATCTATACATAAAACACATATACATAGGGATTTTCATTCAGATATTTTTGGAAAAAAATATTATTGTATGCGGAAGTGAGACTGAAAAGCCAAAGATTCTTTTGGATCCAAGACAATGACACTCCAGTAAATTAAAAAGGCTGCAAATTTTCATTTAAAGAATAAGAAATGGAAGAAGCCATAGCAAAACAAATATACAGTAGAAGGAGCATAAAAGACTAACTCAAATGAAAAAGGATTTGTTATTGTTCAGTCGCATAGTCGAGTCAAACCTTTTGCAATCTCATGGACCACTGCCTTTCAGGCTCCTCTGTCATCTGACATCCTCCATAGTCTGCTCAGATCTACACCCACTGCTTCAATAATGCCATCTAGCCATCTCATCCTCTGTCATCCCCTTCTCCTTTTGCCTTCAAATCAGGACCTTCTTCAGTGATTCCTCTCTTCTCTTTTGGTGGCCAAAGTACTTGAACTTCAGTGTCAGTATTTGTCCTTCCAGGGAGCAGTCAGGGTTGATTTCTTTTACAATGGACTGATTTGATCTCTTTGCAGTCCGGGCGACTCTCAAGAGTCTCCTCCAGCACCATGGTTCAAAAGTGTCTGTTCTTCTGGGGTCAGCCTTCCTTATGGTCCAGCTCTCAAAACCACTGTGGTTGGATAGATTGAAGGAAAGATGCCACTGGAAGTCCTTAGAAACAGTGACAAGATTGTTCCTCTTATCCAAATGCCATGATCCCTGGCAATTTTAGCCTAAACTAAGACTCAGCAATGGCCTAAAATCTTGATCCTTCTATATATTTAAGGCAAACAGTGCCTTTCTTCTTGGCTAGGGCCACAGCACTTTCCTTCTTAATTCAAGAAACATTTGAAGGGTAATTAGTTACATGTTACCTTGATAAGGAAATCCCTCACCAAAGGGCAAATTGATAACACTTGTATCTTTAGAGGAGTTCCCTAATAAATAAATTACCATATTTGCTGGCATCTAAGACCCACTTTCCCCCCTTAAAATAGATTGGAAAATGGAGTGCATCTTGTATTGTACATAGTGGCCTATAATGGGTTATTTTGGTAAGTAACAGGGTGCATTTAATATGCTGGCTATTATGGTAATATAACACTTTGAGTTCCCAGACACAAATTTCTAACTGATCTTGGCCAGCACAGCTATACAAATGAATTCCTTTTCTCAGGTGATAGCGACATACCTTCATGATAAGCATTTGTCTTCCCAGACAGTTAATTGGTAAGCATATATGCTTTCTAGACAGTTATTTGTCAGGTCAAGAAAGGAACATGAGAAGGAAAAGGGAATTGCAAAATAACATTGCGTAAACAAATAAATAAAGCCAAGGAGGGTTCCAAGCCAAAGAGAATAAATATCACCAAGCCATATTTAAACTACTGGAAACAATATAATCTCAAGGCCTCCTTTCTTTGTCTGGGACTAAACTCCAGCCTGTTAATTTAGGCTACTGTAGATGTGTTCCTGTTTAGTCCCTTTCAGCATTGTTGGATTTGTTATGTCCATGATTTGTACCTTGACTACTGACTCTTAATTCTGGCTTCATTCTTGCATGTTCCTTGAAACTCAGCTCTGAATACAGTGTACTTGCTTTTTGATCTGTACTGACTAGTGAGTCCCACTCACTCTTCTTTGCTGACACTAACTGCCTTAGAACATGACACAGTTACTTTCCCTCAGCATGACCAATCTCATAGTGTTATTGTGAGGATAAAGTGGAGATGAGAGCTATGTATGTCACCTTTAGCCCCAGGGTGAGAGACAGGATATATATAGGCATCTGTTGGCCATGGTACACAAACACACAAATCCCATCCACTCAGAAAGACACATCAAGACAACTTCCCCATTGTTTCAGTAGTTCTGAGAGGTACAGTTCACAGAAAGAGTCTCCTGGAAGATTGTAGTACAGTAATACCTCATATAACATTAGTATCGAATAACACTAAAATCGCATAACATTAAGCAATCTGGGGGGGGGGGAGAATTGCATCGGATAACATTAAGATCCTATGGGAAACATCGGATAACAACCGCTAAAGCCTGTGTGGTTACAATGTATCTCTATGGATCCCATAGGATTTTAACATGCATCGGATAACACTAAAAATCGGATAACAAGAAGACTTGTGGAACCAGGTTTTAACGTTATCCGAGGTTTTACTGTATTATTGTACCACAATTGGATGTACCCCAGGCAATGGCAACCTTGTTGTGCCAGCTAATCTTTCTCACACTAGGTTGGGTGAAAAGAATGACAGAATGAATTCACCAAAAGGTGGCTTCATTTTGGCACCTTAAATTATGACCTAGACATGAAAGAAGTAGTAGTGCTAAGCTATAATTAGTAATATTAAGGAGAAAGGAAACAAAAATATATTGAGAGAGCTGATAATACTGCATTCATGTCATTCTGTAAAGGATTTGGAAATAAATGCAAGTATGACCGCACCCTCCATGCACTCTTCTCAATTTTCAAATGATCGAGAAAGAATGTGTTTATTTATTTTTTAATAACAAGAGAATAAAATTTCAGTGGAAATTACTTCTGATCCATGTTGAGGCAATAAGAAATTGTAAATGGGAGGAACAGAAATTGACACATTAGTCCATCCAGGCCCAGCACCTTAAATGCTTAACTCTTAAAAGTTGAGGTTTGAATCCCTATGTAGAAACCTGTGCTTTTGCTACTGGACTAGAAATGCCACATATTTTCCTCCCCGGGGGGGGGGGGGAGATTCTCCTAATCTTTAATGGCTACATGACTGCCAGGTACAGGACAACTGTTACTATGCTAGGAATAAGAAAAGGAGAGAAGTAGCATAGAATGGCAAGAGAACTAAGCAAGAGAGTGACCCTCGACATCTTCTGAATGGAAATGAGCCTCAAGTCCACCAGCTCAGAACTAGGAATAGTTTTATGGCAAGAACAAACATTATTGAAGGTACACAAGAGCAAAACCAAATTATAAGACAGAGGAAGGAGCTCACTGAACAAGGAACAACATTAAAGGAGGATATAGCTGAGGAACTCAACCTCCCCTACATCTCTTGGAGGACTCTGAATAGTCTGAGGGTTGGAGTCCCGAAATGCAAGAGCAAGATGCTCAAGTGGGGGCTGCTGGTGGACAACATCATGCTGTATGAACGTGGAGAGATATAGAATCTGGCTAATTTATTAGTCTGCCAATTGCTGCCAGCACCGATGAGGACTTAAGTTTGGGCAACAACAAAGTGAAGAAAGTGGCTTCATTTTGGCAGTCCAGGGTTTGATTGGGGCACAAAAGAAGAAGACTATGCTAGGAATGGGCATACTTACTGATCAAGAGCAGTCAATAGGCCAAGATGGTGCCATGCCCCTAACTCAGTGTGAGATCACCCCTGTTGGACCACAAGTCAACTAGACTCTTGAAATAGGCCAGTGCAATTTTCTGCTGGCTTATATAATTAAGATTTCTCTCTCTCTCTTAATGGATGGGGTGAGTGGGTAAATTATTTAGAATTTGAATGGGGTTTTAAAGGGTTTTTAGTTAGTTTTTTGATCTTACTTTTAATTGCTGTTAGCCGTCCAGAGTCGTTGCCCAGTTGGGTGGCAATAGAAATTTGAAGAATAAATAAATAAATAAAAATGCTTTTGCTCGTTATGGAAACAAAAGTAATCCACTAAACTTTAGAACTTACTTTACAGAATGATTGCCTGAAAGAAGCTTCTGAAAGGCTTCTCAGTCAGTTTAATCTTTGTACCATGGAAGCAACCGTGGATGTAAAAACCCAAGGAGCTGACTAGAACTATAACCTAGGTCAGCCAGCTGAGATAAAACAATTTTTCCCACAGCAAGCATTAACTTCAAAACCCATTACTGTTCCATTTCAATCCATCTACGATGATTCTGAGTAAAGCTAGATGCATTAGCAAAACATCTTAACTTAATTCTCAACACCAACATTTGAGCTGTGGTAGGATTTGCAGTGTGGCAGAAGAGGGAAATCTCTGCACAATTAGGGATAGAGTATTGTAATTTGTTTGTTACACCAGAAATGCAACATGACTATGCCGCAAGATTTTCTGATATGCAGCAACACACATAGCTCCATTTTTGGAATTGTTTATGGGTTGGCTAGTGGCTAAATAATTTCTCTGTTGATTCCTTCTCTCCTACTGTATGATTTAAACTACTCTGCTCTTCAGATATTTTGTATTCAGTACAGATTTTCAATGGTTTTTAAGAAGGATAAGATTTCCTCTTCCTCTTAATGTTTGTTTTGTTATAGCATTTAAAGATAGGACAAAACAGCATTCCCTTTGGTCAAACAGAGAAGAGTTTATTATGCATAATAATGATTCTCATGAGTGTTGTCACTCCAAATATGAGAATAACATCCATTGAAAGACAGAGCATTTTTATACAGTTCTCCACGCATCTCTGTTTACTCAAAACGTCTTGACCTGATTGGCATGACATGTCATTGTCAAGTTATACAAATTATTATTTCATACTTTCATCATAACATTTGTTTACCCATTGCAGGGGTCTCTAAGGAAACTTAAGCAACATCTATTATTTGCAATCAGGGAACATATACTTCTTATGACCCAAGTCCAGGTCAGCCTCACCATTTCTGATCATGGGTTACTTAGCAAACATTACTCGTTTAATCATCAATACCTCATTCTGGTACACGTAAGCATTGCAGTTGTCCTTTGTAAGCAGAATTTCTAAATTGCCACGTCGCCTTAGTGCGGCCTTAGTTTCTTTAGCAGCAAGCAGCGTTTTGATTTCCATTTTATTCACATTTTATTTCTATTATTTATTATGCGATATCAGTTTTAATGTTACATTTAGTGATACTACATTTCACTCATGTGAAGAATTAGAAAACAGACCTACATAGACTTCAAAATACCATCAAATTCTATCTATGTGTCTGTGTCATGTTTTTAAGAAGGCCAAGATAATAACATTATGTGTGTGAGAGGCCTGAGTTGTAGGTTGAAAGTTACAACCAATGGTGTTTGGTTGTCACTTTCAACCCACAAGCTCTTGGTGGGAGACCATTACTTGCTTACAGCCAACCAGCCAACCTGCCAACCTCAAGCAACTATTTACACACAATAAACAACACAACAGTGAAACAGTATTGGGTACGTTACCCTGCTGCAGACCCAGATGTCAGCTATACCCCCACATTTACTCCAGAAATACAATTACTGGACCCAACCACATCAAACATAGCATTAGTGGTAGTTTTACTTGCACCTCTACTAATATGATCTATACCATCTTCTGCCAAAAATGCTCTTCTGCCCTCTACATAGATCAAACAGGATAATTTCTTCACAAAAGAATTAATGGACACAAATCAGACATCAGAATTGCCAACACACAGAAACCTTTTCCAAAACATTTTAATTCTCCTGAACATTGTATACTGGACCTAAAAGCTGCCATTTTGGAACAGGGAAACTACAAAACAAGGATTCAGAGAGAGACAGCAGAGATAAAATATATACACGTGCTGGACACCCACAGATTTGAATATTAACCAGGAGATTCTGGGAGATTATCAAATTTTAAAATGCAACAACTAAGGGATTACATTCATCTTGCATAGCAGACTCAAAAATATGGAGAGGTGGGAGAGAGGGATGTTTTTCAGAACAGTTGACCTCTAGCTCTGCCTCAACCCACAAAGCTTCCTCAGTCAACTCATTTGGAGATGTGTAATGTCAGATGCATATCAGAATGTTTATTTTGTAAACCTAACCACTCAAACTGTTTTCCAGCAGAAATTCACCTGACAAATTGATTGCATTTTATTACTGGGTGTAAATAACTCATTTATTTACATGTCCATCACCTGAATCAACCAAATTTGCACAACTACTCTGGGCCTCTATATAAAATGTATAAATGTATACCATGAAAATCTACACTTATGTCTGATGAAGTGGACTTATTACATGGAAGCTAAGTACATGAGTTAGTCTGTAAGGTGTCACAGCATTTTTGTCTTTTTTGTTTTGTTTTGTTTATTCTCTGATAAATTTCTTCCCTGCAAAAACACATTTGTCTGTCTTAGTTCTCCAATCTTAGTTCTCCAACCCTGCATTTCAAGAATGATACCCTTCCATCTTTGGTGTCACCTGCAAAGTTGATGAACATCAACTTGTGTGTAAAGATGTTGAAAAACACATAATCTTGTAGCACTCCACATGTCAGCTTGGAGTCCCACATCTCCCATTTATAGTTTTTGCCTCTGTTGCTAAGGCTACTAACATTTTAAAAAGTGGATCTATTTGCACCAGTTCAGTGACAAGTAGGATTCTGGTCAATAATAACAAGAAGAAACTGATTGAGCATTCCTTACATTTCTTCTACATAATAACATATAATTTATCAGTAGTTTTCTTGAACTAGAATAAAAGAATCACATCTGCAATTGGGAAACATAAAGATCCAGTTTTTCAACAACAGTGTAACCTACAGCAAACTTCAATGATATTGTCTCATTATTATCTTGTCACATAAAAAGTCATCAGGCCACCCAATGAATAAACAGCACCTGCTTCTTGTTTTGAGAAAAATTCAAACATAGCCCCATCACATCCTTAAGGTTGAAGTCCTATGCATGTTCTTTATATGGGAGATGACCCCAACTGAATTGTCTTATGTATTTCTCCTCAAGTAAACCTACATAGGATTGAACTGAGTATAATTAGAATATCTAAGGAAAAGTTACAAATATCCCACAGATGTTTCTACTTTGGCCGGTTTGATCTTCTTTGCAAAAAGCCCCTGCTACTGCTACAATCTTTTGGTTTAAATTGATTCTCTTTGGACTGAAACCAAATGTGCCAGATAAGAAAGCTATATTTTGAACAATGTAGAATGCATTATGCAAAGGAAATACTTTCAAAGCTAGGCTTCTAAAAAAACTTGATCCTCTTTGTTTTATGTTTTCTCTAGAAGAACTACCGGTATTTATTTTAATCCTCAGGACTGCATTTCCTGAAGTGTTTTTCATCTGCCTGAAAAATAATAAGGAATGGAGATAATGAATAGAAGGGAGTGTCTTATGCCCCAACATATTTAGATCAACACTGATAAGACATTCAAATATTTAAGTTACTATTTCAAACCAACAGAGATATTTCAGTTTTTTTTCTCAGAAAATATACTGGATGAAACCAAAGCTGTTATGGCATATGGCAATAAGAAATTCCTTGCCTTACTGGTCCAGTACATACTTTGGTTCTACTTGTTCAAGTACTGTATCCAATTCTAAATATTGGCTCTCATCATGGTGATCAGTCATGACCATTATCTTGGGAACAATATACTGTAATACAGTGGCTTTCAATTTGCTTTCTGCATTGCAGCATGACACCTGTACCACTGATCCAGTTCCATGAGCTACTTTCTGGTCCTGATCCCTTTTGGCACACAAAGTCTCATCTTAACCCCCAGGCCAGTATTCATAGAGCTGCTGCCTTCCATCAAGATGGATTCAAGTGGCATTTAATCCACTTATGAGCCATCATCCTTCCCTGTGAACTTTTTCATCAAAGGCAATTAGTCCTCAAGGTTGTCAGGTTCAACAATCTGTGTTGAGTTGCTGGCAGTATGGCTTACTCTATTAGCATAGCAGGATAACCTGGTCAGACTTGGATTTCAGAATTATATTCAGAGATTGTTGTCAGTGGTTCCTTCTCAAACTGGGAGGAGTAACAAATGTGCCACCATAAGGCTCAGCCCTTATTAATGACTTTGATGAGAGGAAGCAGGGAATGCTTATCAAACTTGACACAAAATTTGAGTGGAATAGCTAAGACCTTGAACAACAGACACAAAATTCAAACACAAACAACAGAATGAAATTTAACAGTAATAAAAGCAAAGTTTTATACCTACAAAATTGAAACCAAATGCACAATTATAGTTGGATTGTTTGGGGAATTTGTGGTTCAATTAGACTGTTTGAGTGATACTTGGATCAGTATTTGTTGTAGGGGAACTGTAAATCACAAGCTGAATATGAGTGTGTTGCCAACCTAGACTGGCCAGGTCTGAATGTACTTTAGGGTCTTTTAGGATCTCAGAGACAAAATAAGCATTCAATGGATAAGCAACAAAGTTTTATTCCAGACAATTTCTAGGCTAAACAGCATAGCATCTTAGAGAGAGAGAGAGGGAGCAAATGATAAAAGCAACAGGGATTAAAAAAAGGCTTACATATTTAACTAATTGAATGGGTTCCCCTCAGTCCCTTCTTCTTATGCTACCTGGGAACTCATGGCTAGGTAGCAAGGGGCAGCCTTCTTGTTGATGGGAGAGCTCTGAAAATCTGGACTTATGTCTGGTGCTTTTGTACTGTAAAAATACTGGTGCCATCAGCCTTGGCTCTTTGCCTCTCCACTCAGAAGACATCCAACCACCATTAATTGATGCTATATCCTCTGCAGCTGGATGCACTGCATCAGCCTTCATATCATTAATAATTGCTATCTGTATGAGAACATAAGGTCACTGTGACCTTGGCTAATTTTCCCTTTCTATGTCCAGTCTGGAATGTCCACTAATTATACACCCAGGTGTCTTATCAGCTATTGTCCATTCTTGCTTATCAAGTCAAGGACACACAGATGTTTTTCAGACGTTATATCTCTGTTCTTCTGCCTCCCTTATCTTACAACTGCTTGGCAGACATTATAGCCAATTTTTGGCAGATACACCTGCCTCCTGTATCACAAGATGTCTGGACATCTTGTATTCTCTTGCCAGACACTTTCTCATCTGTCAAAGACTCCCAGTTTTTCTTATTAATTCAATGGGAAAACACCTTTTGGGTTGTTATAACCTCTAGATCAAGGGTTCTCAAACACAGGTCAGACAACTCCCCTGCAGTCCACACTGTGGACCAACCACAATGGCAGCAGGCATTTTGCACATGTGTGGGTGCATTTGCTTCCACTTCCGAGGTGGTTGCCATGTGCTGGATGGAATGGCGTCGGGGCTGGGGTTGGCCCTTGGGCAATAGGTTGTGAACCCCTGTTCTAGATGCACAAGGTGCTCTTCCAACGCTTTTAATACTTTAATACATACACTCTTATATGATTTTAAAAAATCATTTCTAGAGATGTAGTGAAGGAAAATGGGAAATATTACTAAACCGTCATAATAACAATTCTTCTTCCAGAAAAGTCATCATACCCTGGATGATACAATGAGTATGTGATATGGTTGTGGAAAAGGAAAATGCTATTTTATGCTGGATTAACAAACGTATAGTTTCCAGACCCCATGAAGTCGTACTTCCTCTTTATTATCCCCTTTACTTGGCACTGGTTAGGCCTCATTGTGTTCAGCTCTGGACACTGTACTTTAAGAAAGGCTAACTGAAATAAGTTCAGAGGAATGTAATGAGGATGATTAAAAGACTAGGAATCAAAAAGACTGGGGATGTTTAGCTTTGAGAAATAAGACTGAGGGGAGAGATGATAACACTCTTCAAATATTGACAGATTGTCATACAGAAGAAGGGCAGTATCTGATCTCATTAATTCCAGAGTGCAGGAAATGTAATAATGGGCTGAAGTGACAGGAAGCCAGATCTTGATTGAATGTCAGGGAAAACTTCCTAACTGATTGTATATCAGTAATATGACAATAGAACCAATTACCTTGGGAATTAGAGAGTGCTCCAACACTGGAGGCATTCATGAAAAATAACAGACAACCATCTGTCTGATATACTGTACTTTGCTTTGGAGTCCTGCATTGAGCAGGAAGTTGGACTCATTGGCCTTATTTGTCTCTTCCAACTCCATTATTTTATGATTCTGAGCTAAAATAAATCTCATAGTTGAACATGACTTATCTAATAAAGCTGGAAAATATTCTTGCGTGAAAAACTGGGCAAGTGATTTCAGATATTGTTGGGTTCCAACTCTAATCTACCTCAGTCAACATGATAATTAAATGTGGAGTCCAGCAACAGCTGCCAGGTCCATAATTGTACTCAGAGTCCTTGAGAGCAATATCCATTCTGTGGCTGAATTCTTTAAGGGGCCAACAATTAGTTTGATAAAGTAGTGCTATTCTTTCCTTTGATCCTAACATTTAATTTCTGGAATTACATCAACTTTTATTGCAAAGATGTTTCTCTTAATCTTCTTTTCCTGCCTCTATTATCATCTTGAATCTAAGCTGAACAACGTCTCCTCTACTTCCTCATCTGAATGATTTATAAATCTTCAACAATCCCTGTTAAATCATATTTGCCTATTTTTGTTAAGGGTATAACCTCACCATTTTTGTTTCCCACACTGTGTATGGCAAACATTTGAAACCATTCATTCAGTTGTCTCCTTATAATTTTTCCCATCCACTGGCTAATTCTTGTATCACCATGTGTTAACACCATCTCAATGGTGCAGCCAGTCGTTCTTTCCTAGTATTCTGACCTATCCTCCCAGGCCACAACCTTCAACAGAATAAGTTATTTAAAAACAATATTTGTGTCCCAAATTCTTCCTACTGAGAGCCAAATAATCATCTCTGGTATGCAGCAGGCTATGTCTGGTAGCATCCTTTGTTCCAAAATGGATCAGATAGTGAGGATAAAGGTCAGTAGGCTTGATGAATGTTGTCAAATTCTCTCTTATGTCTTAGATCAGGAGTTCTCAACCTTTTAAAGCCAGGGGTCAGATCACACTCCCTCAGACAGCTTCAGGGGCCAGATGGCCATTTTGCCCTTCCTCCACCACATAGCACTTCCTGATGTGGTGGAGGTAAGAGGGCACATGAAATGGTGCCATGGGTCGCACCTGGCCCATGGGCCACAGGTTGAGAATCCCTGCCTTAGATCTTTGTATCAGGGACCCAGGAATTCTTCTAAGACAAACTATCAATAGTGTGAACTCCTTTCTCTGTCCCTCTGTCTTGAATCCACCATCAGGGGTTCCCTTCTTTAGCTACTCAAGCACAATACTCTTCTCTGAGGCCAACAAAGGATCAGCTGTGATTATCATTATAATCCCTTGCCTGGTACTGTAGTCTCCCCACTCCGTAGTCCACCTTGAACTTGGCAATGCTCCAGGGAGTTCAAAATTACCAAAAGCCACAAGGCTAGGCACAGGAAAGCAATGTGGCTAACTTGCAAGGGTATTGAATGTACCATCTACTAAAATACCAAAATCTCGAGTAGCTGGTTGAGGTAAACCCTGTCTTTAAGACCTACAACTCTCTGAGACAAAAATGCAGTCAGTTGCTGGGAAGGATTTTTATTTTATATTATTGAAAGAAGAGGGGGAAAGGATAAGAATGCAAAAGGCAAAAAGTTCCACATAGTTACAACAGATTCCTGAAACTAATGGAATAAGGTAATTATGAATGTTCCATGTGAACACCCCAGAAAATTACAAAACTAGCTAGCCTATATGCATTCCTTGGTGGAGAGATAGGGTAATTCTGGGACATGTGTAGCATATGTATTTTCAAAAAATGCCAACACAGACAGAAGATTCAGCCATTATTCCTCCTAAGAGGTAATTTTGGCTTCTGGACCATGTCCGCACATTTTCTAGAGGAGACAAAGCCA
Organism: Furcifer pardalis; assembly: GCA_030440675.1. Lineage (NCBI taxonomy): Eukaryota > Metazoa > Chordata > Lepidosauria > Squamata > Chamaeleonidae > Furcifer > Furcifer pardalis. The sequence goes on from CP126896.1 coordinate 66,643,229, forward strand.
ACTCATTAACTTGTTCATTCCATCATGTATCTTAAGTGACCATTCAGTTTAATACCTTGAATATACATGAGTTGTGTATACAGACAAACATCTGTTTGGCTTCTTTGTTTCACAGAGCAGTAATCCGTTTGCATATCTCTGAGCAAGGATGCAAAAAGTCCTTTGAAATCACAGACAAACCTGGGGTGTTAGCCTCACCTCAGACCTTCTTTGAAGCCCCTTTCAATTGAATTGCAGTATGATAATTGTTCTTTTTGTCCATGGCACACACTGGCTTTTTTGGCTCACACCTGGGCAAGCCAACTGTTCCTAGTCATAGAAGTTTTCTATCATTTGTACCTCCCATTTTGCGAATTACTTTAAATGGGAGCCATTTACACTACAAGTTACAACTGGCCATTCGTTCAGCAAGTGGCAGGAATATTTCCTTCCATCGATTTATCCATGGCCATCATCATGTTTACTGAATGCTGCAAATGCACATAATCACAATCCCAAAAAGAGGGCCTGATACTGGTTATATAACTCCAAGAATACAGCATGCCTTCTGCCATTCCTGCCTCTTAATCTCACGTTTCTTCAAGTCCTTGCCTTTTTTACAATTGGCATTCTTTTTCCTCCCTGAAAGGCCTTCTGCCTGTGTAGATCTTCCAATAAAAACCTCATTCCTCCTCATTGAACTGAAGACTGGATTGGTAGGCTTCAAGCTGCTTCTAAGAGGGCACTTATCACAGATGAAATTCCCTACATTCTCAGTCGGAAGATGAGTGTGGCAACAGCTGCTCCTTCACCTTTCATATCTCCTCATCCAGAAAAGCAATAAGTTAGGACTCATGTCCCTCTTCCTTGCAAAAAAAAAGGAAAAAAGAGGGGGTATGCAAAATGCTGCTGTTTGCTCACCATATTTATTCACAATGTCTATTTCATGAGCTCTGGTTCATGAGCTGACAAAAATCTGGAGTGCACCTCCAGACTGAAGCAGCAGCTAACTCATGAGTTTATGAACAGTAGCTTGTAAATAAATATGGTGCAAGTGGCTCAGAGCAATGACTGTGTTCCCTAGTATCATGTGCTTGGAGTTAGGCTCATAGCAGCAGTGAAACAAAGAACTAAAAACACACAAAAGCACACAGTCTCCAATCACCTCAGACAAATGATCAGCCTCAGGCCAATAGATAAGTGCTGTCAAGTCAACACATGTGCAGACTGTAATTCAAATGGCACAGCATTGCTAGAACTAACATTTGGATTTAGTGCCAGCAATATCAAAAGTAGTAGCAGCACATCATCAAAACCATTGCCTCTCACATGTAGCAGAGCTGAAACTGGATAGTCTCAAAGAAAAGGATCCTTGACTTGTGTTGCCTTTTGCAAGCAGAGAGTAGCCTTATTCAAAATGGAATTAACATGTGTATAATCACAGCATCCTTTTCCAAATGTCTTCAATCACACCTTACCTTGAATCACTTTTACTTCTCAAGTTTGGCTTTTCCTGAGGAAGGTAAATGGGCCCTGAAGTACTACTTTCTGTGCATGTTTATTTTTCCACCTCACCAGCAGTACTGACAAGATAGCAGATCCACTGCAATTTGACGGAAGAGTGCTAAGAAGACCGCAAGCAAAATGATGTACAAATTCACATTTACGTTATGCATCAACCTACCATTCTATGAGTGAGAAGACCTAAGGTAGCAAGCAATTACAAACCGGTCATGCATTTATGGCGATGTGCCTTCATGCTACCTTTCCTCCCCTCCTTTCCCCAACATTGGTTTTGCACTTTTGAGGTTAAGCTGTACAGACTTCTAGCCTGGAGCGCTTGGCCTGCTCAGTGGGCTGAAACGTCAGAAAGATACTACAGAAAAAAAGAGAGTACGTGCAAAGAAATAAACTGAACTGGCTGAGGTGTTGATAGCCTCACACATTTTGAGCTGAGATGAAGAGGAAAGCTGCAACGATGGATGGTGCACATGCATAGATGGTGATCAGCCTTAAAATAAAATGGACTATTTTCTTTCCTATGAGAAAGAACATGTTAACCTAAAAGATTTTTCAAAATCATTACAGGTGCATGTTATTTCCCTTCCTAGACCAGTATCTTAACACAGTGAAGATGTTTGACAGGAGACTTCATTATATGCCTGCAGCTCTATAGGGACACCCAAGACAGAATGATCACACCTGAGACACCAGACTAAGATGTATCCACTTTCTTCAAGGGTGATGGTTGCCTCAGCAGAAGAAAATGGATAGATCCAGTGGTGATGGGGCTGACAGCTTCTGGATTGAAGATGATACTGGCATAGGAGGCAACACACCATCTGAATTCTATCTATGTTGGGAAACACTAAATAGGAGGAAAACAGTTTTTGATGTCATAATCCATCTCAACTCCACAATTTCCTTCTGTTTGTTACTGTTGTCTCTTATAATATTTGCTAAGCAATTTGAGCTGATTTTCATATTTTGTCTAAGCAGAGTCATTTTATAGTAATATCACTGGAGGATTCAAATGGATGACAACTACTACCCTAGGTTACATCCCCCCCCCCCAAAAAAAAGCACTAAGAAAATTAGCATTTAAGGGAGAAATCTAAGTTGCAGAGTTTTTCTCTGAAATGCTAATTTTCAAATGCACTCTGAAGGGATACATTTTTGAATGAGTAAGTATTAATTTGCTTCCTATTTTTATAATGAATTGTCATGTTGAAACAATAACAGTTCCATCAATTGCCTTCATTTTGGCTGTATGGAACTAAATATGTTTGCCAGTGTTCTTTACATCAAGAATCATATCCCTATCACTTTTCATTAAGACCTCATTCATTCTTGCTCCTATATTTAATTCTGTGCATCTCTTCCGAACTTTGGCATCATCCTCCCTAACACAGGTTCTCAGTGGCTCCTCCAGAGGATCACTCCACTCTGGCACACCAACTAGTGCAGGATTCCCATCAATCCCCAGCTTACATCCTGCATCAGAAGCATGCACTTACACACACCAAATGCAAATACCCATGCACAGTTATGCACACGTGCAGACAGGTGCATGTCCATGCATGTATACACTTGGAGAAGTTCCTCTAGTATGAATAATTCTAATCTTTAAAAAAAACATCCTTTTTATTTTTGCAGATTTGACATAGAAAAAGTCTTAATTATAGACATGGCAATAACAATAACAATAGCAATAACACTTATATACCACTCCATAGCCCTTAGTACACTCTCTGGACAATTAACATTGTGGCAATTAACATTGTGACCCACTCATGATGGGTACTCATTTTACTGACTTCAGAGGGATCATGAGATCTTGGGATCTTTTGCATAGTTCTGAGATGTTATTCACATCCAGGGAGAAGATTATGAAATCTTGAGAGGCGGCTGGAATCTTCACAACCTGGTAGATAATTCTTGGACTTAATGGGCCAGACTTTTCTGAATGCTTAACTGAGAAAGTCCTGTAAACAGCAACCTGATTCGGAGCTGAGCTTCAGGGAATTTAACCATCAGTATCAAAAAGCAGGCAAGTAATCCCCTTCTCTGGCAAGCTGCAACAATGACGCAGAGAGTGAGGAAGAAGCCAAGCGTGCAATCTAAGTGTGGCGGAACTGTTTTTGACATATATTCTCTGTTGTGGAAAACCAAATTGCCTTGCAGAAGAATTATAAGAGGCTTGCTGGATCAGGCCAAAAGCTGATTTAATCTCGCATCCTATATCCCAAGTGTCCAGTCAGGTGTTTTTGAGATGGCCAGAAGCAGAGTATGAAGGCATCAGCCTTCACATGCAGATTTATTTCAGCAGTGAATATTCAGTGGCATACCAGCAGCTTTCTGTTTGCTACTAAATAATTGTTGATGACCAAATTTATGCATCAAAGTTGTGTGAGACTATTGAAAATAAGAACTTAATTTTAGGATGAGGGGGAAATAACAAATAGCTTTTGGGGAGGAGCAAAGGCTACGCAGCATAATTGTGAAAATAACGGTAAAGGTAAAGGTTGCCCTTGCTTGAAAGCCAGTCATATCTGACTCTAGGTTCAGTACTCATCTCTATAGCCAAAGAGCCAGTGGTGTCTGCATCTGCAGACAAGTGGCAGGCATGACTAGACACCGGAGTGCATGGAACATTGTTTACCTTCCCACCAAAGTGGTACCTATTTATCTACTTGAAATTTCTTTCTTTTGAACTGCTAGGTTGACAGGAGCTGAGACAGAGAAGGAAACTCACTCCATCATGCAGCACTCAAGTCTCAACCTGCTGACCTGCCAACCTTCCAGTCATCAATTTCAGTGTCTTAACCACTGAGCCACCACAGTCCCAGGGGTATACAGAAAGAGCCTCCTTTAAGATTATGGAATTTTTCATCCACAATCAGACAATCCCTAGTAACAACAACCTTCTGTTGCTGACTAATCTTTCTCACACTGGGTCAGGTAAAAGGAACTGCAGAATGGTGCCTTCCTGCTTACTACTCACAGTCAAACAGAGCAATAAATCCACTGATGGTTGTGGCTGTATCTGTTGGTTAGCTGGAAACCAAAATTTTCTAGAAAGCCAGGAAAATACTGCATGTAGACCACATTTCTATAAAGGAAAGAAGGAAATGGAGTCTATCAACCAGCAATCTTGACTGTAGAGTTGGCTTTACATTTAAACAGAATTAGGGGAATTGCCTCAGGTAGTGGGTAATGAGAGGCAGTGGCAGTGTTGGAGGACAGAACTGTGTACGCTATATAGTCTATTCCCATGATGGCGAACCTTGGCACTCCAGGTGTTCTTGAACTTCAATTACCAGAAGCCCAAGTCAGCACTCCTGCTGATCAAGGCTTCTGAGAAATAAAGTTCAAGACTACCTGGAGTGGCAAGGTTCGCCGACACTAGGTTCTGTGTGTAGTCTACACAGGTGGTATTAGGTAAAATGCAGTACATTGTCCTCATGCCAGTATTGGATTAAGACTCAGCTATCAGTCCAGTTCACCTCTGTATGTCAAATTAGTGCTGTACAGAATTTTTTAGATACACAGCCTTTTCTCCCAAAAACACCAAGAAAAGCAGGCAAGCAATAAAGACAACAAAGACCAACACCCCTAAAATAAACTAGAAAACCTGCTTTCCCCCACATTAAATTGTTTGTTTGTTTGTTAGATTTATATTGCCTCCTGCTCTGCACAGTGATTCAGGGTGGCTTACAATCAACATAAAATATAGCTTAATTAAAAACATCTTTAAGCATACCCCAGACAGTCCCCAGCTAATGGGTTATTTAGAGTGGTTTTATATAAGCTGGCGGGGGAGGGACAACTCTCATCATGGCACCCCACACGTGCTGGGTCAGCCAGATCTTCAGGCCTTTCCTGAATGCTGTCAGATCTAATTGTAGGCAGAGGTCAGTTGGCAGAAGGATCCAAAGGGCCAGGGCAGCCACCGAAAAGGCCCTCTGTGTATGTGCTTTAGAGGTTCTCTTTTAGCAATCAACAAAAGAACACAACACACAAAATGAGTCTATTTAGAACACAAAAGGCCCATCGTTATTGTGGAACCAAGAAATTTAAGGTCAAGATAAAGAAACAAAGTTTGCAACTATTTGCAGAGAACTAGCCATGTCTGTCTGTCTCAGTAGGTTGACAAAATGCCCCCACCCCCCGCGGGCATAAGCAAACAAGTGCCAAGATAAACAGGATAAGTAAACAAATTTCTTAAAGCTGTTTTTAATTAAATACTAACTGTATTATCAATTATCCCGAGTACAGAGAAATGAAATTACTAGCCTTCTCTCTTTGTACTCAAATCATCAAAAGAAAAAAGGGTCGGAATCGACTGTGCGACTGAACAACAAAAAAAGTATGTGGCAGAAGTTTCCCCTATCTCTTCTCCTTGAAATGAAGTGGCCAACAGAGGGAAAACATTTCTTAACATGCTTCATTGAAACCACTTCCACCTCGCTAGAGAACATCTGTTTATCTGCCTTCAATCAATGGCACTAAGCGCTGTTCCTGGAGTATCCCACTGAAAATTTCAGGTACATTGAGATATTTATGGAAGGAGCTTTCCAAGGGTACATTTTTTACAGGTAAATAATGAAAGACAAATAAAACAATATAGTCCATGACTATTTTTTATTTATTTTTTGCTTGCAGCCACTATATTTTTCTCACTGGAATAGAATCAGAGGCAGAAATTGGAGTGATATAAATACAGGATGTTTAGGTCAGCCTGAGGAAGCTATCAACACACTTACATAATTCTGAGTTCAGCTACTGCAGGTTTTTTAGATGAACCATCTGACATTCTTCTGCAGGCTCTTAGAAAATGTAGCACACATTTCTGCTGTGAGATTCATTAGGTCATTCATTTTTAACTACTTTACTTCTGTAGTAAGACAAGCTTGCCTAAGACTCTCTGCTGCCTGTCCCATTGCCTAAATAAACTAAAATACTTGCTGGTAAAAGCTTCTTCTGCATACGTACATTATCAGTTTGCAAATATTGCTTCAGCCCTGCAGTGTTTTTATTAATGGCCTTTCTGCCTTGTTTATAGCTACAAATCCAAAGGAAAGGAAAAACCATTAATTATTTTTTTTAAAAAAGAACCATATTTTGAGATCATGAATCAAGCTCGCATGCCAATTTTATAACATTAAGAATTTTGGCCTGGTGACATCAATCCTGTTCCAGTCTATGGAATGTGTTTGATTCATTTGGTTAATGTTGTATTCCAAATGCCACTGGTACCGTGACATTCAGGGTGAAACTAGGTTATGGCTGAAATCCTGTTCCAACTAGAGAAGGGCCATTGAATCAGTGTGACATAGTGCACATTTCTCACCAAAGTCCCTTTGATTCAGTGGACCCAGTCAAGTTGTGATTTACTATGCCAAGCAACAAGATTTCAGTCAATATGTCTATTATATTTTTAGAATCAAATTTGTCACATAGCAAATTATTTTCCTCATCTGCATACCCTGTGTTTCATATGCTTTATTTTGTGGCTGGTGATTGTAACATAAACATGGGTTTAGTTCAGAAAGCTGTATGTGTTGTTGTTTTTTAATTTAAGGAAACCTCATTATGTCATTTAGGGCTGTGGTGGCTTAGTGGTTAAGATGAAAAATTCCAGAAAAGCATCTAGCAACAGAACACATGTAACATGTTACTTTTCAACAAGTAATTACAATGGGCTGTTTTTCAAACACTGGCAAATAAATGATTTTTTAACAAAGAACTTGCCAAGTTCTGTTCACTGTGGTGATACTACCTAGGATGAGGAGAATTGTAGTTGAACAGCTGGAATCCCATACATTGCACACTAGCTGACCTGTTTCACATGTACTGTATATCTATAGTTGCTTCGTGAGTGTACTTCCATCCAATATCCTTTTCTCAGTGTAATTCTCCAAAGGTTTACCTGTCTGTCTGTGTTCCATTCATGATCAGGCTCTACTGGCTGCATACTTGCTGTGATCATTTTTCTAACACATCCATTGTAAAATGTCCATTATTATATATTAGCTAATTCTAGTATGTACTTCTATGATTATAATATACTAGTATTCTAAGGTTACATACTTTCTTCATATCATGGTAGAATTTTCCAGTCCTACCTATTTTGCATCATAGTTTGCAAAAATATCTACTGACACAAAAGGAATTTCTCCCTTGCAAATGTCTATGCTAATATCAGAATTCTTGAAGAGGCTGAAGCAGTAAAAGGTTGGGAACACACCTCTCTGATCCACTGGGATGGTTCTGAGAGCCACAATAAAGCCACAATATAAAGGATATTAGAAAGAGAACAATGTGGTTCCAAGGCTTGCTTTTGTTAACTTAATGGATCCTTTGTTACTTACAACAGAGTAAAACCACTGTTAGTTGCAACAACTGACAAACAGCAAAAGGAAAAAGGTGATAATTGTTCCCTGTTGTTTCTAAAGGGCACGGCAGGCATTTTTTTAGTAATGATTGTTAGGTTGTTGTTGAGGATGATAGCTTATTGTCATTTGTTGATGCACTTGGGACATCACTGGGGACATGAGACCAATGTAGGTTCAGAGCCAGGCATATGTTGGCCCTGGATCTTGAGAAGCTGGCCAGCCTGATGTACATCCTTCTTCCTGTTCTTCATATGCCAACTCATCTACCACTTCAATCAGCTGAGCATATACTTAAAATCAAATGAGACACCAGCACTAAGAAATACATTAAAAGAGACTATAGCTCAGAGGCAGACTGCATTCTGTTATTAAATAGAAAGCATGTTCAATAGAAGGCAAGTTCAATCAATGATGTCTCTTGCTAAAAAGGATCAAGTTGTAGGGAATAAGAGGTTCTTCACCATACTGGAGAACCAGTACTGGGCGAAGTGAACAATAGGCTGGAAAGTGTTTTGGCCAGATACAAGCCAGCATTTTATAACTCTTGGCACCACGCATTCATATTACTATTTCAAAGCAACTCTTCAAAGATTTATTGTCCATTTAGTTGTTACCTGTTGGGTTATAGGAACAATTGTTGTCTACATTTTAATTCACTGCCAGCCAGAGAAAAGACAAGGTTTTTTTTACACTTATTCTACCATAAATTAAACAAATGATGGCTGTACATGTACATTTTAAAATTGTGTAAAAATGATCAAATGTGTGTGCATGTGTGTGCATACACACACATTTGAAAAATAGTTGATAATATTTTTACATTGTTGTTCCCATTTTCCCCCTAGGGCAGGGTTTCTCAACCTTAAGCCCCCAGATGTTCTTGGACTTCAATTCCCAGTACCCCTGATAAGCAGGTGTTTTGACTTTGGCCTTCTGGTAATTGAAGTCCAAGAACACCTGAGGCCCAAGGTTGGGAAGCCCTGCCCTAGGAGAATTTTAAAAATATAGAGATGTTGTTACAATTTGCAGCTATTCCTTGAAGCCTTGCAGAACTGGAATCCCTAGCCTTGAAGCAGCTTTTCTAAGTCCTGCAGGATGGATCCTCACCTTGCTGCAGCTACTATGCCCCTACCTGAGAGCCCTTGGCAAGGTTCTGGAACTTTATAGGTGCCAACTGGAGACCCTGGGTGGCTTCGCTATATAAGAACCAGCCATTCCTTCCAGCAACAGATGTTGGAAAATTGGCAGTTGTTTGGCTCTTGGTGATCTTCCCTTGTTCTCAGTGATATCTGTCTTTGTCCTGTTACAGAAGATCTCCTGCTTTGTTTCTGTTTCTGAAGACCCCCTGCCCAATCCCTGGTTCTTGTAAACCAGTTGTTCCCAACATGGAGCACATGCCCCACAGGAGTACTTCAGTTCCCAGAAGCCTAAGCCAGTACATTGGCTGATCAGTGCTTTGGGGAATTGACTCAGGCTTCTGGGAATTGAAGTCCCAAAACCAAAGGTTTGGAAACACTGCTGTAGACTGTTCTTGTCCCTTGCTTGGATTGTTGCTCCTGGAATCCTGTCCTCACCTTGCTCCAGCTCTCGGGGTTCTCTGTAAGATCTGTTCTCCTGGTCACCTGACTTCTGGTTCATGTGGCCTATGCTTTCATCATCTGGACTAATCCTGCTTTTCTGGTTGGACTTGGTCTTGGACTCTTGCCTGAGTTACTGTGTGGCCTGTGACCAGATTTGTCCTGGTGTTTGTGTAAGCTGCCAGCCACCCATTCCCTAGGTTATGACAGCTGTCTGTAGAAAGAGGACTGACTTTATGCTTGGTATAAAATTCTTTCCTTGGATTTATGTACATAAGTATAAAGTGATAGTAATTTTAAAGTCTTAATCATCTTTATTAAAGAGTAAACAACAGAATGTGGTTGAGCTTGCTTGTGGGTAAAAATGGAAGAACAAACAATACCATCTTCCCTGGGAGCCTGTGTCCCAGCTGCAGCAATAACCAGAAATCTTGTAAGTTTAACCTCCCCTCTTATTCCTTTCACTTTTCTGCTATTGGTACTGGCCCTGTGTGATGTATTGCTTCACATGAAGTTTAGCACACCTGGAGAACAGTACAGTAAAAAACCCAGTTATGATGTTACCTCAATTGTAACCCGGAAAAATTGTAAACCGAAACATCCATAGGGATGCATTGATTTTTTTTAAAAAAATTGTCCTTAATTGATTGTTGTAAAAAAAAATGCATTAATAATTTGTAAACCAGGATGGCACTTCCATAGGATATGCCATTGTAAACTGCAGCAAACTTAAACCAAGGTGGTTGTAACCTGGGGTTTTACTGTATATTGAAAATGAGACTAAGAAAGAGCATCTGCTGAATCTTTTTGAAAGTATTTTTCAGTTAAAAGGATTATGTGCTTGCCAGATGTGAATCAGTGCTTTTGAGTTCCTTCAAGCTTCATATAGATGGATCACCAGAAACTTTAGCTATTCTTCAGTAAGCTGGAAAAGTCCTGCTTTTGAATACTACACTGCACACTGAATAAAATATCCCATCAGCAGATTTACACTCTCAACCTGTTCGAAACAATTTGTGAGTTATCACCACAGACCACAACTTTTGTCATGCTTCTAGCTCTTTTTAAGGATTTTTAAAAAATTTCTCTACATAATTAAGTAGTGTTAATGTCTCATTTTAGATGGTTCCATAGCAGTCACAAGGAAGCCTGAGAGACAAAAGGGATTAGGTACAGAAGGAAGATGAAGTTGAGGAGAACTGAAACAATGAAACTCTCTTCATGCATACGTCTTTAAAAGCACATTAAAATAATTTGCTTAATGAGAGAATTAAAAATGCTCCATCAAAACATATGGTGGCTGAACAACACCTTCAGAAAGGAAAATAAAATGCTATGGAAATGAAGCAGGAAACAGAATGCCAACATTGTCATTTGAAAAATTTCCTGCTACATCAATTCTGGAAGCCTCAAAGCAAGATCTGGGCCAGGGGTTCTCAACCTTTTCCTGCCAGGGGCCTGACCACACCCTCTCAGTCAGCCGAGGGGCCAGTCATGCGGTTCTTCCCGGTGGTGGTGGCGGCAGCAGCAGCAGTGGTGCATGCATTTGTGCCATGTTTCCAGGCATTTTTACCACCTCCGCTTTCAAACCATTTTTGATTTTTTTCCCCACCACGTTTCATGGTACATGAAGAGCATAATGCGTTCCACAGGATTGCTCTTTAAGCGAGTTTGCTCTTTAAACAAAACACCATTGTAAGTGACCAATTGTGGGGGGGATTGCGAACTCCGATTTATTTGTTAAGCGAGTTTTTGGTTGGTTTTATTTGTTAAGCGAAGCAAACATACAGAGAAAATTCTGCTCTTTAAACGAGTTACTCTTTAAGCGAGTTGCTCTTTATGCGAAGTTTGACTGTATTTCGATGTGAAAACATCAATTTTTGGGCCACTTCTGGCATCGGAGGCAATTCGGCCTGGTAGCCGGTTGTGAGCTATCCCCAACTGATGTGCGATGAGATTATAATATGCATCATATTCTGGATAGAACTCAGTAGTAACAAATGCAGATGCACATTAGCTGCCTTGGGCCTGTGCTCATCCTCTGAGAAAAGTGAAAAGCTAAAGTTCACCTACCTCATATGGTAGGAAGCAAAGCACAATCCACCCACCTCTATGTTTTCCTGGAATTCTTAACAATACTTTCTTCTTGTACTACCAGTGTGAACCACTATCATCATAGTGAGCCCTATTTGTACCTCCTGGATCAAGGAGGTCACTCTCTGGGACACCTAATCCTGTTCTTGAATATTGATTCCAAGAGGAGGTTGTGAGACAGGGCAAGATAACTCAGACTGTGCACGCACAACCAGCATTAATATTGTTGGTTTTATATTGACTTTTTAATGATGTAAGAGACATTGGATTTAGACCACACTTTCATAATAAATCCCCACAAAGGCCATGTTTGCTAGGTACTCAAATTGATAGTTGGAGCTCTGCCCATACCTTATTTGCTGGGTTTTATGTGGCTTAGTGGTTAAGATGCTGAACTTAATGACTGGAAGGTCAGGAAGTCAGCAGTTCAAGACCTGAGTGCTGCATGACAGAGTGAGCTCCCATCTCTGTCCCAGTTCCTGCCAACCTAGCAGTGAGAAAGCCAGAAAATGCAAGTAGATAAATAGGTACTGTGTCAGAAGGAAAGGTAACAGTGTTCTGTATGCTCCAGAAATGTCTACAGACACAGACAGCACTGCCTCTTTAATATCATGAGGCTTTTCTCTGGTTTTAAGTATTTGACTGAAATCTCAAGGAAGCAGGTACTGTACTGCTGACCTGACGGCACTTTGCAAAATAAAGCAATAACCATGGTTCTATTCTAAGAAAAGAATCTGATGCCCCGCCTCCAGCATTTCAGAAGTAATAAAGAGTAATGTGTTCATCCAAGTGAACAGTCTGAGAGAGGATAACTCAGCTACTAAGACTGTCTGTTACAGAATGCCATATTTTTGTGTAACCTATATATATATAGCACCACCCTTAACAGGATTACTCAAAAGTAAGTCCCATTGTGCTTAATAAATCAGATTGCTGTGTTAAGACAGCAGGGGAAGGCACGGGGCAAATGAGTGACAAAAATGCCTTCCAGCTTCTAAAGAGCCATGCCACAGGGACTTAAGACACTCATATAGTGCAATGTAGCTTTCATTTACTATGTATCCTAAGGCTATTTCCTTAGCAAGTGTTCTATTCTCCTTGCAGTTGTTTTATTAATGGAGCCTCTATAACGATCTCAAGCTGCAGAAAGTGCTTTGTTTGTGGGATACACCTGGAACATATGGAGCCAAAAATGTCTTCTTGATAGTTATCATCATTCACCACCCAAAGCGTTCTTACTATTCCAAAGAAACATCATAACACAAAACAGACACTTGAAAGCTCGTTTAGGACTGAGAACAAATTTGTCAACATTATTGTTTGAGTGATTTTCAGTGACTTCAAATCTCCATACAGGGTCACTCTCTGTAACATATTTTTTTAAAAAGCAGTTGATTGTGAATTGCTCCCTGCAAAAAATATTTTTAATAGATGACACAAATGTGCAACAATGAAGGGAACTTGTCTTCAGTCGTCATTGCTTTTTGTTTCTTAAAATGCTTTTCTTCCTCTACCATAGGTTTGTTGTTGTTCAGTTGCACAGTCGATTCCGACCCTCTGCGACCCCATGGACCGCTTTCCGCCAGGCACTCCTATCCTCCACCATCCCCCTCAACTCGCCCAGCTCTGTGCCCATTGCTTCTACAATACCATCTAGCCATCTCATCTTGGGCCATCCCCTTCTTCTTTTGCCCTCGACCCTTCCAAGCATCAAGGCTTTCTCAAGTGAATCCTCTCTTCTCATTTGATGTCCAAAGTACTTTAGCTTCATCTTTATTATTTGACCTTCTAAGGAGCAGTCAGGGGTGATTTCTTCTAAGATTGACCTATTTGTTCTCCTCGCTGTCCATGGGACTCTCAAAACTCTCCTCCAACGCCACATCTCAAAGGCGTCTATTCTTCTGCGCTCAGCTTTCCTAATGGTCTAGCTCTCACAACCATACATTGCCACAGGGAATACCATTGCTTTGACTATGCGAATTTTTGTTTTCAATGTGATGTCTCTACTTTTCACTATGTTCCCCACGTTTCTCATCGCTTGTCTCCCAAGAATCAGTTGCCTTTTTATTTCATGGCTGCAGTCACCATCTGCAGTGAGCTTAGATCCTAAGCAGCTGGTTAACTCTGTTCTTGGCACTCTAGCAGCCATTTGTAAACCCCCAAATGTTCTGTGTTGAAAAGATGTCCCTAGCACCTGCCATTTTTCTCTCAAAACTCTCCTCCAACACCACATCTCAAAGGCGTCTATTCTTCTGCGCTTAGCTTTCCTAATGGTCCAGCTCTCACAACCATACATTGCCACCGGGAATACCATTGCTTTGACTAGACAAATCTTTGTAGCAGAGCTGATTTTATTTATTTATTTGTTTGTTCAAACTTGATACTGATATTTTCCAGAATTCTGAGTACAACATTATTCTAAGGCATTTTGTTGCAAGAAGAAAGAATATGGTGTTTTCATTGACTCATCCTGCCAACAAATCAACTTATATAGGTAATACTCAGTTTGCTTCCAAATGCCAGAAATATGAATAATAGAAGACTCATCATGCATAACTAATCAAAAAAAATTTTTTAGAAAAATGTAATAGCTTTGTTTTGACTTGAGTTATTCAGATACAGTATCTGAAAGATTGAGACAATAGCCCTGCTTGCTTGAAAGCTAGAAAAATAGTCATCCAAACCATAAATCCTGAAGCAGCTTTCAGAGACTTGTTATAACTTGGTTATAAACATGGCTGTATCTCCACCCTGTATATTTGTTCCACTATGGCCCTAGATCTTTTCTTCCCCCAAGCAGGTGTTCTAAACATTCTTCTCTAACTATCCTGATAGAATTAGGTGACAGATCAAATCATACTTGAGTTGCTATGTAAAGTGCAACAAAATGAATTTCCATTGTATTTTAAAAATTCATTTAGACCTAGATATGAGGCAGCAGTTGGAGGATATTTCTGTCAATTCACATTTGGAGTACTATGCTAAAATAGAAATTCATTCTGCTCCTCATAGCAACAAAGAAACCAGAGGTGTCCCTAATGGAATGTAAAATGAAATATGTGAATGGCTGAGACCAAAATATTCAGTGAAATACTAATGTAGGTTTCTGTCTCCATCCTGAAAGACAAGTGTAAGCAGTCACTGGGGATCAGGCTCAATATTGGGCCCAACAGAACCCAAAACATCTGGTTTTTTATATATATGAACAAGGCTCATCAATAATGTACATTCTTTGTAAAAGGTCGCGCTTTTTGGAGGTCCTGCCTTCTTTACATGATCTTGTTTTTTAAGTGGCAGTTTGACACAAGCCCAGTCCATGAGCTGCCTCTGGTTAAGCTGATGGATGTAAGCATAGGTGGAAGATATGGGGCTTTCCAGAGATCATTAGACTGCACCTCCAATAACCTCTAGCTGTTTAGAGCTACATGGTTTAACCTAAAGGGCTCCCAGACTGCCACCTTAGACTAAAGGAAGAAAAAACAGTAAGTCAGGAGAACAAATAGCAGAACCAAGGTATGTATGTCAATATCAGAGCACTTTGTTTGCAGACAAAATACCACCTTGATGCCTCAGACAAAGTTGGGAACAACTCACATTTGAAGAACAGGAGAGATGTGGCTGATTCTCTTCAAAATTCAAGGTTAGATGGGACAACAGTCTGACTACTCAATGATCTGATGTTTCAGCAATCTTGTTCTGTACTGAAAGCTACCTATATAAATTATGACAAAATGGCTGAAATCCAATTGCTTTGTTAAGCAAAAGGTGTAATTCTAGGATTCTCAAGTGTGTACTAAGGCAATAGACTCACACGACGCCAAGATCCCAGCAATGATCAGTTACGTGCCAGCTAAAAACAACTGAATGACACTCCTTTTGCCTTCCTCATGTGTAATAAAGCAATAGGATTTCATCCAGTCCAGCAGCCATGACTGGTAAGAGTAGTTCCTCATCTGCGGAATGTGGTTTCCTTTGTACTAATTAGTAAATATTAAGGCGAGGAATGTTTAATAGAGTTATAACAAAGGAATCGACTGTGCGACTGAACAACAACAAAACAAATACAGAAGAGTTTTTATTTTATTCTTTCATCACACACCATAATAAATTTGATTGGTTTGATTGATTGTAAAGGTTTAGCTCCAATTGCTAATCCCTGAAAAGCAGATTTGCTGAAGCAATTGTATAAAGGTGTCAATAAAGTCTTATGTAAATCCTGTTGGTTCACTGGGTCTACTTTAATTGGAACTAACAACTGGATTTAGGAAGGAATGTTTTGATCTTATTAACTATAATTGTCAACAGATTTCTGAAGACACATATTGCATTTTGTATGATTGTATTATTAATACAGAAGCAATGCTGATAGCTACTGGACATTTCAGCTAGGAGTGGTATAAAGTGCTATTTATTGTCAGATCTCTTTGTGAAATGAAACTGTGAAGGGGAGAGAAGTGTCAGAGAAGGTGTAAGTTGTAGAAATGGTGATGAAAAACTGAGGAAAGAAGGAAACACACCTTCAAAGAAAGGAAGTCCCCAAGGAAGAATCACTGGTGTCTAATAAAACATCCTTTGAAAATGAACTGGAGTTGAAACTTTCTCTTATCACATAAAAATTGGGGATCAAATACAGCTATAGACAAAGTGCCAAGGGCAAATAAGACAGCTGTTCAGGTGGATATAATTCTCAGTGTATTTCAAATAAATTCTTTACCAGTTCAGGTGGGTGGTGGGTGGTGGGTGGAATTATACTTGAAAGCTTAATAAAAGTCAGTGTGACCATCATGACAAGCAACTTCCCATTGAAGAGAAATGTGAAGATGATTGCTAAGCTGCGATGGGATGGATCAGTTGAGGATTTACTCATGCACACTTCTTCTTTCATGTCCCAATCAAACACTGGACTGACAAAATGAAGCTATTTTCTTCTCTTTGTCATTGTCCAATCCTAAATCCTCATTGGTGCATGTATCTGGTAGTAATCAGCAGACCAGTAAATGATCCAGATTCTATATCTCTCCACATTTACACAGCATGTTGTCCACCAGCAGCCCCCACTTGAGCATTTAGGAACTCCAACCCTCAGCCTATTCAGAGTCCTCCAAGTGATGTAGGAGAGGTTGAATTCCTCAACTATATCCCCTTTAACAATGTTCCTTGTCCAGTTAGCTCCTTCCTCCTCCTTCTAAATTGGTTTTGCTCTTGTGTACCTTCAACAATGTTTGTTCATGCCATAAAGCTCATCCTGGATCTGAGTCAGTGGAGTTGAGGCTCCTATCCATTCAGAGGGTGTTGAGGGTCATTCTCTTGCTTAGTTCTCTCAACATCTGCTACTACTTCTCTCCTTATCTTAGGTGGACTCATACCAAACAGAGGGTATATTTTCTCAACTGGTGTAGGTTTGAGGCATCCAGTTACTCTACACATGGCTTCATTAACAGCGATGACAACTTGTCACTTCATCAGCAGCAATGTCAACCCATGGGCACTGAAAGGTAAGGATAGGGAAAATGCTGTGGAATAACTGATTTGTATTTGCTGCTACAAACCCACCTACTTTGAGTGCATATAGTGCTGTTAGTCATTTCTTCCTGAGTGGAGAGTGGATTCAGCATATACCTCATATGGCAAACCATCCTTGGATTCAAGCTTTCTTTTGCATTCTTCCCTCTCACCAAGTATGTCATATGACCCAAGCTTAACCAACAGTTTCAGCTCTGGATGCTTGGGACAAATTCTACTGCTCCCATGAGCAGAAAAGTACACCTTTGCCTTTCCACTCTTAAACCATCTATACTTTCAACTTATACAGTGGTGCAAGATTGTGCATCTTTATTATTGATGGTGTTTATACTGCACATTTAACTAGCAAGGAGTGGCACTTTTCAGTTCACTTTTCAGTACTTTTTCCATATCACATTTTCTTCTTCATAAATGTCAGAGAAATAACTTCTGATTTTTAGAAATTAAAAGAAGAGAAAAGTGACATGGATAGATTCACCTATTCAGACTTTGAAGTGCAAGTTTAAATCCCTAGGTGTTCAACGTTGTTTCTGGGATACTTTTCTGCTGTAATTCCCAATGTTGCCACCAAGGGCTAATGATATTGATAATGAACCTTTAATTAAACTGCACACCTCTGTTTCCCAGATCTCCACCAATTCTGAATATTGTTCTTAGATTGACCTAGGCCATGTTCATTTCGTTAGAAGAAATTAATGTGCAAAGCATTTGTGCTTTTTTGTGTGATTATTAGCGGGGGATTAGCAAAAACAAAGGGTGCAGGACATTTCCTATTCAATCTGTGGTTTGAGGGATAAAATGCAATATTGGCTCATTTTCATTATACAAGAGAAAGAGCATAATTTCCTGTTCTCTCAGTAAGTCTTGTATTATCCACAGGGGAGCTGTTATTATCTACATAATGTACTGAGGCATCTGCAATTAAGCTTACCATTCATATTAGTCTCCCTTGATTTAAAGTCACTTTCATTTAAATCGATAAAATTAAATTAGCCATTTCTACCAGGCCACAAAGAATTTTCCTCTCCTGATAATGTTTAGCAGACCATTCTTTTACTGCTTCACCCTCCTGTACTGTGGCTAAGATCCAGTAAAGGGGAACTGTGCATAGATGCAGATGCCTATATGTGGATTTCTATGCAAATCACATCAAAATGGAAATCCACAGAGCAAGGCCTAACCGGAGGTGACCCCTCTTTCATGCTACACAGCTGTGCCAGAGCTGCAGGTTCTTCAGGGCACATGGAAGGGACGTATTTGCCACCCATGTCAGGCTGCACAGCTGCAGTGATTAGTTCCTGCACTGCAGACTGCATCTTTTATGTCAGTGTTGGGAATGTGTAAACTTTATGGATTATGTTAAAACACCAGTCCCCTCATCCATAAGCGGCATAGACAAAGAAGCAAGATTATGAGGGTTACAAGCAGCTAAATGGCCACATGTTCCCCATCCTAGTTTAATGCAGTGTAACTGGAAGGAATGAAAGATGGAGAAAAAAGTAACAGATCATATTGGTATGACTGTTATACCCAGGTCTGAGTTTTCATGGACTCAGGTGAAGAAGAGATTCAGGCTGTCCTACTCAAAAGAGAACTTCCTTTCACAACTTTGCTGCTGAAGGATGAGGGATTACGGCTGATCTCAAAGTCTAGGGACAAGTCTCAGTCTGTTGCCTTTTCTTCACTACTGTGGACACCAACAGTTATAGTATCAGATAGGAGCCCTTAAAGCAGTGGTGGCCAACCTTGACACTCCAGGTGTTCTTGGACTTCAATTCCCAGAAACCCAAGTCAGCAGTCCTGTTGATCAGGGCTTCTGAGAACTGAAATCCAAGAACATCTGGAGTGCCAACGTTGTCCATCACTGCCTTCAAGGGAACAGAAGCCAGATCCTCAAAAGAAGCAAGATCAACAGTAGATCATGGTGGGCAAATCTTTCATCATTGCCAACAATGATGAAATATTTTCAGTTGGTGAAGTTCGATGGGAGCTCTCCATTGTCCTGAACTAGCTTGAATTCAGCCATCTGATTAACCAAATTGCCTGCAACCTGCTTTTGCCAATGTAAACTTACGAGCAACCTTTTTGTTTAATCTGGCTGTCACTTTGCTTATGTGGTCTAAAGCAGTGACAGACCAGAATACATGTTCACATTTTAAAAGAAAAGAAAAACAAAGCAAAACAAAACAAAACATGAAAAACACTGTAATCTGGGTGCCAGTTATATCTGTTGAATACTGTCAAAATGATTTGGACAGACAAGGCTCTGACTGAGTACAAAAATCCCCCCCCCCCCAATTTTCAGTTCAATCTATTTTCAGCGCTATACAGGATGAAAGTTAAATTCTGTCACTTCTTGAAATTTTCCCATAGAACTCTCTTGGCAGGGTTTTCCCTCTTGGCTCTGTGATGGATTATATCATTTGTATTAAAAGTGAAATATTGATAAAATAAAAAGTCAATTTCAGACCTGGTGTTAATGGAGCTCTGGATCTTTGCAGTCTCATGAGCCTGCAGCATCTCTCTCTTAGTTTTTTGGAACAAAACAAATACAAAAGCAGCAGAAAAACACACACAACATATTCTAAAAAATCTTAATATTATACGATAACACAACTCAGCCATAAATAACACAATTATGCAAAAAAGAATGCTTCCCCCACATCATTCCTAGATATACTCAAAGTGCCATTTTATTTTCTGCTTACAGAGTTCCATTTCCCTTCCAACACCATATTGTAACTTGTGAAGATGCACACACTTTCCTGTTTATTAATACGTAATCAATTAATTCTCCTCAACTATTTATAAATATGTTCCTGTTTACCAACACCTTCTTTACTTTAAGATAATAGTGGAACCTTGGTTAACAAATGGCTCAGTTAACATAAAAAAATCGCATAACAAAAGGAAATCCATAAAAAATAGTGGCTTGGTTTAAAGATTTTTTTTCCAGAATTGATTAATTGGTTTTCAATGCATTCCTATGGGAAACCACATTTTGGTTAAAGTATTTTGGTTTTCAATGCATTCCTTTGAGAAATTGCATTCAATGCATTCCTAAGGGAAATTCAGTTAAAGTAATTTTTGCTGTAAGAAAACATCCTGGAGAATGCATTAATTATGTTAACAGAGGTTTCACTGTATGTATTAATTTTTCATTAATGGCTACATTCCAAACTTTTTTGTACCATATTGAGTTCTTGTGGCAACCTCATCTCAGACAACAACTTTTCATACTCCTATCCAAGGAATATGTCATGCAATTAGACCATGCCACTAAGAACACCAAGTCTAGTCATGCCTAGATTCTATTGTGAACATAGACTAAAAGGAAATCCAAACTGCACTTGAGTAAAATTAAGATATCTAAGAACATCAGATGTAATAAACTACTAAGGTATAGTTTATTTAAGGCTCTCTACAGCAGGAGCTAAATGACAGCATAATGTACATGGGAGCACTTAATAAAACTACAGCTTTCAACCAGAATTATTTCTTTGCTAACATAGAAACTGTTCATGTCCATTTATAGTTAAGAACATCTATGCAGCAAGAAATATTTGCCCTGTAAGAATGGATTTAAACAGCCACTACGTGTCTAAGGAAAGGGATAATCTTACATGGGTTGAGCAACTTTAGTGAGTCTGGGGACCGATTTAATGTCACAGGACTTTTTCTGAGGGCTGCACAGACCAAGAGAAATGCAAACATTGAAGTTGGCTATGGTTAGAGGTCTACTTTTGAAACTGAGTATTTTAGAGGCTCAGCAATGCAGAAGGAAAAAGCAGGAAATTTAAAAGATGAAACACCACTTATTGAAACTTACAGGAGTGGCATTTCACCTTTTTTGCACCAAGAAAGAGAGGCCCAGGGAGGCCTGGGGCAGAAATGGTGTTTGATAGCTGAATATACATGAGGACCTACATTTTGAAAACTAAATAGGATAGAATGCAAATGGAGAATTCCTGTAGTGAAAAGAAAAGAAAATCTTAGTTGATCAGGCCCCTGGCATGAACAGTTTGGGCACCCCTGCTTTATAGACTACAGCAAAGCTTTTGAGTGTGTACTGTAAATCAGGAGAACCTATGGGTTGTTCTGAAAGCAATGGGTATGCCTCAACACCTGTTTGTCCTGATGTATAACCTGTAAATCAGGCAAGAAGCTACTTTTAGTACAGAATATGGTTTCCTATGGGCAAAGGTGTAAGACAAAGGTGCATGTTGCCCATTTATCTGTTTAATGTACTGTACAGTCAAACCTCGCATAACGAGTGTCTCGCTTAGCGAAAAACTCGTATAACGAGTAAGTTTTTTGCTAAGCAGTCTGACTCGCATAACGAAAATTTTCATTATTCGAGTCGGACTTTCCCTATGGAAAAACTCGCATAACGAGTTTTTCCCCTTGAAATGCTCGTTATGCGAGTTTTTCTATAGGAATTTTGTTTGTTTCGCATAGCGAGCAACCTCGCATAGCGAGCAACCTTGGAGAACGAATTAAATTCATTATGAGAGGTATTACTGTATATGCAGGACATTTATGGAAAGCTAAAGTATATTCAGATGAAGGTGGACTAAAACCTTGTTGAAGAAACATCAGTAATATAAGATCTGTAGATGATACCATCTTGCTGGCAGAATGGAGCAATGGCATGAAAAAAACTTTTACCAAAAGTGAAAGAAGAAAGTATCAAAGCAGGACTGCAATTGAACCTTAAAAAGATAAAAAAATCATGCTTGAGCACAGGACCATGGAATAAACTGGAGTTTCAGAAGCACCATTCAGCAAATGATGCAATCGATCTAACTGAGACTGGGAAATGGATTTAGGTCAGGGATTCTCAACCTTCAGCCCATGGGCCAGATGCAGCCCGTGGCACCAGTTCATGTGCCCCCCACTGCCTCCACCACACCAGGAAGTGCCATGTGGTGGAGGAAAGGCAAAATGGCAGAGCATGACCTGGACCCCAGCTTAAAAAGGTTGAGAACTCCTGATTTAGGCCATTGTCAATTATTGAATATAAAATCTTAAGTATAATGGTGATAGAGCTTAACTCAGGGGTGGCCAATCGTGGTGCCCCAGGTGTTCTTGGACTTCAATTACCAGAAACTCAAGTAAGCACATCTGCTGATCAGGGCATCTGGGAATTGAAGTCCAAGAACACTTAGGACACCGAGGTTGGCCAAATCTGGCTCAACTGGTCAATCATCATGTTCTATGCAAAAGACCAGAGATTCAACATTTCTAGGAAGAACAAAAAAAACCTGAAATATTGGAAAACTGCCTTTTGTCTTACTACAACATACTAGGCAGAATTCTTAGAACATTAAACCAAGTTGTTATTTTCACTTTTTATTTTAAATACATCTATCATTATGACAATGGAGAAGTTAGGGCAGCCTAATAATAAACTAAGGTGCTGTAGTGAAGAATCCCCATACACTTCTTGGAAATAAGTGGGTTGAAGATATTTTTAAGGCAGAAATTAGTTATTTTGTGTTCTAGCAACTAGGCCAGAAGTTCTCAATCTTTTTATGATGGGGGCCGGGTCACACTCCCTCAGACAGCTTCGGGGGTCAGACAGCCATTTTGCCCTTCCTCCACCACATGACACTTCCTGGTGTGGTGGAGGCAGTGGAGGGGCACATGAAATAGTGCCATGGGCCATATCTGGCCCATGGGCCACAGGTTGAGAATCTCTGAACAAGGCTTCACAAAATAAAAATATTATCAAGTCATGCCATTCAGAGAATGAACTCTGACTGCTCGATTTCTTCCTATCAGCATAGCTGTAGTTGTGTTGCTAAGTATGGTTTGGAAGCCAGACAGCTTACAAAGAGACTAACATGTCAATAGGCACACATGAGAACACACACACACACACACACACACACACACACACACACACACACACACACAGAGAGAGAGAGAGAGAGAGAGAGAGAGAGAGAGTCCAATTAAACATTAATACATTTACCACAGTTATCAATTTTAATCTGTTTTACCTAAAGATATAGTTATATTACTATGGCTTTTTCAAACAGAAGGGAAATTATTCTTATTATGCTTTCAAGTGACCTTTTTGAAAAAGGGATCCAATATTCAAATTGGATATTGGAAATTCAAATCATCTCCCCACTGCATTTTTTGCATTCTTTACAATTTGAATATGGATCACATGGCTAAGCTTCCTTGTTTGGCCATTAAATAGATCAGTGTTTCCTGTTCTTTGCTTTGTTTTTTGCATGTCTTGACTAGATACTTTAACTTTGATGCAAGTTAATTGGTAAGAGATTTCTTAGTTGTGAATAATTTGTGAACCTAATTTCATGTCATGTTTACCATGTTTGCAATCCCATGGAAATAGCCATTGTTGATGTGCAAAGTAATGAGACTGCTTAAAAGGGATTCTGCAATTATCACAGTTTGCCCCTTGTTTTATTTGCCTTTGTAAGAGGATAATCCATTACAGTGAACCTTGTGAATACTAAAGGTATAATTTAAGAATCCAGAGCACAGGTTAAGAATTTCAGTTTTCTTTTATGTGCAGTGCATTTTGCTTTAAGCTTCCAAAATACTTTCATCATATTTGATGGAAACACAAAAACTAAACAATATCAACAACTGAAGGCAACTGAAGAGGATCTAAATTTAGGGTTGATGTCAAGTAGATGATTACTGAACATATAAATCAACCATTTTCCTTCTAGCTAAAAGTTTGGAGGAAAACATATTGGGCTATCCCATGATTACCTTATAATAATCCTATAAGTGAGTTTAGAAAAGAGACCGTAATTCAGGCAGCCATTGAGCTTTCATGATCAAACATGCTTTTGAATCCAAAACTCAAGAGCCAGGTCCATTGTCAGGCAATGTGAGCTTTAAATATTAGGTGGCAGACATCACAAGCAACAGACAGGAGGACTTGCTCTGCGCACAATCTATATGTCTACCTACATCGTGGTTCCCAAGAACCCATGCTGCTGTCAAATGTGGAGGATCACAAGCAACAGCGGACAACTGGTTTCTTCTGCTTGATATGTGGCAGCTTGCACTCCAGTCAAAACCATTACCCACCCACCCACTTGTGACAACTGCTAATAGCCAACAGTTTATAGGATTTGACATTGCTTCTACTATGTGCAGGGGAAGGAGGAGGTAGTCCTTCTTTTGATGGGTTTTCTGCTGGCAAGGGAAGGCATTGAGACACTAAGTGTGCTTTTTGTGTTTTTGCCCACTCTCCCTCCTTCCTTGCTGGTTATGGGTGCTTCACATGCTCCTCATGTTGATCCATCTTCCCATCCTGTTGTTTCCTTTGAGCAGGGCTGGCTAAGAGGGAAAAGATTTTGCCTTCTTTCTATTTTTATGCCCATTGGGAGAATGAGAAGCAAGGCAACCAGTGAGGTGGAGCAACAGCTTGTCCATCCCAAATTATTGTGTCAACCCTCTTCCTCCTCCTCATAGTGTTGCCTGCCTGATTATCATGCCTCTGCAACACTCACTAGAAGTTATTGTGATGAAGCAGGAAAATCCTTCAAAACAACCTCTGGTGACAGAACCTAATACATTAAGTGTGCCAAAAACTTGTGGCTCACCAGAGCTTCCTCACCCAATCTATTCTAGGAACTAGGAGTTCATTTCAAAATAGTTCTGAAGCACTGCTATGGATGCTGCTCTTACTCTTAATATTATCATCATTGTTATTTTACTTCAGCAATGCAGTGCTATCCATTTACATTAATATATTAAATTAAGTAGGCAAGTGTTCTTTATAGAAAGATTGACTCAGATCATACACCATTAGATGTTATATATATTGAGACTTATAGTGGATAAGATGCTGACTTTGATCATCAGAAGGTCAGCAGGACAGGATTTCAAGACCCGAGTGCTGCACGATGGATTGAGTGTCCGTTGTTTGTCCCAGTTCCTGCCAACCCACCAATTCAAAAGTCAGAAATTGCAAATAGGTAAATAGGTACTGCTTCAGCAGGTGAGGTAGCAGCATTCAATGCACTCCAGCATCTAGCCATGCCTGCCACATGACCATGGAAACATCTGCAGATGCAGACAGTGCTGGCTCTTTGACTGTACGTAAGCACCACCCTCTAGAGTCGGACATGGCTGGTTTTTGAGACCTATATTGAGACTTGGTGTTATTTCATACATACAATAAACAACTACATCTGTAAAGAAGCATGTTGCCAAGAGACAGAACTGGGGAGTAACATCACACTCCTCCCACCCCAGCTCCTGCCCTCCAGGAATTCCTAGGGCTGCCCTGATGCCTAGACTACAGGATTAGTTCTCTGTACCTCCTGCAGCTCTGATCCCTGGCTGGAGCACAATCCTGAAAGGGAAGGCTTTCTCAGGCAAGGTATACTGTGTGGTTGCACTTCATTATGGCAGCTGACTCTCACAACGCTTGTTCTCTCATTGTTCTGACTGAGCTTGAGAACACAGGTTTGGATCTAGCACCACAGCACACCCAATGGAACCCACTATCAAAAATTGACTTTTTAAAAATTGAAATTACTGGGTGTAAAAGAAAAGCAATGTGAAGTGGGGAAAAGAACAGTAAGCAGTGTGCAAAAGTAAGCACACTAACTTTCACATGCTAGGACACACGGTGGGGAACTAAAAAAGCTGTTACTCAAAAGCCAGAACTTTAAAAATATGGAGTAAATATACCAGTTCTCCAAAACCTAACCAAATCAAAGAGAAGTTAAGGGTAGAACCTCCCAGCCGAAGGAACTAATAGCCTGCAAAACAAGAGCTACAGGCTTCCCTTGACTAACAATGTAACCTCATCCATTGGCTGGACCAGGCAGCATAATGCTCTGGGGAGATTATCCAAATTCCTAGCTACCTTTCATACCCATAGCGTCCACTTTTTATATGTTTATCTCCTTGCCTGATCACAACTGGCCAATCAACTATGGGGGGATGCCAAGGTTGTGTCATGATCTTACCCAGCTGCAACCTGCTACTTAGTCAAATTGTCTTTGGTCCAGGTGTTCATAACAAGTCCCCCCCCCCTTGCTACTGTGTCTTGTGGCTGGCCTTATTGACAGGGAAAGATAAGGCTCTTCCAACCTTTCATGCACCTAAACTTCACACCCCCAGGGGCTAGTGGGTTTCTCCTTTTGCTCTTATCCCAAGCTGTTAACTGTTGAGGGATCATTTCTTCATACATGTTCTTGTTTCTTTTGCACAGAGCCAGTGGGGAAAAAATGTGAGTCTTGTTGAAATAAAACTATCTTGTTCTAGGTTTTTCTTTCATCTTGTCATTTTCAGAAACAGTTGTACATACAGTGTTCTGTGCAGAGTGAGTCTTCTAAGGATAATGCACGATAGGGTAGATGATGAAATGTAAAATCTTATTAATATAAATCAATTCTTCTCTGGAATTAGTTGAAGAATGCTGAAGGTCAGGGAGAGCAGTCTGAAATAAAATGTTGCTTTAAAAACTAATTTGTTTTTCTGAAACATAATGGAAAGATTTGAGATAGTGATGAATCTTCTGAAATAACATTGGTCTTTAAAACAACTCTGTCCATATTAAGAACAATATACACACTAAGTCTTTTTATATTGAAATTGGGGTGTGTGTGTGTCTGTCTGCCATTTCTCTCTCAAACCATCTCCCTGAATATTGCAGCCCCTTGTTCAAGCTCTCTAATCTGTTCATGATTTTCCCAGCATCCTTTGCCTTTAAGAACCAAAACAGACAAACATACAAGGTTATCACAGAAGGCATGGTGGGGTGTTGAGAAATATACAAATAACCCACCCAGAACTTCCAATTCTTAAATAAAGCACTAGTAATCTGAATTTGGGGTAAATTGTGCAATTTGTGCAATCTATAATGTTGCGCAAAGCCAGGGAATTTGTGAAAAATGGTTCAAAATTGCACAAAAATGACAGTTTTGCGCCATACATTATTACTACTCTGGTTCATTCATAATCTCACAAATTGACTAATGTAATGCTCTCTATATGGGACTGCCCTTGTGCCTGATACAGAGGCCTCAATTGGTTCAGAATGCAGCAGCCAGTTTGGTAATAGGAACAAAGAAATTTGAGCACATTTTCCCAGCCTTGGCAAATCTGCATTGCCTTCCTGTTCCTTTCTGTATGAGGTACAGGGGGTTATCTCTAACATATAAAGCTTAATATGGTTTAGGATTTTATTATCTGTCAGAATGTCTCTCCCACAGAATGGCTGCCCACATTACTCACTCATCAGTCAGCACAGCTCCAGGTGCTCACAACAAGAATGGTGAGAAAGGTTATGAAAGGAGCAGAGCCTTCTGGGTAGCGGCACCTACATTATGGAACTCCCTCCCAGTGGAGCTGCACCAGGACCCATCCTTTGGGTTATTTGAAAAATAACTGAAGATTATTCTTCAGTAATTCTTTAAAGATAATTTTCAGGACACCATAAGGAGGGAGGGAGGGGGTGGCTGATGCCTGTCGAGAGCTATATGAAATTATTTATTACCTTTTCTGGCAATGAGAACAATGCTGCAGTTCTACATAATCTTTCAGGCAATGGTTGAAACAAGCAAATATATCTCTATATCTTTACATATGGAGTCACAGTTTCAAATTATGCAGAAAGCATGGATACATCGAGCAGATTCTTGTTTCCAAAGTGAATATGGTAGGAAATGTATTGCAGGGGTCAAGGATTAAGAATGTGGCCTTGTTCTTATTCTCATATAATGGTAACAAGAGGAGATAAAAATGAATCAGAATGGCTTTTTTGCATAATTATTTTGACATTATACTTGCTGTCCTGTTCTTCCTTCAAGAAAAAAAAAATTCATATAGCAACTTCATTTTGTTTTATCTTTGCAATATACTTCTGAAGCAATTCAGATGTTGGGGGCTGTTCAAGTGGATATATCAAGTTCTCTGGGTGGTTTATAATAAATTTTAGTTGTTCCACAGCGTGGGTTTTGTTCAACTAAGATATTGGCTATAACTGCAGGTTATTATTGCTTTTTAAAATCATGGTGCACTTTTATATTGCAACAGGCAGATTTTTGAAAAAAGAACTATTCCCTGTGTGTGATAAAGAGAAATACTTCTAGATCAGTGATTCCCAACCTGAGGTATGCATATTCTCAAGGGTTCATACCAGGACCTTTAGAGCAGGGGTTCCCAAACTACAGCCTGGGGGCCGGATCTGGCCCCTGATGCCAATTCATCTAGCCAGTGGTGGGCTCCTTAAAAATTTACTACCACACTGTGGGTGTGGTATGGTAGGTGTGGCCAGGGGAAAAGCCCTGTGTTGCACCTGAATTAGGACTACTTTGTTTCAAAATTTGGATGGGCCAGAATTTCTGCGCCAGTTCTGTGAACTGTGCGAACCTTCTGATGCCCACCACTGCATCCAGCCCTTGTCGCTCCCAGAAGTGGAAATAAAACACGCCTGTATGGGTGTGTTTTACTTTCACTTATGAGATCAATGAGGGCTTCGCGGGCCGGATGAATTGATGTTGGGGACAGGATCCAGCCCCTGGGCCATAGTGACCAGCCCCCTGAACCACATGACCAGCTCACAGCCCAAAAAGTTTTGGCACCACTGCTTTAGGGCTACATGTGAGGGAAATGCATAGTGACAAAAGAAGACACATACAGAACATCAAAAGAAGCTAGATTTCTGAGGAGATTTCTATGGTTGTTCAGAGAAAAGACATTGAACTCCTGCTAGGTAAAGCCCTGAGGAAACAAATGGAATTGATGTAAGACAGAGACGTACATTATGGTTTTAGGTAAACCATGTGAGAACTACCAGACAAACATCTCCAACCTTCCATAGCCCTCAATGGCTGGGTCCATTCTATCTCCAGACGAGGAGCTGATGGGGCAAAGTTGCGGCTTCTGTGAGTTGTGTCATGTCAGTTACTTGAAGAAAGGAATTAAGTAGGTGGGATGAAGAATGAATCAGGCCAGAAGATGCTAGACAAGTGGCTAAGATGCTGACTGGGAGGTGGAAGGTCAGCAGTTCAATTCCTGAGTACTGCAGGGCAGAATGAGCTCCTGTCTTTGTCCCAGCTCCTGCCAACCTAGCAGTTTGAAAGCAAGTAATTGCAAGTAGATAAATAGGGACCATTTCAGTGGGAAGGTAACAGCATTCCATGTGCTTCGGTGTCTAGTCATGCCTGCCACATGACCACGGAAACGTCTGCAGAAGTAGACAACGCTGGCTCTTTGGCTTTGAAACAGAGATGAGCACTGAACCCTAGAGTTGGATACAACTGGCTTTCGAGTAAGGGAAACCTTTTCCTTTACTAGACATAGACACTGAGGTGGACTGACATAAGAACTGGATATGTGTCTGTTAATATGAGAGGTACAGTTTCTGCAAATTGGCTGCCAAGGCCACCTGTAGTTTTTTCAGATTACTTTGTATTTAGATTTTTTTAAAAAAACAAACCTTTTAAGGCTTCTTACAAAGAAGGAAAAGTTATTCCTTCATTTCATCCCTGTGTGTTGATAAATAAGCATGAAACTTACCCATGATTTGCTTCTACACTATTTTGGTCTCATCCTATATACATCTATGCACAGTGATGGGATGTCAAAAATTCTACTACCACGCCATGACGTCACGGACGTCATGGGCGTGGCCAATGTCATGACGTCATGACGTCATGGGCGTGGCCAATGTCATGACGTCATGACGTCATGGGCGGAGCCAACGTCATGACATCATGACGTTGTGGGCAAGGCCAAAATAAAATAAAATAAAATAAACACGCACACAGACCCATAAATAACTTAAAGAAATAAAATAAATAAAATAAAAATTAAATAAAAGTACAACCACCCACCCAAAACACAAATAAATCACCCACCCACCCTAAATATAAAAGCCTCACTTACTTTCCTTGGCACCGACGAACCTCCATGTGGCCCGGGGCCACCCGGCAAGGCACGCTGCCCCCGACTGCGGCCGTTTCCTCCTACGAAGGCCGCAGCTGGCCCTGCAGCCGCCGGCCATGGCTGCCACAGCCGCCTACAGCCCCTGGCCAGCCATCGAGCTCCCATGGGCACGTTGGTGCTTGCCCGGGCCGTCCACCCGCGCCACGCCCTCCTAGGGACTTGGGCCCGACAAACCCCCATGCCCTGGGTAAGCCCGGCGGGGCTCGCCACCGCCGCATCCTCCTCCGCTGGGCGCCTGCAGCTTCCTCGGGCCGGTGCCTTTTCGGCCCGGCTCTGGCTGCGGCCACGGGCGGCCAGGGCCTGCGGGCAGCAGTGGGTATGGGGGTTTGTTGGGCCCAAGTCCCTAGGAGGGCGCAGTGCAGGCGGATGGCCCGGGCAGGCACCAACGTGCCCGTGGGAGCTCGGTGGCCGGCTAGGGGAGGTGCCCTTCTCTTAGGGCTGCCGCCGCTGCTGCAGCCGGAGCCACTCTAAAAAGGGGCGGCTCCAGCTTCGGAAGAATTTTTTTTTAAAATTGGAGCCATTTGGCTCCAATTTAGTGCGCATGACCAGAAACTCAATTTGACGCATGCGCAATGCGTCAGATTGAGTTTCTGCGCATGCGCAGTCAATTGGAGCCATTTTAGCTCTGATTTTAATTTTTTTCTTTTCTTTCGGTGAGGCGTGCGGAACCGGACGCCTCAAAAGTGAACTCCCCTCCCGGAGAACCCTCCGGGATTGGTCCTACTGGTTCCAAGGAACCGTCTGGAACCGGGGACATCCCATCACTGTCTATGCAGTACATATGGTTCCCAAATGTGCTGTTGCTGGTGTTCTCACCTCAGTTGGACAGCAAGGTTGAAATCTCTTGATGGTGGTGGTGGCGACAGTAATGTCAGCTTCTTTTGCAGCCAGTGCAATTTTCCTGTTGGCAGTACAGCAGGAAAGATGTTGAAAAGTGTAAGAAGGAAGTATGGATCACAGCCATAGTATTAAAATCTACCCCTTCAAATAATAATGGAATGAATTGAAGAATCCTGGATTCAGTGGGAGAGGAGGAGGAGGAGGCAAAAAATCTTGCCATGTCACATATCATGTATGTGTTTGAACCTAGACAAGCTTTATAATATGTGGATGATAGGAAAAAATAATATAATTGGTGTCAGATCTAATATATTTTGGAGGACAAATGCTCCCTCTGCAACAGGTTATGTTTTATAGTTGATCCACTGAATATTATAGAATAAGATTAGTGCCCTCCTTTGCATTGAACTCAAGTCACTATTCAGTACCACAGGCGCACCAGGCTAACTGTCAATATTATTTTCCATCTCTCTTATATGGAAAAGTCAATCTGTCTGAACTTCATCATCATAACTCATTCCAGCACAGCTTGCATCTGAACAACAGTCAGGGCTCAGTGTCTAAAAATAGCTGTGCTTTGAAACACAGAGATTGCTGCAGCAGTTCACAGATCAACAACCATCTTATCCAATTCCTAGGAGAAGGAGGGGGGCATTATAATATTTTCAAAATGTTAATCCAAACATAGGAACAAATGCTAATCAACAGTTAAAGCAGTGACTGCTTCTTCTCTTACCATATTAAGTAGTATAATCAGTCTTTGTCAATTAGATTTTGGCCAGGTTAAAAAATATTAAGAGATTATTCTCCTTATTATTGTTTCCACAGAAGGATCAGAAAGAATGTCATGTTCCATTGGTTGTAGTCAACGGCAGAAATCTTATTATACAATTTGCTCTGGTTGTTTACAATTAAAAACTACAGTGGGAAGGAGGAGGACCTATTATGCCAGAAAATAATATATAATTATTTACTACTCTTTGAAACAGGAGGCAAAGTGTAGATTGAAGTATAACAACCACTGACTTCATGAGACCTGAATGAAAGAAGCTTGGTCCTGAACACCAGGTGTGTGCATGCATGTGCATGTGTGTGCACATTTGTGTTTAAAAATGTGATTCTGTAGAACGCTAGTGCTTGCCCTCCATCAGCAAATGAGACAGAAGTAGGAAAGGCCACAAAACATAAGCAAATTGAATTAAAATGACAAATGAATGCATTCAAGTATCTAACACTGGAGTTCTCAACCTTTTTGAGCCGGGAGCCTTCCTCCACCACATGGGACTTCCAGGTGTGGTGGAGGCAGTGGGGGGCTACATGAAATAATGTCGTGGGCCGCATCCAGCCCACAGGTCCCAGGTTGAGAATCCCTGATCTAACAACTCCTTAGCAAAGGAAATATTGTTGCTTATCCCTAC
Source organism: Furcifer pardalis (assembly GCA_030440675.1). Classification (NCBI taxonomy): domain Eukaryota; kingdom Metazoa; phylum Chordata; class Lepidosauria; order Squamata; family Chamaeleonidae; genus Furcifer; species Furcifer pardalis. Next base: position 66,675,515 of record CP126896.1, read on the forward strand.
GTAAATACAAGGGAACCCATAGTTCCAAAATTGCCAGGAAGAATACAAATGCAGGGAGGATACTTACCTTACCACGTGGGAGTCAAGCCCTTACCAAAACAGCTGGCATTTAAAAACCTGGTGGTTTTTTCTCCCTAAAAAAGACACATACATTTAGCAGACTAGGAGAAACAGAGACTTGGTCACAAATCAGTGTCTTACTTGATTCCAGAACTCGGATAGCTTATACAGAAAGAAAGGGAAGCTTCTCCTGAGAGACATAGAAAAATGGAGGGACACATTGGAAAGAGTTTTCCAGACAATACACAATTTTTATGGTGCATTTTGACCACACATCTCCTGTTTTCTTCTCAGCTTGCTACCAGCACAGAGAATAGAGATAGTTTACTCAGAACAAGGTAAATGTCAAAGGCCTGGCTATTCTTATCCAGATCTATATCAAAAATTAATTAGAAATAAGAATTTTTAATACCTCATGCAATTTTTACTACAATGTCACTCCTCATTTTTCAGGAAAGGGCAGCAGTAGCACATGAGGGACAGAAAGGAAAGGAGAAGAAGAAAAAGCCCTTTTCCTGTCTGTCTGTTTATTTGTTTGCTTCTCACTACAATTAATGCAAACCCACTACTCCAGGCAGCTCACATTACATAACTGACAATAATATAGAAAATCACAATAGTTGTTAATTCATACGAATAAAAACAAAACTAACTCAGTACAATAATACAACAAATACAAATAAGTAATGTAGTAAATAATGACTAGGAGAGAATCGTGATTAATTTTAATGTATTCAATTATTTGGCAAAGTGCTATATTGGAAACAGCTGTAGTTTGCAAGAGGAGCTTTCAGGGGCTATGGGTAGAGGCACCACTGCCATCTCTTGAAGCACTTCCTCTGGTGGAAGAAGCTGCATCTGTTATCGGTGACATACACATTCACATATCCCAAACCATGTTTTTTTTTTTTTAAGACATTAATTCAGGAGTTTGTGCAAAATAAATGGGCCCCAGAGGACAGTTGAGACAATCCACTTGCCAGCCAAAATACTGTGCTCTTAGCTTTGCATCACGGAGTCACTGATCTTTAAATTGATTTCAAACCTGGCAAATCCAACACAAATGTAGGACTTTGTACAAATGTAGTCAAGCCCATAGTCTTATCATTAGACATTTATGCACCTTTTCTTGTTACATCGACTAAAATCATGCTACTTAAGCTGCAGCATAACTTTGGGGTTACAAATTTTCTTGTGTTAAAAAAATTCATTATATACACCATCAGCTGGATATTGAGCTGAATGACTGCAATGTTCATCCCCATTTCTAACGCACTGTTTGCATTGCATTGATATTAAATCCCAAATGATTTTGGCCAACGGCCCTCAAATAGTCAGATAGTTTAGTATGTCTGTTACTGTACTTCTATAATTTTAAGCTTTCACATGCTTATTACCTCTTTCCCTATAAACATAGTATTATATAAATATAAAATGGCATTTTTGCCACACTCCACAATTTTCAGCCTAAATTAAATAAAGAAGAGATAGGCAAGAAAGAGAAGGGAAAAGAAAAAGAAAACTCAGACTCAAACTCAACAAGATGGGGGCATTATTTGCCTTTATATACTGTTCTATATAAATATTAATTAATATAAACCAGGGGTTCTCAGACCTCCCCGCCGCCAACGCACCTGTGTCGGGGCCAGCCCTTCCCAGGCCGGGAAAGGATAAAGGGCGGTGAGACTCACGGTGGGACTAAGACCTCCCCGCCGCCAACGCACCTGTGTCGGGGCCAGCCCTTCCCAGCCCGGGAACGGATAAAGGGCGGTGAGACTCATGGTGGGATCAAGACCTCCCCGCCGCCAATGCACCTGTGTCAGGGCCAGCCCTTCCCAGCCCAGGAAGGGATAAAGGCGGCTTGAATCACCTATACTGTGTGGAATGGCCATGGCTATAATATCCCTGCCGCACCCGCCACGTCCACCAACAGACTCTCTCCAGCCAGTCGGGCTGGGGAATGGGAGGCAGTTGCATGGGCTGGCCGGCTGGCCAAAGATTGCCACCGCCGCCACCACAGCTGTTCCATGGCCAGCCCCCTCCCTGCTGGGAAGAGATAAGGACTCTTTTGACTCTTCTTACTGTACTGTAATTTCTGTGCTAGTGTATTGTAAATGTTTGCTTTTTTGTATTGTATAACTGTGCTAGTATGTGGTAATAGTTCTTCTCAGCAGCCGGGAGTTGATTTTTTATATGCATTTTCATTTTTATATTAGATTTACTGACTGAATATGCTTATGTTGTATTTATTTGATATTGTAATATATGATGCCCATGTGATGTTAGCCACTCTGAGTTGATTTGGCAAGTAGAGCGGCATATAAGTCTAAATATAATAATAATAATAATAATAATAATAATAATAATAATAATAATAATAATAATAATAATAATAATAATAATAATAATAATAATAATAATAATAATAATAATAATAATAATAATAATAATAATTTTCAAGCCACAAGCTGGACAAAGCCAGCAACTGAGTGGGCCAGGACTGGTGGTTTCCCCCATAAACACAGCCATAAAACATATTTTAAACCTGTTGTGTAAGCCGCCCAGAGTTGGGGTTTCTCCCGATTGGGGCAGGATAATAAGATAGAATAATAAATAAAATAAAAATAAATAAATAAATAAAACATGTCCATGGATGTTGTAAATGCATTTACGACAGCCGTGGGCACATTTACAGCTGTTGTAAATGCATCCCTTTCTGCTTCTGGTGGCAGCAGTGGTGGTGGCGGTGACGTGGGCCACATGAAATGGTGCTGTGAGCCGGGTCTGGCCCACAGGCTGTGGTTTGAGAACCCCTGATACAAACCGAGGGACACAGAAGGAGCTCCTCCAATGAATGTAAGGACTGTGGACACATTTGGGTTACCTCGTAGGCAATAGCAACACCCGGTTGGTTGACTTTTTCTCTCCAGAAGACCTATGGATTGGATCTCAAGCAAACAAAGAGTATAAACCTTCCTGTAAACGTTAAACATTTGTTCATACTTTATCACTATGTTAATTAATCTGCCTAACCAAAAATCTTTGAAGTGTAACAGAATGAGTGCACATCAATAAGCCACACTAAAGTAAAAGAGAAACTTAAAAGAGCAGCAATTGGATTTGATCAAAATCCTTGGAAAGCCCAGTGGAATAAAAATATTTTGTACAACCCTTGATAGACTTCAAAAGTGTAATTCCGGAAGAACTGCCTGGTGAGAAGTATGGCTTTCGACAGAATGTAATCTTCCTGTTGATAGCAGTGGCACCTGAAGCCATACTGGTTTTGGATTATCTTAACATGTAAGCAATTGTGTGCATAGGAGAAGGTGCTCCTAACAGTAGTTTACACTCAGTGGGTAAGGATTTTAACAGACGAAAACAGCAGGAATGAAAACACAGAGGCATGGTGTTCCTGTTTTGCAGCATATGTAAGTAGTCCAGAAGCATAATATTATGTTTTTGAAACTTTCAGGGAGATGCAAAGGACTCAACATTCCTACTGTGCCATTCCTAATCTGTAAATCAAAGAAAGGAACATTTATAGATTCAAAAATATCTCAGCTTGTTTTTTTTTTCCATTCACAGTTTAACAGTACAATAGAGGGAAAGAAAACAAAATTAGTAATTAAAAACAAAATTAAAAACCCAATGTTCCCACAGTAGAAGCAGCAGTAAAACAGGACGGTTAAGCAGGATAAACGCTAATAGCCAATTATCCTAAATGCCCTCCTAAACAACAGTATTGAGAATTACAGCCTATTGAGTAGAGTCCGCTCGTGTCATATTGCAGTCTCCTGGCAGTGCTACAAAGCACTGGCAGAGACACCTAGATTCACTGCCATTCCCACCAAGAAACAGACCTTGAAATATGCTATAAATATATCCATTAAACTGTGCTCAGGTTTTGTACATCACGAGTGCTGCAGGCAACAACCATTGCCTTTTGTCAGATACAAAAGATTAACTGAGCATGAGGAGGTTTGGTCTCCAAGCATCGGTTGTGATCAGATATAGGAACAGTTCTTTTGTTTTAGTTTGGCTTGGGGTGTTTTTTGGACTAGAAAACCTAAAATATCCCAGCCCCCATGCTCATTATTTTTTACTGGTTGGAAACTGTAGCCCAAAAAAGAGATTTTTCAATATCTTGCTAAGATACAGAAATAAATCAACTTAGCCAGATAAGAAATAGATGTACATATCCTGGAGCTCTAAAGGTTTGTTGTTGTTGTTGTTCAGTCACAGAGTTGAGTCTGACCCTTTATGACCTCATGGAGCATCGCACACCAGGCTCTTCTGTCATCTGCCATCCTCTGTAGTCCAACCAGATCTACGCCCACTGCATAAACAATGGCACCTAGCCATCTAATCCTCTGCTGTCTCCTTTTGCCTTAAATCTTTCCCAGCACTAGGGCCTTCTCCAGTGAGACCTCTCTTCTCATTTGGTGGCCAAAGTACTTGAGCTTCAGCTTCAGTTTTTGTCCTTCCAAGGAGAAGTCAGGGTTGATTCCCTTTAGTTGATTTGATTCCCTTGCAGTCCAGGTGACTTGCAAGAGTCTTCTCCAGCACCACAGCACTAAAGATAGTATGGCAAAGATTCTCCCATTTTGACTGCAGCCTCATGAGGGCCATTGCAGGCCACTGTTGACCTCCAGATTTCTATAGGACTCTCTGAGCAATGTTCAGGCATCAGACTATCTGGCCTGATGAAGATATTTGTGTTTCAACAGGTCTTCGACCATTTTAATGATGGGTGATTTGTTGTAACTGTTTCTAAATGATTTGAAAATGCATTTATTTGCTATTTGTTTTAATCTGATAATCTAGTTAATACTGTGTTTTACTGTGCTTTTAAAGTCAGAGCTGTTTTTTTTTTTAAACTGATGTTGTAAGCTGCCTTGATTCTCACAAAGGAGAGTGGTGGGATGCAAATAAAATACAGGTTTATGGGTTATTTGAAAATAAAACACTGGTTTACAGGTTATGAGCAAATAAAATATGGGTTTATGGGGTTATGTGCTTGAATGGCTGGCAGAGTGGATTGAATCTTTCTGCCATTAACAGTCAGCCATGGAGGTCTTTTCTAAATAGCACTCGGACAGTTGAAGAAAATTCATGGATTCTAATTTTAAGGATGAGACTACATTTCTGTTTGGATACCTCATAATTATAACTTTAGTCTGTTTTTGATTTGTTGATCTTTCCTGACTTCTTAAAAATTTTAATTTGGTGAGGTTGTAACAGAAGTTTTAGTTTGTTTGTAATTACTGTTTTTTTTATTATTGGACATTTATTTCCCCTTGGTTAACTGTACATCACATAGTTACTAATAGGGTCCCAAAATCTTTCTTGTCTAATTTAACTTAATTTAATTTGTTTAATGGAAATTACTTTATTCTTGAACCCTAATTTTTGAATAGATCTATTTTGGTTTAGTTCGGTTCTTTTTTAGTTGGAATTTGGGTTTTAGCCTAATGTGGATGGAGTGCGGTTTGTGTTATTGAATTTATTTGTGGCCCAGATTAGTTATTCTTTTATTTTTTACATTTTAAAATTCAAATGATTATAATTGAATTAGAGAAAATCTGGCATTTGTAGCCAGGAAACATATTATATATGTTGGGTGTCTTTTTTCTTTTTGTATTTGTGCTTTTTTCTGCTACTGCATCTGGGGGGGACTTAAGGCTGATACAAACGTGGCAGTTTAGGGTTGGGGGGAGAGGGGCTATCTGTTAGCTAATCATGGATGAGGCGATCAGGAGCAAGGTGGTGTCTGTGAGGGGGAGATATGGCATTGGGATGAAGGGAGGCCATTACAAAAGAAAAGCATTTTCCAGATGCTTAACTTTTGTCCCACGATCTGGTCCCCCTATCCGCTGGCAGAATCAAGGTAACCTTACCAGCCAACCATATGAACTGATCATGCTGTTAAATGCCAGGTGAGTCCAAAATAAATCTGAAGTACCGCATGGTTTTGCAGAATGTCAGGAAATAGACCCTATTTCCTAATGTCTCCCAAGGCTTGAAATTGCTATTTTATGAATAGGCCTCATAGAAATCCATATTTCCCTCTGTGTGCCTTACAAGACTGCCACGATGATTTGTTGATATTTCAGTGTTCCTCTGTTGTTATCTTTCTAGCCGTGTTGTGTCTTTGCATAAAGGTAAACAACCATTGTTGTGAGAAATTTTTCTCTCTTGCTTGCTGATACTTGATTGGCTAAGCTGTCCCACCTGATGGCAGATTCTCCATTTTGCAGAGAAGTGAGGGTTAGTACGTGTCTGGATTTTCAATGGCGTAAGACCCTGAACTGTAACTCTGTTTGCTGGTATGGGATTACTCTGCTTCTCCATCAGTTAAGACCCCGGACTGTCTGCTGGCATGTTTTCATTATGATTACCTAAATATCTTGGACTGTTTACTGGACTGATCTTATGGATATAACCTTTTGATTTCTGCTTTTCCATGAACTTTCCTACATGAACCTGATGGAATAAAACAGCTGTTTCTCTTTGAAGATTGTTGTTTTTCTTGTCACACACACACATGAAGCTTAGCTTGCTACGTTACCAGAAGCCTCCTTTGTTTTGCTCTATGTTCAAAGGCCTTACTGCCTGAGCATAGTAAGAGTTCCTTTTAACCTCCCTGGTTCTCCCAGAAGTGGTGATGCAAGGGTTAAGTTCCAGTGCAGAGCAAGAGTCTCGGGAACGGTAAGGAGGTGCCCTTGTGAATGGGACGACCGGGTGCATGAGACGTTGTTGCGGTGGGATGTTTCTTCCCTCCTGAAGTTGTTTACGTGAGATGGTGGCCAGCTGATGTGGGATCTTTTCCCTGCCTTTGATGTTGTTTTGGCCTTTCGGAGACGTGCCCTGAAGAAGCGGCGATCTCAAGTTTTTCTCCTGTGTGTGTGAGAGAAAGCCTTCGGCTGAAACCGAAAGTATTTTGCTGGCAGCAGCCAGTGATTCTCCTGGATTATTTACATAGCTGTGGTTCAGAAGGAATTCCCTGAGTTGGAGGGATGCTCAACGTTCCTGTGTCCGGCCCATGAAGTGGCCCTTGAAGCTGTCTTGCGTTCCAGGAAGGAGGAACTCATGTTCTGGCCCTGCAGAATGGCAGGTAAGCTAATGCCCCTGCAGTTCCCCAGCTTAGACCCCAAGATGTTGGTCCACCCAGATGCTACCTGGTGTTTTGGAAGAGAGGGGATGAAGCAGGATGGGGACTGTCAGGCTGTTGGCCCCCAGATGGCATGGTCAGGATGGCCCGTGGGGGGTGAAGATTGTCCAGATGTTGGTGGTGCAGAGTGTGGAAGGGCCCCACCTGTACCCAGTGTTTCAGAGGAGCCTACTTTGGCCCAGGTGTTGTCCCAGCTCTCTCACGTTTTGGCTTTGCAGCTTGAAGAAGCTAGAAGGCAGGCTGAATGTTCTTATGAGGTGCCTGTGTGTGTTGGTGATGCTATAGATTACAGTGACCCATCTAGGGAAGACCCAGAGAGATGGTCATCTTTGTCCAGGCAGCCTGAAACTCTTGCTGAGTTAGCCCAAGATACAGATACCCTTGTTGCTTTGAAGAGTAAAGCAGGAGCTGTGGGTTATAGAAGGCCACAAAGAGATGACAGAAGGCCTGTTTTGTCAGAAAGAAGGGATGAAAGGCCTACTTCTAAGGCATCCCCTGTCTCACAGCCCACCAGAGACTTTGTTTGCTTCAATTGTGGGAAGAAAGGCCACACTTCCAGAGATTGTAAGTTACCTAAGAAGCCTTTTACTTCTAAGTTTGTTCCTAGTGGTGCTAGGCCTAAAGAGAAAACAGAATCTCCACCTGCTGCTCAGGCTAAAATGGTTCAACATTCCAAAAAGCCCCAGCAGGAAAGGCCAACCACATCTGCTGAAGTGTCTCTGCCAGTTAAAAGTTCTCAAGTCATGAGTCATCATGACCCTGTTGCTGATTTGGTCAAAGATGTGACCCAAGATGGTACCTGGTCTCTATGTGTTCAGACTCCAAGTGAAAGGGTAGACCATATAATTACCCCAGCAGAATTCCTAAGCAAGGAAGACTTGGTTTGGATGAGAGATTATAAAACTAGACTGGTGGTACTACATAGCCCAGATGGCACTTGTTTGGAGATTCCAGATGCGCTCTTTGATACCGGTTCTGATGTTTCTTCGATTCATTCTTCTTTGGTACACCCAACTCAAATTGTGCCAGGGGCCAGAGTTCAAGTGGAACCGTATTCGTCTGATACCAGGTCTCCTTGTTTTGTAAAGCTAGCCAAGGTGGAAGTTACTTTCCAGCAGTTTACTGGTGAAATCCATTGCCTAGTTCATGAGTGTCAACGCCAACCTAAGTTCCTGATTGGTCTCAATTTGATCAGAGAGGTGCAAAAAGTAAATATGCAAAACTCTCCAGCTAATGCCCAGGGTTCCTGTGTAGAAGAGATGAAAGTAACAACCAGGGCGCAAGCTAAGAATGTTGTTTCAACCTCGTCACAAAGTGATGGTTCCCAGACCACAAGTGATGTTACTGCTCCATCTACTGAACAAAGTGGAGACAGTGTTACAACTTTCACAATTGGCCCAGATTTATCAGTCACCAGTGAAGTATTCTTAGACACACAAATGAAGGATTTGTCTTTGCGGGAGCTCAAAGATAAAGCCGTATTGGAGAAGGACATTGTACCCCATCTGTCTGCTCAATTTGTGAAAACTGATAAAGGACTGTTGTACAGATATGTAAAGGTGCAATCAGACTTGCCTTTCAAAAAGCAGCTAGTGGTTCCTAAAGAATACAGAGATGCTATTCTACGTCTGTCTCATGACGACCTCTTCTCAATGCACCAAGGACAGCTGAAAACCTATCAGCGTATTGCAGACAAGTTCTATTGGCCTTCAATGACTCAGGAAGTCAGAAATTATGTTAAAAGCTGTCATCTGTGTCAACGGAGAGGTCATAACCAGTCCAAAACCAAAGCTAACATGCAATCTCCAGTGATTACAGGCATCCCATTTCAACGTTGTGAATGGGACATTATGGGGCCTTTGCCAGTTTCCCGAGGGGGAAAGAAGTTTATTTTGGTCTACGTGGATACTTTTAGCAAATGGGCTGAATTTCTTCCTTTGTCAACTTGTTCCTCAACCCAAGTTGCTAATGCCTTCATGGAAATAATAGGAAGATGGGGGTTACCACAAATTTTAGTGAGTGACCGTGCAACGTGCTTCACTTCCGCGTTAATGAAGAAGGTGTGTCAACTAGCAGGTGTCACCCAAGCTTTTTCAATCGCTTACCACGCGCAATCACACGGAAACGTGGAACGACTTCAGGCCAATCTCCAAAAGATGCTCAAAACTTTTGTACATGCCCAAGGCAAAGGTTGGGCTGAAGCATTGCCATTCCTGAAAGCTGCATATCACTCTACACCACATGCATCCCTTGGTGATTTTAGTCCTTCAGAAGTGCTGTTTGGAAGGAACTTGTGTGGACCTCTTGATTTGTTGAAAGCCAACTGGGAAGACCAAGAGGAACTGCCTTCCAGACATGCTGCTACTTATGTGTATGAACTGCAAAAGAGACTGAAGTCAGTGAGATCCTTTGCCAAAGACAATCTGACTGTTGCCCAAGAGACTTATAAGACTTACCACGATCGCAAGTCCAGACATAAAGAGTTTAATGTGGGAGATTTAGTTATGGTTCTTAAACCTTTGCCAGTGACTACGCTGAACCTCGAATGGGAAGGCCCAGCCAAAGTCATTCAATGTGTGGGCGCAGTGAACTATGCTGTACAATGGGACTCGGGGAAAGTTGTTGTTTATCATGTTAACTCTTTAAAATTGTATTCTTCCAGGGCTGTCAGCGTCATGAAGAACACTGCTATACCTAATGATGTAGAAAATGCTGATCTTGTTTGTCTCAGTGATGAATACCAGCGTGCTGGGAATTTTGATGATCTGTATATTAATAGCAAGGTTCCTGAACATGAACAGATGTTGGTGAGATCTGTACTAGGTAAATACAAACATCTCTTTACATCACAGCCTGGTAACTGTAATTTGCAAACACATAACATAGAACTCACTACAGATGAGCCAATTTGGGCTCCCCCTTACAGGACAGTGGGGGAAGTCCAAAAACAAATTGATGCAGAGGTACAGAAAATGTTGGAAATGGGTGTCATTGAACCTGTTAAATCTTCTTTTTCAGCTCCAATTGTTCTAGCTAAGAAGAAAGATGCATTTGGTAACATTTTACCTGAAATAAGATTTTGTGTTGATTACAGGAAGCTGAACGCTGTAACTGTTCCTGATCTGTACCCAATGCCTAGAATGGATGATTTGGTTCACAAGATTGCTAATGCTAAATATGTTTCTGTTCTAGATTTGACCAAAGGATTTTGGCAGATACCTCTAACAGAAAGTGCTAAACACAAAACTGCTTTTTCCTTAGCAGATGGAAGACAGTTTGCCTTCACACGAATGCCTTTTGGGTTAAGGAATTCCCCTGCTACTTTTCAAAGAATGATTGACAAGGTTTTGAATGGTTTGTCATTTGCAAGTGCTTATATTGATGATGTTGCAATTTTCAGTGATTCGCTTTCTGATCATCTTAAACACCTTGAAACTGTCCTGCAACGTATTCAGGATGCTGGTTTAACTGTTAAAGCATCCAAATGCCAATGGTGTTTGGGAAAAGTGATTTATTTAGGACATGAAGTTGGTTCTTCTCAAATGGTTCCAGTCCATGCCAAGGTCCAAAGCGTCAAGGACTGGCCTACGCCACAGACGAAGAATCAGGTGAAATCGTTTCTAGGTCTGGTTGGTTTTTACCGTGCGTTTATTCCTGATTTCAGTACTATCGCTCATGTCCTGACTGAGCTAACACAAAAACGAAAACCTCTTAAGGTTGTGTGGACTGATGAGTGTCAGAAGTCTTTTGACTTGTTAAAAGAGAAGTTGGTTTCATACCCTATTCTCAGACCACCACAATTTGACAAAGAGTTCATTTTGAAAACAGATGCCAGTAATTATGGTCTTGGCGCATGTCTCCTCCAAAAGGATGAAGAAGGAAACATGCATCCCATCTCATACTTCAGCAGAAAACTGCTTCCCCGAGAGCGTAATTACTCCATAGTGGAAAAGGAGTGCCTGGCCATAATATGGGCAGTAAACAAGCTCAGGACATTGTTGTGGGGAAGAGAGTTCCAGTTACTCACTGACCATAATGCATTGAAGTTCCTGAACAAGATGAAGAGTTCAAACCAAAGACTCTTGAGGTGGTCTTTGTTGTTACAGGATTACCAATTTTCCATACAACACATCAAAGGGACTCAGAATGTACATGCAGATTCCCTTAGTAGAATGTTTCCTGAAACTGATGATGGGAAAAATGAAACTGATGTACCTGTTACATGATTTGTTTTAGCCAGAGTGTAAAGGTGTGTGCGTAAACACCTGAGTTAGTATGCTTGCAATGCAGAAGGTAACCTATTTAACGTGTACCTCCAGTAACTAAAACTGGAAGAAGCTTTAACACTTGGTATCCTATATATATAAGGGATAGCTTATTTGCTCAATCACTTGCTCAACATTAGTAAATATTCCCTTTTGTAAATGCCAAACTATGGTTTGCCTTTCCAAAAGGGGGGGCGTGTCAGGAAATAGACCCTATTTCCTAATGTCTCCCAAGGCTTGAAATTGCTATTTTATGAATAGGCCTCATAGAAATCCATATTTCCCTCTGTGTGCCTTACAAGACTGCCACGATGATTTGTTGATATTTCAGTGTTCCTCTGTTGTTATCTTTCTAGCCGTGTTGTGTCTTTGCATAAAGGTAAACAACCATTGTTGTGAGAAATTTTTCTCTCTTGCTTGCTGATACTTGATTGGCTAAGCTGTCCCACCTGATGGCAGATTCTCCATTTTGCAGAGAAGTGAGGGTTAGTACGTGTCTGGATTTTCAATGGCGTAAGACCCTGGACTGTAACTCTGTTTGCTGGTATGGGATTACTCTGCTTCTCCATCAGTTAAGACCCCGGACTGTCTGCTGGCATGTTTTCATTATGATTACCTAAATATCTTGGACTGTTTACTGGACTGATCTTATGGATATAACCTTTTGATTTCTGCTTTTCCATGAACTTTCCTACATGAACCTGATGGAATAAAACAGCTGTTTCTCTTTGAAGATTGTTGTTTTTCTTGTCACACACACACATGAAGCTTAGCTTGCTACGTTACCAGAAGCCTCCTTTGTTTTGCTCTATGTTCAAAGGCCTTACTGCCTGAGCATAGTAAGAGTTCCTTTTAACCTCCCTGGTTCTCCCAGAAGTGGTGATGCAAGGGTTAAGTTCCAGTGCAGAGCAAGAGGCTCGGGAACGGTAAGGAGGTGCCCTTGTGAATGGGACGACCGGGTGCATGAGACAGAATATGAAAAGGCTTACCTGGTTTGTACAGTTGAAACCTGGATGGGAGTAAATGGTAGGGTCACCCTTTCCCAGATATGTCATCCCAGGATATTCATTCCAGCATAATGGCAGATCAGAAGGCCAATGAGAAGGTAGACATTATCACTCATAAAGACCCTCTCCATTATAAACCATGGTTTACCAAAGTAAAGAAGACAGCCAGAGAACAGATGGAGAAAAACACCCTCAGAATGCATTTGACTGCCTTTAAAAAGATGTCCAGCAAATACTGTAATTTAATTAAGGTGGCAAAAAGAGGGTATAACACCAAATTTATTAACATGATTAGAAGGTAGAACTCTTTTGAATTGTCCACAACTTTACAAATATTGGACAGATGTAAACATTACAACCAAGTACAGTAATACCTCATATAACATTAGTATCGAATAACACTAAAATCGCATAAAATTAAGGAATCTGGGGGGAAGAATTGCATCAGATAACATTAAGCTCCTATGGGATGCTTCAGATAACAACCGCTAAAGCCTGTGTGGTTACAATGTATCTCTATGGATCCCATAGGATTTTAACATGCATCAGATAACACTAAAAATCATATAACACCAAGACTTGTGGAACCAGGTTTTAGTGTTATATGAGGTTTTACTGTATAGACAATTGCAACTGACCACTTCAAATCCAAAATTAAATGTATCCATAGGGACCTTGACTCCTTTCTTATTCCAGTAGATCAAACTGAGATGTCCAAAGAACTGTTTAGACAGGTTTTATTGGCTCAGTTTCAGTTAGTTGGCTTTGACCAATAAAGCCCATAATAGTTTAGGACATTGATGGATAAAGAGGATAAAGAGCCCCCATGGCCACAGGAGGCTGAAGACACCACCGCGTCGCCACACCGCTGCCCTCCCACCAGCCTGGAGGATAAAGAGTCCCTGTGGCCATGGGAGGCTGAAGACAACACGATGATGCACTCTCCTTGGCCCTCTCACCATCTGGGAGGATAAAGACACCTTGTGGCCATGGGAGGGTGAAGACAATGACACAATGCCACACTCTCCTCAGCCATCCCACTGGCCTGGAGGATAAAGAGCCCTCATGGCCATAGGAGGCTGAAGATGCCATCCCACTGCTGTGCCCTCCTCAGCCCTCCAACCAGCCTGGAGGATAAAGAGTGCCCCGTGGCCATGGGAGGCTGAAGACGACGATGCGACGATGCACTCTCCTCAGCCCTCTCACCGTCCGGGAAGATAAAGAGCCCCTGTGGCCATGGGAGGCTGAAGACGATGACATGATGACACACTCTCCTTGGCCCTCCCACGGGCTGGGAGGATACAAAGCCCCCATGGCCATGGGGCACTGAGGACAACGACGCACCAATGCACCCTCCTCTGCCTTTCCACCAGTGGTTTTGGTTGGGGTGTTGTGGCGTATTTCTGCGGTGACTTTTGTTTTTGTTGCTGCGGGACTTCTCAAATGAATGTTTTTCTCTTTTTGTAATGCTTTTTGATACTGTGGTTTGTGATGATGATATGATATTGTTTGATTCTACTGTATTCTGTTGTACTGTAATATTGTAACTGCTAGATGTATTGTGATTGTTGTTAGCCACCCTGAGTCACATAGCCAAGTAGAGAGCATACAAATACAATAAATCAAGTCAAATCAATATTTGTTGGAGACTCTCCCAGATATCAGCTACCCTTTTCACCTGCTCTTCTTATTCTACATTATTAAAAGTGGCCACACAGAAGGAGACCAAAAAGACAAGGAATCAGATGAGAATTATTCAAAGTCACCTTCAGTTATTAAATTACCCAGATGCTCTCAATTTTGAATTTTTTCTTTCAATTTGAAATTTTTCTTATGAATTTTTATGGTTTTAAATATAACTATTGTACTAGTTTTAACCTGTGATTTTAATCCATGCTGTAAGCCGCCCAGAGTCGGGTTTACCCGATTGGGGCGGGATAGTAAATATGAGTAATAAATAAATAAATAAATAAATTTTAATGTCAACTTTTAATTACTCCCTCTTTTGTATGAATTTTAGATGTATACTGTTAAATTGTTCTGTTGTTGAATAAATTTTGATATGTAAGGTTTGTGTAGCTTAAATTTTAACCTGTAAACTACCCAGAGTAGTGCTTGCACTAATGGAGTGGTCTGCCTGCCTGCCTGTCTATCTATCAAGTAGTATATGCTTGATGAGATCATATATTTCTATTAATCCTCAAAAGCAGTGCTCGTTGCTATCAATGTGAGACACATACTGGGTTTTGTAACTCAGACAAATTGATTCTTGATAGTCAGGCAAAGGACCACCAGTAATTCATTCTATTATACCATGGTGGCACAGAGTTCAATATATGTTTCTTTCACAAGACTGGATTCCATAGGGTGCTTGTGAGATGAAAGTGGTCATGTGAATCATATCCACACTGATAAATAAAATCTATTGACATTTCAGCAGTGAATCATGTTTACAGTTTAATAGGGAGGATCATATTTTACAACAATTCACCGCAAAACAGTTTGGTAAAACAGTCTCTCAAACATATTGTTGTTATAGCATGGATTTGAATTTGGATCAATAGGATTATGACTTTTATGTCCAATAACCTTTATGTTAGATCAATGCCATACACAAAACTGTTGAGTTATGGCTTTACAGGAGAAAAATCAAATATCCATTAAATATTCTTAAGGGAAATTTCCTTCTTCAGATAGCAATCATAGACGCAAAGCAGGTACTCTGACATTTCCTTTGAATGCTTTATCCTGAAATATAAAATTGATTAAACTAAATTCATTTGAGAATTTAGTGAAAGAATCTGAAGTATGTGGCCACAGACTGAATTTCCTGGCTTCTTCTCTTACAGGTAATTATGTAAACATAGGACCTTGCCAGATCTGGGAAGGGAAGAAGAGGGTAGAATATGAAAAACATGACCACTAACTAAATTTCCTGGCTCCTCCTCTTACACATATATTGCAATTGGACTCAAGTGCCAAGAAGATTTAGTGCAGAGGCACTAGCAGAACTCCAAGAGTTTGGATAGCTCCAGTGCAGATAGTTATGACAGCTTCTATGTGGCAGCAGTAACTAACATGACACTGGGAGAGGAGTTAATGGTAATGACATTCAAACAAACTTTAGTTAGTACTGTGCAGTAGGTGGCAATGCTGAAGTTTCCTATACCAGGAAACCCTATAATGAGACAGTGTAGAATGGAAAAAAGGGATAGTGTTGGAAGATGAGACCCCCAAGTTGGAAAACATTAACTCAGCTGCAGGGAATGAGCAAAGGAAAATTGCAAATATATGCTACTAATAAGGCAACTAAACTGAAGTCAAAAGCATGTCTGGTGACTGTCAGAAAGGCTTAAAGGAGAGTCTGTCACTGCACAATGCACACAACATGATGAAACCAAAGCTGACTACTTTGGGCACTTTATGAGAAAGCAAGTTTCTCCAAAGAGACAATGACACTGGAGAAAGTGGAAAGCACCAGGAAACAAGGAAGGCAAAAAGTGAGGTAGATTGATTTCCTAAGTGAGGTCATAAACTGTAACTTTCAGGAGTTCAGCAGGAAGAGAAGAAGAGCAAATATGAAATGTATTGGCTCCGTGAGGGAACCCACAGTTTGGAAATCTCTCATTCATAGTGTCACCATCAGTCAGAAATTACTTGACGGCACATAACAACAACCAATTCATATATTTTCAAAAATGATTAACTGATTTTGGTACAGAACTAGCCTGTTTACTCTGGATAAACCAATGTGGACAAAATATATGCAACCAAAAATGATTGTGTGAATCAGTAAATGAGAACATTCTAAAAGATGTCCTATCTTCAACTATTTGTAAAATTTACATTAACTGTCTTCATTTTTATTGACATATCTGTAAGGTTCTTTCTCTAAACCACAGTATTATTTGAAGTTAGATCGAAAGCCAGAACCTTATGATGTGCATTAATTCAACACTACTGACTCCATAGGATTTGTGTCAAATTATATTAGCACAGGATTTGGTCTTTACTGACTTCTTTTAACTGAGAACATAATTCAGAATTGGAGCAGTTTTAGCATCTCCTCCTTCTTCTCTGGAGTGCTGATAATTGATCAAAACCACCAGGATAGCTAGTTGAAAAGTCATGTCATTTTGGATTTATACTGATTAATAAAACTGGGCATCATATGTAACTGTTGTTATCTAAAATTTAAATCTTTGGAAATTTATCCAGTTTAGACAGTGAAGAGATATTGGAATTTATAGAATTAAAGATATATTTGAATAAGGCTAGCCAATTACAATTGGACAACTAGAACAGAAGACAAGACAAATAAAAATGAATTGGCTACAAATAAAACAGGTAAGTTTTTTGCAGTTCAGTTATATCAGGAAAGTGCCCCCCTGAGCACATTAATAGAGTTAGAACAATCTTATCTAGAGAAAGATAAAAATAAAAATAAAATAAAGGGAATCATCTCATATGTATATAAATACATTGCTGAGAAAGAATATACAGAAGTAAGGGATCCATTCAAAACCAGATAGGGGAACAAATTTAAACCTTACTATACCAAAGAAAATATGGGAGAAAATTGGGACAAGAACAAAACCAAATTAGAAGACAGAGGAAAGACCTCACTGGACAAGAGCAAAACCAAATTAGAGGACAGAGGAAAGACCTCACTGGGCAAGGAACATCATTAAAGGAGGATATAGCTGAAGATCTCAATATCCCTACATCACTTGGAGGACACTGAATAGGCTGAAGGTTGGAGTCCATAAATGCAAGACCAATATACGCAAGTGGAGACTGCTGGCAGACAACAACTCATGGTGTGAATGTGGAGAGACACAGAGTCCAGCTCATTTACTGCTGATTGCTGCCAGAGACATGCACTGATGAGGACTTCGGTTTGGGCAATGACAAAGTGAGGAAAGTGACTTAATTTTGGCAGTCCAGGGTTTGATCAGGACAGAGAAGGAGAAGGAAACTTATTTATTGATAAAATTCTTACTACAATACCATCTGTCGAGGTGAACTTCATAAACTTGTTATCACTTTCAAAAACTTGAAAAAATATAGTTACATAGCTCAGTAAACATATTTACATATATAGTGCTTATGGGGGAAAATATACAGTATATACAATACCAAAAGAAGACTAATATTTACAATTATATTGTCATTTACATGGAACTTAACTTTTAATATTTTAAGTTATTCCCAAATTTCTTTCTGTCAATCACTGCCACCATCTGTACCTGTCGGGTTCCTTCCGTCTCACCATCGTTCTTTTAGCATATACTCTGAGCCTCGCCATCACACTGCCCAGCACTTTTTTTGGATCTGCTGGCTTTCTTAATTAACCTAACCAAGGACCAGGACACTTTCCAGTTCTCCAGTGTTCCTTTCTTTCTCAGTCCCTTCCATCCCTTTCCTGGCTCTGTCCCCGATAGAATCGTCTCTGCTCTGTTCCTTTAATAAAGTCTCATGCACCCGGTCGTCCCAATTCACAAGGGCACCTCCTTAACCCTTGCCTCACCACTTCTGGGAGAACCGGGGAGGTTAAAAGGACCTCTTACTATGCTCAGGCAGTAAGGCCTTTGAACATAGAGCAAAACAAAGGAGGCTTCTGGTAACGTAGCAAGCTAAGCTTCATGTGTGTGTGTGTGTGATAAGAAAAACAACAATCTTCAAAGAGAAACAGCTGTTTTATTCCATCAGGTTCATGTAGGAAAGTCCATGGAAAAGCAGAAATCAAAAGGTTATATCCATAAAATCAGTCCAGTAAACAGTCCAAGGTCTTTTAGGTAATCATAGTAAAATCATGCCAGCAGACAGTCCGGGGTCTTAACTTATGGAGAAGCAGAGTAATCCCATACCAGCAAACAGAGTTACAGTCCAGGGTCTTACGCCATTGAAATCCAGACACATACTAACTCTCACTTCTCTGCAAAATGGAGAATCTGCCATCAGGTGGGACAGCTTAGCCAATCACGTAACACAGAAAACTTTCTCACAACAATGGTTGTTTACATTTATGCAAAGACACAACACGGCTAGGCTCTGCTAGAGAGATAAGACATACTGAGGAACACTGAAATGTCAACAAATCATTGTGGCAGTCTTGTAAGGCACACAGAGAGAAATATGGATTTCTATGAGGCCTGGCTAAAAAATAGCAATTTCAAGCCTTGGGTGACATTAGGAAATAGGGTCTATTTCCTGACACGCCCCCCCCCCCCTTTTGGAAAGGCAAACCATAGTTTGGCTTTACCAAAAGGCACTATTTTCTAATGTTGAGCAAGTGATTGAGCAAATAAGCAATCCTTTGTATATATAGGATACCAAGCGTTAAAGCTTCTTCCAGTTTTAGTTACTGGAGGTACACGTTAAATAAGTTACATTCTGCATTGCAAGCATACTAACTCAGGTGTTTACACACACACCTTTACACTCTGGCTAAAACAAATCATGTAACAGGTACATCAGTTTTGTTTTTCCCATCATCAGTTTCAGGAAACATTCTACTAAGGGAATCTGCATGTACATTCTGAGTCCCTTTGATGTGTTGTATGGAAAATTGGTAATCCTGTAACAACAAAGCCCATCTCAAGAGTCTTTGGTTTGAACTCTTCATCTTGTTCAGGAACTTCAATGCATTATGGTCAGTGAGTAACTGGAACTCTCTTCCCCACAAATATGGCCTGAGCTTGGTTACTGCCCATATTATGGCCAAGCACTCCTTTTCCACTATGGAGTAATTACGCTCTCGGGGAAGCAGTTTTCTGCTGAAGTATGAGATGGGATGCATGTTTTCTTCTTCACCTTTTTAGAGGAGACACGCGCCAAGACCATAATTACTGCCATCTGTTTTCAAAATGAACTCTTTGTCAAATTGTGGTGGTCTGAGAATAGGGTATGAAACCAACTTCTCTTTTAACAAGTCAAAAGACTTCTGATACTCATCAGTCCACACAACCTTAAGAGGTTTTCGTTTTTGTGTTAGCTCAGTCAGGACATGTGCAATAGTACTGAAATCAGGAATAAACGCACGGTAAAAACCAACCAGACCTAGAAACGATTTCACCTGATTTTTCGTCTGCGGTGTAGGCCAGTCCTTGACACTTTGGACCTTGGCATGGACTGGAACCATTTGAGAAGAACCAACTTCATGTCCTAAATAAATCACTTTTCCCAAACACCATTGGCATTTGGATGCTTTAACAGTTAAACCAGGATCCTGAATACATTGCAGGACAGTTTCAAGGTGTTTAAGATGATCAGAAAGTGAATCACTGAAAATTGCAACATCATCAATATAAGCACTTGCAAATGACAAACCATTCAAAACCTTGTCAATCATTCTTTGAAAAGTAGCAGGGGAATTCCTTAACCCAAAAGGCATTCGTGTGAAGGCAAACTGTCTTCCATCTGCTAAGGAAAAAGCAGTTTTGTGTTTAGCACTTTCTGTTAGAGGTATCTGCCAAAATCCTTTGGTCAAATCTAGAACAGAAACATATTTAGCATTAGCAATCTTGTGGACCAAATCATCCATTCTAGGCATTGGGTACAGATCAGGAACAGTTACAGCGTTCAACTTCCTGTAATCAACACAAAATCTTATTTCAGGTAAGATGGTGTGATGTAAAGAGATGTTTGTATTTACCTAGTACAGATCTTACCAACATCTGTTCATGTTCAGGAACCTTGCTATTAATGTACAGTTCATCAAAATTCCCAGCACGCTGGTACTCATCACTGAGACAAACAGGATCAGCATTTTCTACATCATTAGGTATAGCAGTGTTCTTCATGACGCTGACAGCCCTGGAAGAATACAATTTTAAAGAGTTAACATGATAAACAACAACTTTCCCCGAGTCCCATTGTACAGCATAGTTCACTGCGCCCACACGTTGAATGACTTTGGCTGGGCCTTCACATTCGAGGTTCAGCGTAGTCACTGGCAAAGGTTTAAGAACCATAACTAAATCTCCCACATTAAACTCTTTATGTCTGGACTTGCGATCGTGGTAAGTCTTATAAGTCTCTTGGGCAACAGTCAGATTGTCTTTGGCAAAGGATCTCACTGATTTCAGTCTCTTTTGCAGTTCATACACATAAGTAGCAGCATGTCTGGAAGGCATTTCCTCTTGTTCTTCCCAGTTGGCTTTCAACAAATCAAGAGGTCCACACAAGTTCCTTCCAAACAGCACTTCTGAAGGACTAAAATCACCAAGGGATGCATGTGGTGTAGAGTGATATGCTGTTTTCAGGAATGGCAACGCTTCAGCCCAACCTTTGCCTTGGGTATGCACAAAAGTCTTGAGCATCTTTTGGAGATTGGCCTGAAGTCGTTCCCCGTTTCCGTGACTCTGCGCGTGGTAAGCGATTGAAAAAGCTTGGGTGACACCTGCTAGTTGACACACCTTCTTCATTAAGGCGGAAGTGAAGCACGTTGCACGGTCACTCACTAAAATTTGTGGTAACCCCCATCTTCCTATTATTTCCATGAAGACATTAGCAACTTGGGTCGAGGAACAAGTTGACAAAGGAAGAAATTCAGCCCATTTGCTAAAAGTATCCACGTAGACCAAAATAAACTTCTTTCCTCCTCGGGAAACTGGCAAAGGCCCCATAATGTCCCATTCACAACGTTGAAATGGGATGCCTGTAATCACTGGAGATTGCATGTTAGCTTTGGTTTTGGACTGGTTATGACCTCTCCGTTGACACAGATGACAGCTTTTAACATAATTTCTGACTTCCTGAGTCATTGAAGGCCAATAGAACTTGTCTGCAATACGCTGATAGGTTTTCAGCTGTCCTTGGTGCATTGAGAAAAGGTCGTCATGAGACAGACGTAGAATAGCATCTCTGTACTCTTTAGGAACCACTAGCTGCTTTTTGAAAGGCAAGTCTGATTGCACCTTTACATATCTGTACAACAGTCCTTTGTCAGTTTTCACAAATTGAGCAGACAGATGGGGTACAATGTCCTTCTCCAATACGGCTTTATCTTTGAGCTCCCGCAAAGACAAATCCTTCATTTGTGTGTCTAAAAATACTTCACTGGTGACTGATAAATCTGGGCCAATTGTGAAAGTTGTAACACTGTCTCCACTTTGTCCAGTAGATGGAGCAGTAACATCACTTGTGGTCTGGGAACCATCATTTTGTGACGAGGTTGAAACAACATTCTTATCTTGTGCCCTGGTTGTTACTTTCATGGCTTCTACACAGGAACCCTGGGCATTAGCTGGAGAGTTTTGCATGTTTACTTTTTGCACCTCTCTGATCAAATTGAGACCAATCAGGAATTTAGGTTGGCGTTGACACTCATGAACTAGGCAATGGATTTCACCAGTAAACTGCTGGAAAGTAACTTCCACCTTGGCTAGCTTTACAAAACAAGGAGACCTGGTATCAGACGAATACGGTTCCACTTGAACCCGGGCCCCTGGCACAATTTGAGTTGGGTGTACCAAAGAAGAATGAATAGAAGAAACATCCGATCCAGTATCAAAAAGAGAGTCTGGAATTTCCAAACAAGTGCCATCTGGGCTATGTAGTACCACCAGTCTAGTTTTATAATCTCTCATCCAAACCAAGTCTTCCTTGCTTAGGAATTCTGCTGGGGTAATTATATGGTCTACCCTTTCACTTGAAGTCTGAACACATAGAGACCAGGTACCATCTTGGGTCACATCTTTGACCAAATCAGCAACAGGGTCTTGATGACTCATGACTTGAGAACTTTTAACTGGCAGAGACACTTCAGCAGATGTGCTTGGCCTTTCCTGCTGGGGTTTTTTGGAATGTTGAACCATTTTAGCCTGAGCAGCAGGTGGAGATTCTGTTTTCTCTTTAGGCCTAGCACCACTAGGAACAAACTTAGAAGTAAAAGGCTTCTTAGGTAACTTACAATCTCTGGAAGTGTGGCCTTTCTTCCCACAATTAAAGCAAACAAAGTCTCTGGTGGGCTGTGAGACAGGGGATGCCTTAGAAGTAGGCCTTTCATCCCTTCTTTCTGACAAAACAGGCCTTCGTTCATCTCTTTGTGGCCTTCTATAATCCACAATTCCTGCTTTACCCACTTCTTGGGTACGCTTCAAAGCAACAAGTGTATCTATATCTTGGGCTAACTCAGCAAGAGTTTCATGCTGCCTGGACAAAGATGACCATCTCTCTGGGTCTTCCCTAGATGGGTCACTGTAATCTATAGCATCACCAACACACACAGGCACCTCATAAGAACATTCAGCCTGCCTTCTAGCTTCTTCAAGCTGCAAGGCCAAAACGTGAGAGAGCTGGGACAGCACCTGAGCCAAAGTAGGCTCCTCTGAGACATTGGGTACAGGTGGGGCCCTTCCACGCTCTGCACCACCAACATCTGGACAATCTTCACCCCCCATGGGCCATTCTGGGCACGCCTTAATCTGGCTACACATCATCTGGGGGCCAAAAGCCTGACAGTCCCCTTTCTGCTTCAGCCCCCCTCTTCCAAAACACCAGGTAGCATCTGGGTGGACCAACATCTTGGGGTCTAAGCTGGGGAACTGCAGGGGCATTAGCTTACCTGCCATTCTGCAGGCCTGGAACACGGATTCCTCCTTCCTGGAACGCAAGACAGCTTCAAGGGCCACTTCATGGGCCGGACACAGGAACGTTGAGCATCCCTCCAGCTCAGGGAAATTCCTTTAAACCACAACTATGTAAATAATCCAGGAGAATCGCTGTCCGCTTCAGTACTTTTCCAAAACACAAGCAGGTTACCAGCAAAATGCTTTCGGTTTCAGCCGAAGGCGCACACACACACACAGGAGAAAAACTTGAGATCGCCGCTTCACACAGCACGTCTCCGAAAGGCCAAAACAACATCAAAGGCAGAGAAAAGATCCCACCGCTGCCACCATCTCATGCACCTGGTCGTCCCAATTCACAAGGGCACCTCCTTAACCCTTGCCTCACCACTTCTGGGAGAACCGGGGAGGTTAAAAGGACCTCTTACTATGCTCAGGCAGTAAGGCCTTTGAACATAGAGCAAAACAAAGGGGGCTTCTGGTAACGTAGCAAGCTAAGCTTCATGTGTGTGTGTGATAAGAAAAACAACAATCTTCAAAGAGAAACAGCTGTTTTATTCCATCAGGTTCATGTAGGAAAGTCCATGGAAAAGCAGAAATCAAAAGGTTATATCCATAAAATCAGTCCAGTAAACAGTCCAAGGTCTTTTAGGTAATCATAGTAAAATCATGCCAGCAGACAGTCCGGGGTCTTAACTTATGGAGAAGCAGAGTAATCCCATACCAGCAAACAGAGTTACAGTCCAGGGTCTTACGCCATTGAAATCCAGACACGTACTAACTCTCACTTCTCTGCAAAATGGAGAATCTGCCATCAGGTGGGACAGCTTAGCCAATCACGTAACACAGAAAACTTTCTCACAACAATGGTTGTTTACATTTATGCAAAGACACAACACGGCTAGGCTCTGCTAGAGAGATAAGACATACTGAGGAACACTGAAATGTCAACAAATCATCGTGGCAGTCTTGTAAGGCACACAGAGAAAAATATGGATTTCTATGAGGCCTGGCTAAAAAAATAGCAATTTCAAGCCTTGGGTGACATTAGGAAATAGGGTCTATTTCCTGACATAAGGCCAGTCCAAATTACTTGCCAGAGCTTCCCAAATTTCTTGCAATGAAGGACATTATTTTGCAAAATTAGAACAGGTTTCTCTCGGGGATCCCTATCCCACCTCTAACCACTGAGCCACCACAGCCCCTTAAGAATAGATTGCAATCCTTATTATTTATTTATTTAGATTTATTATCCCACCCCAATCAAGCGAACCTGACTCTAGGAGGCTTACAGAAAATTCATAAATTAAAACCTTGAGGTTCAAAATTACTTAAAAATCAATTTAAAAAGAATTAAACCATGAATTTACAAAGATCTAAAAGATTTAAAAAGGTTAAAAAGTTTAAAAAGATTTAAAAAGTTTAAAAGGGTGAGGGAGGGGTGGCTGTCCCATCAGATCAGGATAACAAGTTCTGAAAGGATCAGGATAACAAGTTATTATAGGATAACAAGTTCTGAAATTGCACATTCTGGGGGGGGGGGAGGATACATAAGAATTATCATTTCAAAAGTATCTTAATAGGATATGGCAAACTGATCCTATGAAGAAGAAATGATTAATCAGTTTAGAATATACAGAGGAGAAATAAACCAAGATCAATTTATGAAAACTTGGCAACTCATATTGAAACCTAATACTGAGCAAATATAGTCTTTTCCAGCCATAGTCTTTTTCATCTATAGCCATGGTTCCCACAGGGTGGCAATTCAAGCATGAGTTATTAACAGTGAATGGCCTTTTAGGCTTCCTCCACATGAATAGGAGTTTGCTTTTTGAATAATAAGAATCATATGTCAGAGGGGTGCATCAGGATTTTAGAGATATTTAGGTGGGGCATGGCCGAAAAAAGGTTGGGAACTACTGATCTATAGACTATTTGCCTGTTTACGACATGAGCCTTCTTTTCAAAGTAAGGGTCACTTCATGTATGCACTGCAATGACATTACATGCATGAAATGCATACATGTATACATCAGTGTCATGTAGCTGTTAGAATTTTGGACTAGGCTTGGGAGACATTAGTTCAAATCTCCATTCAGTCACAAAAATACTCAAGAGACCTTGGCCAAGATCGTTATCAATCATCCTGATCTGTCCCACAGAGTTACTGTGAGATGATGAGAGGAACTTCACCAAACTTGGAGAGGGTTAGGAGAAGAGTTGGAAGAAGACGTTCTCCAGTCTTGGTGTGCCTAGATGGCTCAGGGTGAGTTATGCCCTCCCCCCACATCACTCATTGAATTTTCCCCAAAACAACCAGTGGTGGACAAAGAATTTTGCACAGTATTGCATGTCTCCTTCCTTGAGCCTGTAGGAAGAAAGTAAAAATAGAAATGTAATGAATGAATGAATGAATAAGTTGTGCATAGGAAGATCGGATTGCAACAAAATTGTTTCTGTGCAGTCAAATTCACCAAACCTCTGCACTCAAACTAATGTTGCACAGTAGCACAGCACTTTGTGACAGGTATTCTTAGTACTTAGTGGCATCTGACAGGAATCCTGGCTGAAAGCTCTGTTTGCCCATCTGCAACTCTTTTTTGTTGAAATGCTTGTTTGCTGAATCAATATGAGTTTGCGAGTGGAGCAACACAGTCATGTCTTTCCCTTGACATCAGATGTTGATATGTTCCAGCTCTGACATAGTCCTTACAAACAACTGCAGGAAAGAAACTTTTCTGTTTGTATTTAGGCAAGCAGTATCTACATCCTATGTAGAGACTTGTACAGGCACCAACCCTAATCAGTAATCTATAACTCTACAGCTGGGTGGATATAGTTGCAGTGGTGGGCTCCAAAAAATTTACTACCACACTGTGGGCACAGTATGGTGGGTGTGGCCAGTGATGGGATGATAAAAAAATTTCTACCACACCCTGACATCACAGACGTTGTGGGTGTGGCCAATATCATGACATCATGGGCGGAGCCACCGTCATGATGTCATGATGTTGTAGGCAGGGCCTAATAAATAAATAAATAAATAAATCACACACACACACACACACACACACACACACACACCCCTCAACCCACCCACCCACCCAAACAACCACAACACAAACCTGTAAATAAATTAAAGAAATAAAATAAATAAAGAAATAAAATAAACATTAAATAAAAATACACCCACTCACCCCAAACACAAATAAACCCACCCACCCACCTCCAACACAAACCCTGGGTCACTTACCCTTAAGTTGTCCGGGAGCAGAAGAGGCGGTGGAGCAGCGGCGCAGCCGGAGCAGCAGCGCAGCTGGTGCAGCGGCCTGACTCCATGCCAAGGAAAGGCTGCTGCCACCACTTTAAAAGAAATTTCCAGACAGCCGAAACGGCTACCCATAACGGTGCGGCCATGCACTGGCGCACCGGCCTGGTAGCGTGCCATCCCATGGAAAGGCTGCGGCCACCACGGTCACCAGGGCCGCTCCGAAAAGGTCCAGCTCCGGCAGCAATAGGCAGCAAATGGCTGCCTCTTACTGCGCATGTGCAGAAATTCATTCTGATGCATGCGTGATTCACAATTGCAGCGCTCATGTGTCAGATTGGTTTCTGCACATGCGCACTATTTTTTTTTTATTTTTTTTTGTGAGCGTTGGAACCAGACGCCTCAAAAAAAAAAAGGACTACCCTCCTGGAGAACCCTCTGGGATTGTTCCTACCGGTTCTGGGGAACCGTTTGTAACCGGTAACATCCCATCACTGGGTGTGGCCAGGGGGAAAGCCCTGTGTTGCACCCAAATTATGACTACTTTATTTCAAAACTTGGATGGACAGGGCAGGGCAGGATTTCTGCTACCAGTTCTGGTGAACTGGTGCAAATCTGCTTATGCCCACCACTGTCAGTAGCTGGTATATGTCAAACATACAGCTATTAGGCTAAAATCTGCTCTGCATTCGTACATTACATTTGTATTTGTAGAAGTCTCCGAAAACCCTTTGTCTTGGCCATGTAAGATCACATTGGTATTCCCAGTGTCACTTTCCTATTTCCAGCCATATTTACCACTACAACGATGAGATAAAGGTAGACTTAAATATTATGCCGGACTTTAGAATGACCAAATCTTTGCCTTCTTCTTCTTTTCTTTTTTTTGTCCTGTTCTATTTTTCTGCCATAAGCAGGGATATGGAGTGGATCTGCGGGGTGATTTACAGGGGATGGCATGAATTGCTGACTCTTAACTGTATAACATTAACAGCAGGAAAACATAAATTATGCTCCTGAAATGGGAAGAAAAAGCCCAGGGCAACTGGCAAGTTGATTTTTAGTGTGTAGAAATAAATCTGAGAAGATTTGCTTCTTACACTGAAGACAAATTCATAGGCTAAAATCAGGTCTTCTCCAAGTGGCTCCCAGTGTTCTAGCAAAATCTCACAAGCCTTCAGTCTGCTTATGCCTCTTACCAAAAATGTACCAGTCATTGTATGCTGAGATATTTTAAAGTCAATTTAGGCACCTGAGAATATGCCAGAACCAACCCAGGCTTCTCTTCCAAGTTTAAGACTGGAATCCTACTGTATGCATTGGGCTTTTAAAGAATAGATTGCAGTAAAATCTCTTCTGACACGTGGTGCAAACCAGAGCTGTCTTGTATTGTCAGACTGCTTCAGTTAATATTATTTAATAAAATATGAAGGAGGAGGAACTGTAGCTGCCTAAATAATAGTTCACTCTTCGCTGATTATATCTGACATCTCTGTCAGCCAAGCACAATTTCATTTTATTTTTCAGTGGAAGTGATAATTATTTTGGGGGCAGCTCAGATGATCCAGTCAACAGCTAATAAAAATTCTTTCAACTTTTATTGAGAAACTCATTGTTTACATATTTGAATTGTCAAATGCCTGGGGAACAGGCATTTCTTCAGGGATATGCAAGCGGAGGCCAAGGGCTGTTTCTGGAGTGGCATGTTGTGCTTTATTCTAGTGAAAGTTTTGTTCAAAAAGTTTTAGGAAATGTGTGACAAGAATGCTTCAGTGCAGAAGAGGAATCTGATAACTTAGTTTATGAAAGCCAGTTTTATTTCTAATAGTAGCACAAAAGGTTTTATGTTGTTTTATATTTCTCTCTCTCACACACACACACACACAGAAAGACACACACACAGAAAGACACAGACACACACACCTATGCAGTAAAGTCAGTGAATGAGTTTATGGGCTTGGGGAGATTATAGTAAGTGGCTTATCTTTAAGTGTACTCCTCCAAAACCATATGAAGCAGATACACATTTTTGCAAACGTACTTTAATATGTTCAGGTTCAGTCATCATTGATTCTCTGAAGGGTGAAAATAGGTTGCGTGATGTTACCAGCGATGCCTCCTTGCTGTTTAAAAATAGCACGCAGAGAGAGAAGACTGCAGTACTGTTGTGAACGTGAATAGTTGACATGATCAAGAGTAATGAATGTGCAGGTAAATTGCTCCCTCTCTGTGCCAGTGATCTGAAGCAAGAGGCTAAAATGTAACTTTATTAAAGAGGGAGATGTGTAGACTGGGCATCAGAATCCAGTTTGACATTAAAAATCTAGGGAAGCTACAGAAATGGCATATGCACATATCTGCAAAATCTAGATACAGACAGAAAAAGCCTCTGAAGAGTTAAAGCAGGAAGGAAGAAATATACAAAGCAATGGGAAAGCATGAAGACCCAAACTGCTGAAATCATTTGTTCCAAAATTCCTCTACCACCATAAGAGAAGTAATTCAGAAGCTCTGCTGAAAATTTTTCCTCTACCTAAATTTACTGAAAAAGAACACTCAGAGCAACACCAGGAGTGGTGCATGTTTATGCTTGTGTGTGTGAAATTATATATGAGCTTGGTCCAATCAGTGATCACAAACATTTTGGTGGATCTATGGCTTGGAAGTTATGTTTTGGACTACAACTTCTAAAATCCTGCAGCAACCATAGCTATCAAGTCAAACATTTGGCCACTCATCAGCATTTTTAATGGCAGGTATTCTGCTTTGTTGTATTGTTTCTAAATGGTCCATATTGTTCTTAGTTAAACTTTTTGTGTGTATACTGTATTTTATTTCATCTGTGCACATATGTTATACCATTCTATTATTGTCATATGGTTTACAGCTAATATGTAGTGTAGTGTATAATTGTAATATAGTAACTTGCTGGGTAGCTCATTCCCCTCTTAGGCGTATTACTGCAGGGGAAGAAGCATGGAGTTCGGTTCTCCACAGGGTCATCAGAAAGAAATCATGAGCAAGCTGTGCTGTCCCAGAGTGCCCACAGAGAGCTTCTTCCTCCATTCCCCTGCTTCTGCCACATCACCTTCTGAACCATCCATACCTTTTTGTGAATCCTGATTCCTTGCTATATAGTAAAGGTAAAGGCCTTCCTTGATCAAATGTCAGTCATATATGACCCTAGGAGGTTGTGCTCATCTCTGTTTACAAGCTAAACAGCCAGTGCTGTCTCCCTCTGTAGATGTTTCCATGGTCATGTAGCAGGCATGACTAGATACCAGAGCACACAGAATGCTGTTTACCTTGCACAATGAAGGGGTACCTATTTATCTACCTGCAATTTCTTGCTTTCCACCTGATAGGTTGGCAGGAGCTGGGATAGATGACGGGAGCTCAGTTTATTGCACAACACTCGGATCTCAAACTGCTGACCTGCCAACCTTCTGGTTGTCAAGCTTAGCATCTTAACCACTAAGCCACCATGGCCCTCCTCACTATATAGGTTGCTACAAATACTGCCTGGTCTTGGGGATCAGTATGGGATCTTTTTCTTTTTCATCTGATCTTCCTTGAATTCTTGTGAATCAGGAACAGCACCCCTTTCCCTGTGTCCTTGTAAAAGGAGCATGGATACAACAGCAAGTGCTGCTGTTCTCTATTACGTGATGCCAGCCCTGTACTACTCCCCACAAAAGTGACACTAGAAGTTTAGAAGTTTCATTTATAATGATATGAAAAATGTATCTTTGTTCTAAACTCAGTCTTCCATCCCGCAGTAAATCCTTAGCTGTTCAGTCTCTCCTTATAAGAAAATTATTATGTTCATAAAAGGTTCTTTGAGAATAGAAAAAGAAATTGGATTAGGTTTGAATAACATAAGTAGAGTAGAGTTGCTATGCTTCAGATAATCTCTGTACCATTTGCAGCAGCTTTGAGCAATTTTGACTTATTCCGTGTGATAAGACAGTAAAGCTAATATGGGCTCATAAAAGCCTCCGTGTATAATGAGTGATCAAAAAGCCTGAAGTATTGCTACTGCATTCCAAAGCTTCATTTTACCTCTCATTTATATTTATTAATGAGGTGTGAAAATTCTCCTTGGTTGACTTAAAAAAAATACATACACACTAGCAAACTGCAGCTCATCCTTTCTGCACAATTTAGCGGAAGAAAAAAAGAGGTTCTGATTCAGTCTGTAATTAATTTGGGGATCCATTTGAAAGTATTGTTGCATCTGAGTTGAGATAGCAAACAATTCAATAGAGAATGTTGTTTAATGACTCCTCAGAAAGAAAGCTGGATGGCTGTTGATGGTATTACCTTCATTTACCCAACTCCCCAGGAGAGTTTTCCATTTAAGGATAGATGAGCAATTTTTCCCCTTTGTGTGTTAGCATCTGCATTCAACATGCACTGGAAGTCAAATTGTGGTGGCTTGCCTAAAGGAGGCCAGAACACAGTAGTCTTCAATGCATTTCTATGTAGCTTCTTGGAGAAGCTCAAGCACCTAACTGGTTTATCAAACATCTCCTTGTAGACCAGACCTCTCCAGTCAAGTCTGAAAATGTTGATAATTTCTTAGCAGTGCTTGCAAAATCTCCCTCTGAGGATTATAACTCCCAGAATCTGTCCAGTCAGCATGAATAGTGGCCCTACTGGCTGGAAGTAATCTGAGTTATACATCTAACTAGAACAGACCCATTGACTCACTGATGTTTACTAAAGTCAGTCAGTCAGTCAGTCAGTCAGTCTGTCTGTCTGTCTGTCTGTCTGTCTGTCTGTCTACCTGCCTGCCTGCCTGCCTGCCTGCCTGCCTGCCTGCCTGCCTGCCTACAGTGGAACCTTGGTTACCATAATTAATGCGTTCCCTGGGATGTTTCTTACAGCAAAAATTACTTTAACCAAATTTCCCATAGGAATGCATTGAAAACCAATTAATCCGTTCTGGAAAAAATATGTAAACCGAGCCACTATTTTTTATTGATTTCCTTTTTTTAATGTGATTTTTTTATATTAACCGAGCCATTTGTTAACTACTATCTATCTGTTTATCTGTCTACCTACCTACATACCTACAGTGGAACTTCGTATAATGAACACCCCCTATAGTGACTAAATCACATAATGAATAGGTTTTTAAAGAAAATGGTGCCCCGCATAACGATTTTTCCTATGGAAAAATAAATTTTCAATGGGAAAAACCACTTAGCAAAAAAATTGTTGTACGATTTTTTTCCATAGGGAAAATCATATGACGACAAAATCGCATGGCAAACAGACCCATAGAATGAATTAAAATCATTGAATGGGATTTTACTGTGTCTGTCTGTCTGTCTGGCTATTTGACTGTCTGTCTAATTAGAATTCTATACCACCCATTTGGGATATTTTCCCACTCTGGGTGGTTTACAAAAGTTAAAACCAGAAATATATGCACAAGAACAATTGATGGTTTTCAAGGGTGGCATGTAACATTCAGCTCATGTACTCCTGTAGATTTATATTTAAGCCCCAAAGGATAACTTTTCTATCACTGGTGGTACTTATTTTTCTTTAAATAGAGCATAAATAAATTTCATGTCAGAGATTACTCTGGGTTGAAAGGATTTTTGCTGGATAAAGCCCACTAATGGGATGCCCACATGAGGCTCCTTTCATGTCCCCAAGATCTGTCATGCAGTGTTCAGGTATCAAACCCCAACCTTCCCATCTCCAAGCTCAGCATCTTAACCACATTCTCATCTCGCATTCAACCTAGCATTTGGCCCTACCTTCACACATTCCTGCCCTAGCATGGTTGTCTGCAGTGAAGAAGTCTATGCTTGATCAGCAGCTGAACTGCACCTGTCTTTTATGTTACATAAAAAAATAGGATAAAATAAAATTAAAACTACTTTGGGGCCATTTATAGAGGAATAGCTGTCTTCTAAAATTGCATGAGGATTCAAAGTAGAATTGTAGCTATTTCCAGAGTAGCAGCCATTTCCACAGAGTATGAACTCAGTATAATGATTGGAGGAGGCACGGAAGAACAATCACACCTATTGTCCTTGCTCTCAGCCACCCTATATTTGTCAACATGTTGTCAATCCAGTTGTTAGCCACAACTAAAGTATACCCATTGCTTCAGTTAAGTCACCCTTGCTCGAAAGCCAGTTGTATCCAACTCTAGGGTTCAGTGCTCATCTTTGATGTTTCCATGGACATGAGGCAGGTATTAATCAACACTGGAGTGCACAGCACACACTGTTTACCTTCTAACCGAAGTGGTCCCTATTTATCTTCTTGCAATTTCTTTCTTCCGAACTGCTAGGTTGGCAGGAGCCGAGACAGAGATGGGAGCACACTCCATCATGCTGTACCCGGGAATCAAACTCCAACCTTCCAGTCAGTGATTCAGTGTCCTAACCACTTGAGCCACCACAGTCCCTTGTGGAAGCTTCATTGATTCAAAAGACTTTTGCAGGTCAGACTAACAGTGGATTTAAACATTTGTATATTGGACTGCAGTGGCTTAGTGAAAGGTCAGTGATTTGAGACCTGAATGCTGCATGATGGAGTGGGTGCCTGTTGTCTGCCTCAGTTCCTGCCAACCTAGTAGTTTGAAGGCAAGAAATTGCAAAATAGGTACTGATTTAGCAGGACTGGCTTTTTGATTGTAAATGGAGATGAAAAAACAGAGACGAGTACCACACCCTAGATTCAGATACAACTGGCTATCAAGCCTTTATATATAGATTTCAATCACATTTACAAGGAAATGAACCAGTGGATTTGGTGTAATTTAATTTAAGGAGAGCAGATATGATTCTTTTTCCCATGACATAACCCCAGTTTCTTCTCATGACTGTAGTCTCCACTATATTTGAGTCCTAAAGAAGAGGAGGAGTAGAAGGAAGAGGAGGAGGAGGAGAATGCAACAGGGTGTGTGTGATAATATTCTAGCCAGTTGGAGAGTTTCAATAATGTAAATAAATTACAGCAATTAGTCTAGTTTGAAGACATTTTTCAGTCTATTTCCCCAAAATGTTTTGCACCAGAAGGTATGCTTAAGCAAAATGAAAGTCTTGTAAGACATAACAGGAGACAGTCTGCTATAACATCTACACATTCACACAGAATCCATTTTAGCTTAAGTTATTGAACATTTAATGTGTATATTAGCAATTGAAAGAATGAATTGTCAGTGTACCAATGACTATGAAAAGATTATGCACAAAATTTGGGAAGCAAAAATTTCCCACAAAGTGAAAGAAAATGGCTTTGTCTGTTCTTTTGACTGAAACTGAAGTTAATCCAAATGTAATACAGAAGAGATACTGAGTGACTTGAGGACAAAAAGGCATTCAAATTCCTGACAAATACATATTTTCTCATTTAAACTTGGAACACCGCATAATACTATGACATGGCAATTAATGTCACAAGGAACCTTTGCTATAATTGCTCCCTCAGGTGCTTGGCTATGATGCTATGGTAATATATAATAAATCATGTCATCTCTCTTAATCTAAATTGTATATCTTAAATGCTGTTTAGCAAAGAATTTCTACATGATAATTCACATTGATTTTAGCATTTCTGGTGTCAGACTGCCTAGCTCGCAATTCCATGACTGATTATGCTAAACAAGCCTTTTCTCCCTTCCAAATCCCTTTCAAAATGCTTATCGTTAAATGTCTCAGCATATGGGAAGAGAGAAAGATTCTGGGTAGTGGTGGGTGGTGATGTGCTGTAAAGTTGAGCCTGACTTATACTGACCCTAATATTGCTTTCAAAGTAAGGTAAAGAGAGGTTTTGCAGTTCCATTCCCCCAGTAAGTTTTGATGTCTGAGTAGGGATTCAAATCCAAGCCTCCTGAGTCCAAACAACTGGTGGGCATCAGAAGGTTCACACCAGTTTGCCAGAACCGGTAGCAGAAATTCTGGCTGGCTCAGCCCATCCAAGTTTTGGAATATAGTCCTTATTCAGGTGCAACGCAGGGCCACCCCCACAGTGTGGTAGCAAAAAATTTTTGGAGCCCACCACTGGTCCTAGTCCTTCATTCTATCCATTATGCCACACTACGTAAAGGGAGTGGTGCTCATCTCCATTTACAGCCAAAGAGCCAGCACTGTCCACATCTGTAGACATTTCCGTGACCATGTGGTAGGCATGACTGGAGGGCACAGAAAGCTGTTATCTTCCCACCAAAGCAGTACCTATTTATCTCCTGGCAATTCCTTGCTGTCTTGTTGGGTTGTCAGGAGCTGGGACAGACAATGGGAGCTCACTTTGTCCCACAGCACTCGGGTCTCAAACTACTGACCTGCTGAACTCATCAAGCTCAGTGTCTTAACCACAAAGCCACACTGGGTATCCATACTTGCATGCTGTCAAGTCAATTCTGACTTATGGAAACCTTTTCAGGGGTTTTCTAGTTGGAGAATAAACAGAAGTGGCTTACCATTCCCTTCTTCCTTTGGTGCTCTGGAACTTAACCAGTTCTACCTAGAAGCACAGTGGGGTATCAAACTCCTAACATCTGGCTCCATAGAAATTCCCCTTTGCTTAAGGGACATACAGTGGCATTCCATGATCCTTGAGAATTTTCCACTGTTGCATGATAACTGGGAAATAGTGACTGTTCAGTTGAGAAGCACATACAATACAGTACTTTCAAAGGAAAAGGCCCCAAGTTCAACCCCTGCCATCTCCAATTTAATATATGTTGGAACATTATGTAATCACTTGAAGCTATAGATGCAAGTCATCTCAGGTGGATTGATAATGAGAACAATCTTTACTTGAGTTTATGAAAGCTTTTGCAAGCCAGAGTAGACAATTCTAGTCTACATGGGCGATATGGACAGAACAATAGGTCCTCCTCCAGGTTGATTTTTTAAAATGACTTTTTATTTTGGGATATTTTCAGACTCTTTGAAAATTCCAGTGTGTCCAGGGTCTTTTCATGTCTTGTGTTTCCTGGACACGCTAAAAATGCCAATGGCGTAAACATACACACACCTTCCCACCATGGCTAATGTATTAATAACTAGACTACGTCGTTCATTCTGCTTATGACCAACCAAAAATATAACACAGGACGCCACACACACACACGCACACACACACGCACACGCACTCCCACTGGCTGGAACAAATACCCCAAAAGCAAATAGCAAGTGATTTGCTGGGACCACGTTTCTTGCATTCACTGTTTTTTCTGTTGCAATAAATTGGACATGACAAGTGGCTGACACTTGTTCTGTTTACAACTCATGAGATGACAATGTTGTAAAATGACCGCCTTGTATGTCTAGTTCTGTGTGAATTCTGTGATGAAACATGACTCTAGGGAGCTAAGAGGTCTCATTCAGAGGGAAAGAGGACCAATGACTTGACAGTTATTCGCTCCTCTTCAATAAATATATATACTAAGAGGAAAGGAGGCAGAAATTTAAATAGACATGTTCTAGTCTAGGTCTTCAAACACCCAAACAATGACTTCCGTTTTAGACCATATAAGCAGAGAGTTCACAATTGTTTTCTTCATGGGCAAACACCAATATTAGATGATCCTATAATCAGTCCTGCATTCACTTTGCCTCATTGTCTATCTTCATTCCATAATCTAGTAATTCAAATGAGTTTGGACCTGAGTAGCAGACATATTTTGTTGGTGAAAGAAAGCTCATGAAATGCAAGCTATCTGCAATGACTTTTTCCGTCTCAGCTCAAATATTCTTTAGATTGTTGTGTGCTTCCAAAATGTGGAGGGGATTTGTAACAATGCTGCAGATGTTGCTTATATATATATTTTAAAAAATTAGGATACAATGCTGGTGTCAGCTGAATCCTGCTGTTTCTGCCACAAGTGGCAAGCCATCCTCCTTTCTGTAATTATCACTGCACTGTAAAATCTGTTCCTCATATATGTTTTTGTGACATCACAATAGAGGTTTGCAATGGAGTAAGAGGAAAAGGAAACTAAACTCCTAGTTCTATCAGCATTGGGTACCAATGCACACTATTGGATCACAGATGATTCCTTACATATATGACCTGCTCTCTTTCATGGAGCTACAGCACATGCATGGCTGTCTGCCACATCCTTTTTTAAAATATTCCCAACACTCAAAAAACTGGATTAGAGTGAAAGACGATGACTGGCCCTTGGTCATCCAGAAAATTTCATGGGTAGCAATTACAGCAAATGCAATTATACTTATATACCACCCCATAGCGTCTAGTGCACTCTCTGGGCAGTTTACAGGTAATTAGCATTTTGCCCCAAACATGCTGGGTATTCATTTTACTGACTTTGGAAGAATGGAAGGCTGAGTCAACTTTGATCCCTGTCAGGATCAAACTCAGGACAGCCACCCTTCTCGCTGTTTTATTTTTTGTAAACTTTTAAAGTTTTAAATTCCTTTTAGTATTTTGTTAATTATAGTTTCAACTTTTAAATTGTTAAATTAAATTGTAGTATGTGTAGGGTATGATGGGACTGTCTAGTCTGTTTTACACTTACTTGGGCATTTATTGTTTAATCTATGTTTCTTTTTAATGTATGTTGTAAGCCGCCTAGAGTCGGGTTTACCTGATGGGGCGGGATAATAAATTTGAATAAATAATAATAATAATAATAATAATAATAATAATAATAATAATAATAATAATAATAATAATAATAATAATAATAATAATAATAATAATAATAATAATAATAATAATAATAATAATAATTTTGTCTGCAGTACAGCAGTTTAAGCACTGCACCAACAGGATTTTAATGGTAAGGACAAGTTGAGATTAGACAGCCTCCATGGTCCAAGACACAGAAACAAGACAGTAATTTTGAGAAAGAGGGAGGGGGCATAGTGTATCCAGAAATAAACTAGAACTTGGAAGTCCTAAATTCAAATCCTGATTTGGTTGTGGGAATGCATCAGGAAGTGGCACTGGTAAACTACTCCTTAAAGCTATCACATACCTTGAAAACCCTAACAGGTTCACTATAAATCAGAAGTAATTTTACTTTCCATATCTTATTGTGATTTAGTATAGCAACTATTGGAATTTGAGACTCCCTGGTACTGATCCATACTCATAACATGTCTTCCGCTGTCTTAAATCCAAAAGCTGTGTGCAGTAATTTCAGATTAGTATAGTACAGTGAGTGATAAAATCAACAGAATAAACTATTTGCACTTTCTAAATTCCAATGCATAGTAACACTATACATTTTTTGCTAATAGGAGGTGAGTGAGAAAATTGCTTCTTATGCAATGCTAGCTATAAAAGTACAGTAATACCTCATATAACATTAGTATCGAATAACACTAAAATCGCATAACATTAAGGAATCTGGGGGGAAGAATTGCATCAGATAACATTAAGATCCTATGGGATGCTTCAGATAACAACCGCTAAAGCCTGTGTGGTTACAATGTATCTCTATGGATCCCATAGAGGATCAGATAACACTAAAAATCATATAACACCAAGACTTGTGGAACCAGGTTTTAGTGTTATCTGAGGTTTTACTGTACTCAATTTCCCTCTTTAGTGTTTCATTATCATTTTGAATCAAGATGAACATAGCTTTTAGACTACATTCCTTGATGAAAAGACACAAGTATTTGGCTCATTCCTGCCCTTCTATGTCAATATCAAGGCTACAGCACACTGGCCATTTTGTTTGTAAGTCCTACCATCATTTATTTACTTTAAAGAACATCAAAACATTGCTTTTCCTAAGAATATCATTTCATCTTCATATGGCAGGTATCGGAAGGACCCTGAAAAACCCAACTGGATGAATTATTGAATGGTTAAAAGATTATACATAATAGAATGAGCTTTGAACTTTATTCACACCTTTTAAAAACACGATCACTCAGATCCAGAAATCTATGGCAAAAGTGGAGGCTTCAGTATGTACATGAAACTCAACAGTTTGCCAATCTGAATTAAAGGAATAGTCCTGACAAAAATAACATGGATCTCACTAGATGCTCAGTATTCAATCTCAAGACTGGCCCTCCCATTAAATAAAATAGGTCCCAGGAAGATGTTGAAAGACAGAAGTGTGTATGCTTTGCAGTCTCTCCTACACCCATAGTTTTCTTCAAATGTGGTAGAAGGTGCAGTCACATTGCCACAACTGAAATTGTATTAAGCTGTCACTTTAATTACTCTTTGTATGTTAAAATGAGGAGAGTGGGGAGGGAATTCTTGTCTCAGACAGCAAAACCTGTTAGGAAACATACAGCAATTCTAGATCTGATATAGCTGCCTGCACACCAGTTTTTGCAGATCTAAATGAAGGTGAAGATAAAGTAATTTTTCCAAGCAATGCTTATTTATATGAAAATCCTTCCCCAGGAAGCAAGCTAATCATGTTCAGAAAATGGTTTTACAAACTAATGATTTAATAAACAGATATGCCACTTAGTTATCATATAGGTAGCAAATATTTGCATTCTATCCTAAAGTAGATTTCAAAATACATCTTTGGTATACAATGTCACTGTCTAATGCCTCATTTGTGTACTTCAAACAACTGGTTTTGATATAAAACTTTCAGCTGACCTATAAAAATGTGGTATTTTAGATAATATATTTAAGTCCTATTGATTTCACTGGGCTAATCTATGTGTGACTAGGAATGGAAACAATATGTTCTTCTACATATCCAAGGCATGAAAGTTGCCTCATCTGAGCATCCCCTGAACAAAGTTCCTCCAGCAAAAATCCTTTCAACCAGAATAATCTCTGACACAAAATTATTATTATTACATATCCAAGACAAATTATTGAAATGAATAAAACTCTGCAAGAATAAAAAGTTTCAGAGTAGAAAATAACATAATCCCATACTTCAGAACTGATGGCTGAAATTTTATCAAGAAGTACAAATTATTCCACAAATTGTTTCCCATGTGATGTTTTCTTCTTTTCTTAAAACATAAGTACTGTATATACTATATAGGTTTGTGCTGAAAGGTCATAAGAAAGGTCATAAGAAAACTCATAGCATTATATTGAGTTTGATTATCTCGCATGCTGACTGGCAACAATTCTCTGGTGTTTCTGACAGACAAACTTTGCATAGATGGAAGCTGGGACCTATCACGTCATGGAAAATATGTGCTTTCTTTTGAGCTACAGCTTGTGCCTCAGACGTTACATTTCTCCTATTTACTTTCTTAAAAGCCAATCAAACATTTCTCCTATTTGCCTCCTTAGAGGCCAATCAAACATTAGAGTCATGAGCGACTGTAAAAGGTTGTTTTAAAC
This sequence comes from Furcifer pardalis, assembly GCA_030440675.1. NCBI lineage: Eukaryota > Metazoa > Chordata > Lepidosauria > Squamata > Chamaeleonidae > Furcifer > Furcifer pardalis. The sequence goes on from CP126896.1 coordinate 66,715,150, forward strand.
AAATTGAAATGACATAAGCTAACCTCATTTCTCCAAATTATGTTATGTTCATTATTGTCTGCCAGTTCATCTCCTGAGGAAGCCAGACAAGTAGAAGATTTAATTTAACTTGGAGGGTATTAAGAAAAAAGTAAAACAAATGAGAGGTGGAAGTAGATAAATAGATCTTAAAGTGCTATGCATCTACAGTAGACTTACAAAGCAAATTGTCTTGCAATTTCAGTTTCCAAGTAGCCAAATATCTATTACTTATTGAACAATAATTATCCAGGATCTACCTCTCCTTCCAAATACAGTACCTCAATATGTAACATGTGACAGAACCCAGAATCATATGCTAGACTCTCAATAACAATTGATTTATTGTTCACTGTAGACTAATAAAATGAGTGTCTTCTGTTACGGAAGAGGGCTAAATTGGGTCTCTTGACTTGTGGTGTGGTTTCCTGATCCCCCAAACACCCAATCATTGCATGTGAATGTAAGGATTACCTCAAATGAAATTTCTCCAGTGGAGGAAGGTAACTGATAAAATGAATGAATGAATATTTTATTTATTTATTTATTTATTTTATTGAATTTATTACCCCGCCCCACTCGGGAGAACCCGACTCTGGGCGGCTATAGCTTCCATATTTGCCAGTTTAACAGTTTAAATAGGCAAGGATTCTAGAAGCTCTTGTTCAAAATGTTTGAAAGCACCAAGTTAACTTACCCCTATACTATTTCTTTTTATGCTGTGTAAAATGTGCAGTGGCAGTGTTTGTTAAGTAATTACATTCTTTCTACTCTCATGATTCAATAGTCACCCAAAAATACTGATTAAATATTCAAATTATTAGCAATACATACACAAATGCTTTCAAGTTTCATGGTAATATGGGAGACGGATGTCATTGTCATAGTCCTTGAAAGGCATTTACCTCCAGCTTTATCATATTTGACACATCTCATTGCTTTCCAGGAAATATAATAAATAAGATGGCAGCTTCTGAGATTTCTCTGTCAATCTTCATGTTCTTTCCCTTCCACAATTAGCTTGCCACTTCCATTTTGCTCTGTATCTAGTGAGCTGATAAATGAAGGATGCAATTAGCAAAGAGTTGGCTTAAAAATATGAAAAAAGACAACGTCAAAGATACAACCTCTAATTATCAAGCATCAATTTTTGTAAATAAAACTGAGTTTTGTTTTAGGTTGTTATAGTTTTTTGCCTTTTGGGGATTACCTTTTTTCATGGCAATTATAAAGAAAACAGAAAATAAAGCATGGGAGCCTATTTTAATTCAAAGGCAATGTATTCAGAAGTATCTAATCAGTCTGTCGGAAGCCTAATTGCTGTTTTGAGCAATTTACCTCAGGGGCGTTAAAAAATACATTTTAAAAATCAATATGACCTGCCTATAAAAAATAAAATAAAACCTTTCAGAGACTGGAGCTTTTTTTTCTAGATTCCTGAATTATCATGAACAAATTTTGTGCACCAGCAAGACATTTGTTCATTCTTGCTTCTCTCCACCACCCCCCACCCCACCCCAATATCTTCTTGGCTTAGTGGTTACTGAAGAGTGTTCTGACTTTCAGTATTAGCTATAATAGTGGCATTAATTTTCAGGATTCAAACATACAGTGGAGCCTTGGTTAACGTAATTAATGCATTCTCTGGGATGTTTCATACAGCAAAAATTACTTTAACCAAATTTTCCATGGGAATGCATTGAATGAAATTTCCCATAGGAATGCATTGAAAACCAAAACATGGTTTCCCAAGGGAATGCATTGAAAACCAATTAATCCATTCTGGGGGGGAAATCCATAAACCAAGCCACTATTTTCTATGGATTTCTTTTTGTTCTGCGATTTTTATGTTAACCGAGCCATTTGTTAACTGAGGTTCCACTGTAATATTTCTCTAGTCATCTCTTATCAGGAATACAATGTTTGCTGATGCAAGTACTGCAGATATAGCTAACTGCATCCTCTGATAGACCATTCCTGATTTGTTTAACCCAGAAGTGGGCAAATGTGGCCTGATAGATGCTTTTAGATTATAAATGCCCACAATTTCTCATCACAGACTATACATGAATATAGGTAAAGTTGTAGGCCTAAAATCTATCTGGAGTGACACAATCTCCTTTCTCTGGGGTTTAATCAATAATACTACTGGGAAGATGCTTTTCTGCTTCACTAGGAAGGTTGGAATTGACAGGCCCTGGGGTCCCTTCCAGCTCTATGATTTGATGACTCTGTGCTTCTAAAAGGAGGGAGAAACAAACAGACTAGTTCACTATATTCATTTCATTCTTATGTATTCATGCACTGTTTCTTTGAGTGTAATTAGATGGCCAAACTTGATCAGTCTAGAGCAGGGATCTGCAAACTTGGCTCTCCAGGTGTTCTTGAACTTCAATTACCAGAAGCCCAAGTCAGTATGCCTGCTGATCAGGACTTCTGGGAATTGAAGTCCAAGAACATCTGGAGAGCCAGGTTTGCTGATCCCTGGTCTAGAGCATGCTGAGCTGATTTACTTTAAGGTGCAGTATTTCATTTGGGCTAATCCTTACATCCACATGCAATGATTGGGAAATTGTGGGTCAGGAAACCACACCACAAGTCAACAGACCCTATTTAGCTCGCTTCTCTCCTTAATGAGAACTTTTGCTTTGCCAGTCAATCAATGCAACACTGGATTACAAGGAAGTACAAAATCATGTGCATTTTTTGTTACTCATCTGTGAGTGAGCAGGAGGAAGTTTTAAATTTCCTATAACTAGATTGATTCTGCAGCGGCTTCAGCAAAGTGACAGCTATCCATTCACCTTGGTTTGGTCACATGGTGGAACAAAACCCACATTTTAAAAAAATAGCCCCTGATAGGGACACAAAGATGGGCCAGTAGGCATGGAGAAAAAAAGGGATTTGTTTGTGACTGTCCATATGCCATGTGGCCACAAGAAAAAAGAGTGAACCAGCCTGTTCCACAGTGGACGAATCTGTGGGGGAAAACATCATCTGATCACACCCTTACTCATGACACCAAAACCCAGCACCATCTAATTAAAATAACTAATAGTAGATTTGCTGTGGGCAAAAATGCCCCAACACACAATACACAAGCAGCATTTGTCAAAAAGCAATGATTGACAGTTTTTATGACCAATATCCCTGATATAGGACTTGCTTTGGATTCAACCATCTGTCACAGATGGTGGGACAATGAGGTCTCTTTGGACCTGCTGACAACTCCACCTGGAGCTATGAAGAGCATTAAAATTAATTCATGCTGATTAAATTAAGAGTACCAAGCAAATGCTGTTCTGTTCTTGTTTGTTTCTTTGAGAGTGTAGTTAGCTGAGAAACAACTTGTGAACATTATTAACAAAGTACCGGAATAGGCTCAGAGCTCCCCTGCAACCTGGCTAACATCAGCAAGGTGGTATGGCAGCTTTTAAACTGAACCTTATGAGAAACTGGACCAGAGCGATACAGCTTCCATCTTTGGAAGAATTATTGTTGTGGGTTGAGAGGAGCACAGTTCTATTTTTTTTTAAAAAAAAAAATTTATTAGGTGTTTTAAAAAAATACAAAAATACAAAACAAGACAGTTACAAAAATATATGAAATTGTGAAGATCATGTAACAAATTTCTCTAAACAGCAATATTGCATTAACCACATTTCTTTAAACATAATCTTCTCCACATTATTTTCAATTACATCATTAACATCACCCTTGTGTTATATACAGTGTCCGGGGAGATCTATATCTCACAATTTCCAAAAGTCATTCTGATCTTGTGCAGGGGGTATGCCCTTTTTTCCCCCCAAAGTATAACTTATAAAAGGTTCCCAGATCCTCCAGAAATTGTTACTTTGCGCTTCTCCTTTTCTACAAGTTAACTCCCATGTAAGTTTTTCGTTTAGGGCCAGATCCCACATTTGCTTGTACCAATCTTGGATACTTATCTTTTCATTACTTTTCCAATTTTTGGCTATACATTGTCTCACAACGGTCAGCATTGTGGCCAACAGTTCTTTATTATCCTTATTCATGTCATAATCATCTATGTCGGTTAGCAAAATTGTATCTGACCCCAGTTTAACTTGCATGTTTAGTATATTTTCTATTTCTTTTTCAATTCTTTCCCAAAAGCCTTTCAATACTTCACAGCTACACCACATATGTTCATATGTTCCCTTTGTTTTTTTACACCTCCAACATATATCACTCAAATTACTATACATTCGATGCAAGCCGACTGGGGTCCTATACCATCTCCATATTATTTTATAATTATGCTCTTTAACTCTAACCGACATAGTCCTCATTATCTTTCTTTTCCACATCTTCTGCCATTTTTTTCCTACTATCTCTAATTCTTGTTCCCAGCTTTGTCTCAATACCTCTTGTATTTTTTGACTCTTATTCAAAATTTTATAAATTTTACTTACTATTCCCTTGATTCCCATTTCTCCATTTCTAACTCTAATCAATAATGTCTCGAATTCCATACACTCTCTATTTAAACCATTTTCCCATAAAAATGTCTTATTCCAATTATTTATCTGAAAGATCTTAAACCAATCCAATTGTAATTGCAAATACAGCTCACACCTTTTTTCCTGATCTCTGCAAGTATTGACCCAATCTTTTAGTAATTTTACTTTCTTTTCCACCAATATATCCCTGATCTTTTTATCAATTTTTAATGGAAAATCCTGAAAATCTTCCACCTCTAAAATCGGTGAAATTCCTAAAGTAAGTTCTTTTCTCACTCTGTTCCCACTCTGTTCCCATTGCAATACCTATTTATGATATTTTGATACACTTTCAACTCCTTGTCTGTGTGTTTTAACGGTAAGACATCGAACAAAAAATTCAATTTAGGTAGCAACATCATTTTACATATAGCTATTCTACCAAACCATGACAGATTTAATTTACTGTACTGTAATATTTTCTTCTCCATCTCCTTCTTTTGTCTGCCATAGTTCAAACCTTTGAGTTCCCCAGTCTTGTTTGATAGCATTACTCCTAAATATCTCATTTTCTGTGTAATCTGTACATTATAATTCCGTTTTATTGTCTCTTCATCCCTTTTGTTTCCGTTGATTAAAATCATTTCTGTTTTATCCCAATTAACTTTTAATCCCGTTACATCCTCAAAATCTTTCAGATGCTTATTTATCTTGGCAATAATTTTTGTTGGGTGCTTCACCATTATTAACGTATCATCTGCATAAAGACTTACTTTAGTCCCTTCAACCCCTGTTATTTCCTCATCTTGACGAATTGCGTTTGCCAAAAATTCCATAGCCATTATAAACAAGGATGGCGACAACGGACAACCCTGCCTCGTGCCCGCTTCTAGCCTTATGTCGTTTGTGTAGCTCTCATTAAATTTAACTCTTGCCGATCCTTGTTTATATAACTTTTTTATAATACCTTGAAATTTTTCTCCGAATCCATATAGTTTAATCATCTCATGAATCGTCATCCATTGCAAGGAGTCAAAGGCTTTAAAAATATCTAATGCTAAAAAACCCATCTTTTCCTTCTTTTTTTCGGCTAAGTCCAGTATGTCCACTACTCTTCTTATAAGATCCGACATATGTCTATTTTTTACAAACCCAGCTTGGTCCTCCTTGATATAATTGGCTATGAAACAATTTAATCTATTTGCTAAAATCGTTGAAAATTTTTTTGCATCTTGATTGATCAGGGATATTGGTCTATAAGATTCAATTTTTTCTAAATTTTTACCCGGCTTGGGAATCAAAGCAATTACCGATCTATTCCAGGAATCTGGAGTTGCATCTCCCTCTAATATCCCATTATATAATTTGTGTAACCTCGGGACAATCCAGGGCATGAAATCCTTATAGAGCTCCGCTGGTAACCCATCCTCACCTGGTGCTTTATTTTTTTTATTTTTTTTATTACTTCCTCAATTTCCTTGACAGATATTTCTTCCTCCATTTTGTTCTTATGTTCCTCTGTTATCGTTTTAATTTGTTGCCTTTCAAAATATTCTCGCATTTTGCCTAAGTTTACCTCCTTTTTTGAATATAAATTTTTATAAAAGTTTTCTATTAACAATGCTTTTTCTTTTCTTTTATTACATCTTTTCCCATTTTTATCTATCAATACTCCTACCTGTCCTTTATTTTTCCTATCCCTTGCTGCTTTTGCCAATAATTTAGAATTTTTATTACCATACTCAAAATATTCCCTTTTAAGAAAGATCAAATCTTTCTTTACTTTTTCCATATCTTTTCCATCCAACTCTTTTTTAATTTTTTGTATCTCTTGAAGGAGTTTCTGGTCTTTCTTTTTAGCATATTCAGAGTGAAGATGTTTCAGCTGCTTTTCCAATTCCTGATTTCTATTTCTAATTTGTCTTTTTCTAACACTATTTACCTTTATTGATTCGCCCCTAAAGATTGCCTTCATTGTGTCCCATACTCCTCCCCGGCTGACCTCGTTATTTTCATTCCATTTCCAGCTTTCCTCCCATTTCTCCATAATTTGCCTTCTCATTGCTTCCTCCTTATACAACTTTGCATTATATCTCCAAATATAACCTCCTCTTTCCATCTCTTTTAAATTTATATCTACCGTTATCTTTGCATGGTCGGATTCCCTAAATGTCCCAATCTTTATATCCTCTATTGTTTTAACTAGTTCTTCTGTAACAAAGATATAATCTATTCTTGAATACATATCATGCACATGGGAATAATAAGTATATTCTCTCTCCTGAGCCTTAAACTCTCTCCAAACATCCTTTATCCCCAGTGTTTTCCTCCACTCATCTAATATATATCTTTTACTTCTCTTTTTTACACTTGCACTATCAATGTCTGAACACAACATGTTGAAATCTCCACCTATGACCATGCTCTTAGTTCCTTCCTTATTCAAAATTTTTCCCATTTTATCTAAAAATTCTTCCTGTTTATCATTTGGAGCATAAATGTTGGCCAACGTTATTTCTTCTTCCTCAATTTTTCCTTTAATTATTAAATATCTTCCTTCTGGGTCAGCAATAGTTTTACTCACAGTAAAACCCAATTTTTCCGAAATCAGAGTTGCAACTCCCCTGGCTTTAGATGTCCCATATGCCTTTTCATATATTTCAATTCCCCTGACCGCCAAATTATTAACATCCGCTGATTTTTGATGGGTCTCTTGCAAGAAGATGACATCAGCCCTAGCTTTATTGAGCGACATTTGCAATCTCTTTCTTTTCAAGGCATTCCCTGTTCCCTTCACATTCCACGTTATCAATTTTAATGACTTAACCATCTGTGTCTAAAACCACCTCCCATTCTTCACTTTCCTCCCCGGACGTGCTCCCTAGTATCCCCCACAATTTCCCACTAGTAAAAGAATTAATTAAGTCAAAATATAATAAGAAAGTTAATATGAAAATCGTTAGTAAAGCGAATACACAAAATAGACTAAATAGAAAAAAAAGAAAAAGAAAAAACTTACCTAATCTTCTCTCTTCTACAACCCTCCCCACATCTATCTCTTTGATGTCACCTCTGTTCTTCAAAGAGGGGAGGGGGGGACCGAAGAAAAATGGCATATTATTCTTCCATTTGCCCTCTCCTTCTGCCAATAATTAATTATTTTGAGTATATTCATTACATTAGTTCCACACTTGTCCCTGAAGTGTCCACTCCTCCCACTGCTCCCTCCTCCTCCTGTTCCAGAACCGGTCTCATCGCACCCACCTTATACAGTTCTGTTCTCAAGGCAATCCAATCCATATCCGCCTCCTTAATCAAGCCAATCTGTGTTAAATACTGTAATACATCAGTTTTCCCATCAAGAACATGCCACCTTTTATCATGAAAAAATCTCAACTGTTGTGGAAACCTCCAACCATATTTGATGCCCTTTGCAATCAACAATTTCGTGACAGGTTTCATCATGTACTTCCACTTTCTCTCCTCCGGCGCAATGTCATTGTAGACTTCCACATCCAACCCCTCTATTTTTAGGACGCCAGACCCAGCTTGCTTAATGAAAGACATTACCTTCAATTTGTCCACCCAGTTTGCAAATTTAACTAAAACGTTCCTGGGTGTCTTTCTGTCCCTCCTTCCCCCTACCCTGAACACAGCGCCAATGTCATCTGAAACAAAATCCTTGCCCATTTTGAGTGAGTTCAACCACTCCAAAACCCTCTCTTTAAGCTTGTCTGGCGTCCTTTCAACCATATGACGAATCACTATGTTAAATTTTCTCCACCCCTCCTCCACCATCATCATTTTTTTCTCTTGCACAACAATCTTATTTTCCAATACATGCTCTTGAATAAAAAGTTCATTCACAGTTATTATAGCTTGTTTTACCTCTTTTTGCATTGAATTTGTGATCTCTTGGATCCTTTGTGTGTTCTCTGCCACATCTTTTTTCACATCTGTAAGGGCCCTGGCCAGGCTTTCATATTGTAACCTGGCCAGTTCCCTATCTTTTTTCATTTCTTCGCTGTTAATCTCCACAGTTTTGTTCAGCTTGGTTTGATTTGCCTCCAACTTTTGCATTGTTGCCTGAGTATCAGTAGTATTTTTAGCTAGTTGTTGAAGAATTGCAGTCATATTGTCCATTCTTTGAGCCAGGTCAGAAGTGCCTACCTGCTCCATTACTGTAGAGCCCATTGATGTCATTTGAGGCTCCATAGTAGGTGATGGAGTGTGCCTCTCTTTCTCCTTTTGTTCTTTATCTTTTTTATCTTTCCTTACTTTTGATTTAACAGCCTCTTCCATCTCACTTCCCTTCCCTCCCTACAATAATTCTGACACTAGTAATAACAAGAACTATACAAATCTATATATATAAAACAATCCAAAATATATTACCCTTATTTAAACTAAATTAATCAAAGTTTAAAGAAAAAGGAGGGAATAGGAAAGGGAGAAATGTTCAGTTCACCAATACTCTATATAACCTCTGTATGAACCTTTAAAAACCTTAATTGGTATTGCCAACCAACACAAATACATCACCTTTTTTAAAATCTTGTATATGTTACTGGTGAAAATATAACATCTGTTTCCCTGGATCAGTCCTCTTGTAGTTTTCCAAAGTCTAGACAGACGTCCCAAGATTTTATTAAAATGCTGTGGCCGAAACGAAAACAGAGCAGAGAAGCGAATCTGCTAACCGCATTCAAGAGACTCTTTTCCCCTGTATTTTTAAGTGCGCAACTCGTGGAACAAAGAAAAGTACTTCGTCTCCGCCCCTTAAAGATCACTTTCGTCCGCCATTACAGCCCAGACCAAAAAAAATTAAAAAAAATAAGCATTTGTAAGTACTCCACAGATTAGGCAGTATAATTTGAATTTAATAATAATAATAATAATAATAACGATATTTCCAGTGAAACTATTCAGCTCTCCAACCTGCGCTTCCAGCTGTGATCTTGTAGTCCTGTTGTAATCACACTCAGCTCCCACGATTTTCTCCCAGCCTGCCCGATATCAAACGCCCAAGCTGATCGCCTCAATCCATTCCCCTCAAACACACGCCGCTTCTGTCTCCTCTGGCTCCGTCCCGGCTCTCATCCTAAACTTCCGAAGGTTCCGAGGGTCCCGACGCGGCTCAACAGACAGCGAGTCCCACACAGCTCTCCCCGCTGCCCGGAGCCCACGCCTCCGATCCCCGCTCACCAGCAATCTCCAACAGTCTCCGTCCTCTCGTCCGCACGACCGTTTCTCCTAGGGTCGCAGTCACCAAATTCTCCAGCACACCGCGAAAGAGACGAACTCCGGCACCAGGAAAGTTTTGAATTATGCTCCACGGGCGGCGATGGCGGTCGGATCTTCCGATCCTCCCCCCTCCACTGCCCGGAGCTCCGATCTCCAATCTCCGTGCCCCGTTCAAATCCAATCACCTCCGGCTCTCTTTGTTGGCTCTAAATCGTCCTGACACATTATATCGGACCTTCCAGGCAATCTATGACCAATTTTATATCTTTAATGCCATTGTTACCACATTGATTAGGCAGAGCTAACGAGGGACGATGTTTCCCCTACGCCATCTTAACTCCGCCCCCCAGGAGCACAGTTCTAAATTGTTCAAAGGAGAAAGGGTGAAAGAGGACTCAGGATTTCAATCAAGCCATGGTAGCTAGTCAAAAATTGCAAATGAGCAGCATTTTCTGTGTACATCAGGACAAATCTTGTGCGCTGCATCAGCAGTGATGGGATGTAACAGGTTTGTACCAGTTTGCAAGAACCGGTAGTAACTTTTCCCAGTGTCCCGGATAACTGGTAGCAGCTTTTAGGGGGAAAATCACCTTCAGGGCTTACCTTTTCACTGCGCATGCGTGCCAAGCACTTGTTGTGCATACACACCTACAATGCTTGGTGCATATGCATGGCCTCCTTGCTGTCCTCCCAAGTGGGGAGGAGGAAGAGAAGCTGCTAGCCTGAAGCTCCCTATAGCCTGCTCTCCAGGGTAAGTGACTCACCTTTGGATGTGGTGTGTCTGTGTGTATTTTAATGTGTATTTAATACCTTTGCCTATATTGATGTACTACCACAGTTCCTAAAAAGGCCTGGCAGCCTGGCGGCCTGGCTTGGTTTTTTTTAGCAAAGTCTTGGAGTTACCTCATCAATAAGCTACACCTGTGCTGTTCCAATTGCTGTTCCAATTGGAGAACCCTTAAGGAGGTTCAGCTGTTTTACATTTACATTAAGGAACATTATCCTAGAGAACTGGTACAATGACCATATCCATCTTGCAACATGGTGCTGCCCATGCACATATACTAACAGGTAAGTGATGGGTTTGTGTTTGGGTTGGGTGGGTGGGTTGATTTACGTTTGGGGTGGGTGTTTGGGTGGGTGGGTGTATTTTAATGTAATTTCTATTTTATTTATTTATTTGTTTGTTTGTTTATTTATTTATTTATTTATTTATTTAATTCATGGGTTTGTGTTGTGGGTGGGTTAAGGTGTGTGTGTGTGCTTATTTTTATTTTATTATTTATTTTTTATTTGGCCCCACCCATGACATCATGATGTCATGATGTTAGTTCCGCCCACACTGTGATGAAGTCACGGTGAGGTAGTAAATATTTTGACATCCCACCACCGTGCATCAGTACAAGCAGAGGAGCAATATGTGGAGAAGGAAAAGGACAAGGCTAATCAATATGCCCTTCATAATCCTTTTGTCAGTTTTGCTTATCAAAAGCAAGACTTTATGGTGGCTTGCTGCCTGAACAGTAACAGTGCCTCTTCCCAACATTTCAAAGTAAGACATCTATGTTGTGCTGTGTGCTACAATTGCCTTTCATTTTCCACATGCTGCAGCAATGAAAAATGGACTAGTGTGGGCAGTGGTGAGCAGCTAAAATTTCTACTACCACACTGTGGGCAGAGCTGTGGGCATCATGATGTCATGACATCATAGGTGGAGCCAATGACATGGGTGGACCCAAAGTAAAAAAGTAAAATAAAAATAAGTACACATAAAAACACTTAAAATAAACATAAAAACACTTAAAATAAACATTAAAATACAAATTAAAAACACATACAAATAAACATAAAAATATACATTAAAATGAACATTAATACACTTAAAATAAACATAAAAATACAAATTAAATACACATAAAAATAAACAAAAATATACATTAAAATACACATAAAAACACACATTCCACCCACCCACCCATTCACCCACTTGAAACCCAAAGCCAAACCCAGTCACTTACCCCAGGGGTGCAGGCAGCAATAGCAACGATGCAGCATGGCCTGGCGCTGTGGCGTGGCCTGGTGTGGCCTGGCGTGGCCTGGCACTGCGGTGCAGCCTGGCCCAGTGCTGCAGCGCAATCTGGTCCAGCTCTGTGGCACAGTGCGGCCCAGCACTGTGGTGCGGCACAGTGTGGCCTGGCACAGTGCTGTGGCATGCCCTGGCCAGGCCTGGCCAGGCCCAGCCCGGCCCGGCAGCACATACTGGTGGTGGCTGGTGGTGCGGCAGTGCAGGGTGGCAGCACATGGTGACTTGAGTGAGGTCCACCACCACCACCACCACACCTCCAAAGAGGCCACTGAGGGCCTCACCACCGCCCGACATTGCAGCCAAAATGGCAGCTTCATCAGTGCACATGTGTTGAATGGCAATTGATGCACGTGTGCTGAGAACTGGAGGTGTGCATGTGTCAATTGGTGTTTGGGACATGCGCACTGACATGGCAGACATTTTGGCTGGCATGTCGGGCAGCCAGAGAGGTGACCAAACCGGTCACCTTAAAAAAAGGTAACCATCCTGGGTGGTCTCCTGGGGAAGTTACTAACCCCGTCCCCCCCGGGAGACCACCTGGAATTGTTACTACTGGTTTGGTAGAACCGATCCAAACTGGCTCCTGCCCACCACTGAGTGTGGGTAGTGGTGGTTAATTGGTCTCTAGACATTCAACTGGGTTATATCTGGTTCTAGGGCAGATGTGGGGCATTCTGCTGTCTGAGATAAAGGATGAGAGGGCACTGACCTCCTCCATGTATAGAAGCTGACTGGTCTGAGAGTTGGATCTTACACCAACATTGCAGATTCGACATACAACCCAGGAAGTCCAAAGGGCTATTAACTTGGTTTTAAAATGTTCATATTGCTCCCGCTTAAAAAGCAAATGGCCCCCTGTAGGGCATATGTCCCACGTTGGGAATTGCAGAAGAGCGGCATATAAATTTGAATTTAATAATAATAATAATAATAATAATAATAATAATAATAATAATAATAATAATAATAATAATAATAATAATAATAATAATAATAATAATAATAATAATAATAATAATAATAATAATAATAATATACATGTACAGCTTTGCCTTCTATTACCTCACCATTACTCTCTGCCCTTACCAGCAACTGCCTCAGCATATCCAATGATGAGGCTGTTTCTGCCAAAACCAAAAGTGAACTGCATTGCAGCCATTTTATTTTTAAACCAATGAAGGAGGGGGTGATTAGAGACAGAAATAAAGATGAAATATACAGTAGGGGAAAAAAGGAGCAATAAACTGAACCTAATTGTCTCAGATTTGAAAACTTGGAAGAAAACTAGGGGACAACAACTTCCAGGATTAGTTATGTGAGTCTATGATTAGTAGAAACCACCATTTATGATTAATTTTGCACATAATTCTGGCACTGTTGAAAAGTTTCTTATATATAACAGGAAAGTAGCAGGAAAAGAAATGGGGGAAGCTGTTTGTTGCAGGCAAGTGAGACAGAAGACAATATTTCTTAGTGCAACTGTTCTTGATAACAGATGGATTGCCTACATTAGCAATGATCTATGCAACACATTAATCATTATGTGTCTGCTTTGGACTTTTGCAGTCTTGCCTATTTAGTGATGCACAGTATAGTACATTTGTGTAAAAACTCAGTCGGCCACGGAGGATTAGTATAGAAATAAGTAGTCACCACATGGAATTTCTAAAACAATGTGATTTTCAAAACCAAAGGATCTACTGTTTTTAAAAGTTGCACTAGCATAAAACTAAACCAATTTAATAATGTTTTTATGCCACAATTGGGAAACTTGACTCTCCCAGAAGTATAATGAAAGAATTCTCATATCCTTTTAAATGCAAATGTAGCTGGTCAGTTACTACCAAATAGTACTAAATCACTCTCTGGGTGGTATAGAAGGTAATTATTCAAATTACATTTTACCCCCAATAAGCTGGATACTTATTTTACCAATCTTGGAATGATGAAAGGTTGAGTCAACCTTGTGTCTGTTAGGACTGAACTCAGATAATGAGCAGATTTTGACAGCAATGCTGAAGCTTAACCACCAGACCAGCTGTAACAGATTTGACCCCCTGTGTTTTGTTCCTTCCACATATTGCTGGAATTCATAAGGCTACAGACTTTACTAGAGCCAACACATGAAATTGGGGGAAATGTCTCTCTTACATTCTGTTTACTTTATAAAAACTAAAAGAAAAATCAAGGTCTTGGCTGAAAACATAGTTGAAAATCTACAAATGAATATATTTACTGCCTGTGATTCATAGAATGTACAAAGATGGGTATATTCTAAAGTAGGGGTTTCCAATGTTTTCCCACTAGGGGCCAGATCCCACCATCATGCTCAGCTGTGGGGGCCAGAGGCATGACTGTGCCCACAACTTATGTTTTCATCATCATTGTCATCATCAGTGGCAGTGGCAGGAATTTTGAGGTTTTTGCCACTTCGTGCACAGCCTCCATCACTTCCTAGGGTAGTGGGAAGCTTTTGGAGCATGTTCGCTCCGGTTTGGAAATTTCTGGTGCTCCTCTGCTATGTTTCAGCAGCTAGAGTGGGACAGTGAGCAACTTCCTAGTTTCACGCTGGGATCCCAGGTGCCTATGTAAACTCTGCCCAGCACCAGAAGTTGCTCACTGTCTTGCTCTAGCTGTTGAAGTGCAGTGGAGGAGTGTCAGGAAATTTCCAAACCGGTGTGAATATGCTCAAAAAAACCTCCTGCCACTCTGGGAAGTGGCAGAGGCTGTGCATGAAGTGGCAAGACCCATGCAATTTTTGCCACAGCTGCCAAGGGAAGTAACATATCATGACTTGTGGAGGTGGGGAGCAGGACTAGAAGTGCCCGGGTGGCCACCGCAGGCCAGATTAATATGTGTGGGCCAGATTAGGCTCGTGGGCTGGGGGGTTGGGAACTTCTGCTCTAAACCATAGAATATTTATACTCTATGTCAGGAAATGACATATTTCCTCATGTTTTCCGAGGCTTGAGGCAGTAGATTATTCAGCTAGGCCTCATATAAATCCTTTGTCCCTCTCTGTCTCATGGACAGCTTGTTTTTCAACCATGTTTCAGCCAGTGTTCCCGTGTTATCTTTCTAGCTAGCTGAGTTTCATGTTTTGTCTCCACATGTATGTCAACAATCCATTGTTTTGAGAATATTTTTCTCTGTTACCTGATTGACTATGAATAACCCACCTGACTGCAGAGAAGTTAGGGAGTTCAATCCTGGATCTCAATGGCTTAAGACCCTGGCTATTGTGCGGGATTTTCTTTTCCTTTCTTTTCACAACGGTTACCTAGATTACCCGTGGACTGTTTGCTTTTGTTTGATTGAGCAACGTGTCTTCATTGGACTAAAAGGGTAAGAGAAGCATTGCATTCACACACAAAGCCTCTGAACATGATACCTATTTAAACCTCCTTGTGGGTGAGAAGCATCTAAGGGCTGTAAATCTGCTTTGTCGGGCAGCCCGCCCTCTGGGGGCTTTGGTATAGGAGGGCTAGAGCAAAGAGAGGGCCGGCTGGTACGTGACATGGTGGCAGCGGTGGGATGCTTTCCCCGCTTTTGGAGTTGTTTTGGAGTTATTTCCAGAATTAAAAAGAAGAAATAAATTGTACACAGGGGTATGTGCTTCCAACAAATTTGATACAAATTTAATTATTATCATTTTCCCTTTAAATAATTCCCGTTCAAATTCTAGCAGGGATCCAATCCCTGCATCTGTAAAAAGGGAAAAAAAGATTACACATTTCCATTTAGAGGAAATTTAAAAAATAATTTCAGGGTGGTGCTGTTTTTTGATGGTTCAACTATTCTTTCTCCGTTTTATTTCAGGATACACAACATAGGATGAAAGTAGCTGCTGTTTCAGAAAAAAAAGATAGGTACCAGGTGAATTAGTCTGAGTCTCCTGATTTATATTCAGGTCAAGGTTTGGATACTTACACAGTGTATGTGCTTCCACCCTTCTCCTCGCTGTAGTATATTTTCTGAGAAGTATTCCAACATTTGTTTTAGTGTCTGATTAAGTATTGTAGTAATTATTGCTGTTGTTGATCTCTAGAATTGGTATAAAAGATCTGTCCCATCTATGTCAAAACTGGAACAGAGAGGTATATTTGCTGGCTTTTCTCAACCAATTAGGTCATAATGACTGAAATCCTATTGCATAGTAACTTTGAGTCCATTCCTAGCCAGCAATTAGTCCTGGCTGAAACTCTGCAGGCCTCTCAAGAATAGTGGGGGAGACTTATGAGAGAGGCGTAGCATAGTGGGGGTGGTCCACCCGGGGCAGCACTTTTGGAGGACAGCAAAATTTCACAATAAATAATAATAATATCTTGTAATCTGAACCAAAAATTTGAACCATTTCATTTCATATTTTTGTCATACCTACAATTCGGACCGATTAAAATGAGTGCAGAACATTTTATTATTTAATCTGTGACGGAAACGGGGAATCTCCTTTAAATGAGTGTAGTCATCTCGTTTGCTCTAGTGACTGGCAACACCGTCTGTACTAACCAGTTGCCTTGTGGTAATTACCCGTGTTTTATTTTGTGCTCGGATTGTTAATGACAAATATTCAGCAAGAATTAATTCTTCATATAAATAAAAGAGTTCAATGTTGTCTAATAACACCTGCAAATTAGGATATGGTGCAGGTAAGTCCCTTTGGGGAAGTCCATCTGTGAGCATTGCTTTGAAAATTTTGTAAATTTTGGAGCCTTTTGGATTTAAATACTTAAATAAAGGGATGGCAAATTTGGCCTACACCCCGGGCAGCTGAAACTCACGCTACGTCACTGACTTATGGTTTGAGGGTTAAGAACATTATGAATTTTCTTCTGCTAAACAACAAGATCCTATCTACTACTTTTAAGTGGCTGGGGATCCATTGGGGTTTCTTAAACTCAAGCTCCCACCAACCTTACCCAGAATGGCTAATGAAGACCACTAAGAAAGAAAGTAGTTCCTGACTGTTTTTTAGTCATTATTGCTAATCAGGTGCTACTTTTAGAGGACAAGAATATGCTTGGTGTACGTTCTATGGACATATGGCCTAGCCTATGAAATTACCTACCACTTGAACAGAGGGAAACTTTAGTTGGTTTCATAAACACCGTGATTGTCTTTTCCTAGCTGGAAAAGAGGGCAATGGACTTCTCTTGAAGTTTGCATTTTTAAATGAACAAAAGAACAGATAGATGGTTGCTATGACAACAAGGCCTTGGCCAGACAGAAAGACAATGGAACAGTATGGATAAGCTACAAAGCTGAATACTTTCGATGGCTCCATGCCCAGAGTGTTCCATGACAAAATGGTACAGCCACACCATTTGCCTCAAGACAAAGGGATACTTTATTTTCTGGAAAACGAAGAAAGAAGGTGTAATTGACTTTTTTTTCATCCTTCAAAATAGAACTGAATTTTAGGGATAAGAGAAAAAGGCTAATCAAAATGCAAGGAAATTAAGGATGTCAGTTGAACAAAAAGCAATTTCTCTTTGGCAGGGAGATACAGGCACACAATTGTTGCAGCTCTATTTCTGTTAGTCTTTAAGGTGCCACAATAATTTGCCTTTTTGCCCTTTCCGCTCACTCCATTTTCTCCCCCCCCCCCCATTTAATTTTGCAACACTTGGAGCCATCTGACATGGAGGGGCACAAATCATGCTGTGCTTTTGTGAACTACCGAATTAATTATCAAGCTTTTGCCATGAAAAGTGATATTGAGCTCGTGGAATAGGAAACCAAACAGCAGAGAGGACAGAAATGGGCTATTGAGCATTTTGTGGATGGATGGATTCTTTCCATTCCTTTAAAGGAGGAGGAGATGGTGTGGCAGAGACTACCCCTGAGGGAGATAGAAAAACCAATTTGCTGGCTTGATAAGATGTCTTAGGATAGAATTGTGAGGCTTGGCACTCCAGATGTGCTGGACTACAACTCCCAGGATCCTGTGTTGGCAATGCTGCAGGACTTTGAGAGTTGTAGTCCAAGGCATCTGGAATGCCAAAAGTTTGCCACTCCTCTCTTGGGAGGTGAACTGTCTCTCTTCAGAGTTTGCCAAGACACATTAAGCTTGCTGACCATTGCTACTTCTTTTAAATCCATGTAAAAACAAATAAAGATTCCTGGTGAAGCAGTGATTAAACTGCTGTACCACAACCAAGAAGGTGTGAGTTCAATCCTGACCAAGACTCAATGCTGACTCAGCCTTCCATCCTTCCAAGGGAGCAAAATGCATGTTTGGGACAAAATGCTAATTAACTCGTGAACCATCCAGAGAGTGCACTAAGTGCTATGGCATGGTTTATGTGTGATTGCTTTGCTAATGCTGCCAGACATAAATTTCAACATATTGTAAGTGGCTATGAGGTCCTGGGCAGGAAGGTGAAGAATCTTGAAGTACAGATGTTTTTAACCAATCCTCCCTGGCCGCCAAGTACTGGGAACAAGAGTGTTCATGATGAAACAGAAACTGGAATGATAAAACTGAAACTCAACAATTGATAGGAAAACATGGTAAGGAAGCAACTGAGAAAGTGACCCATATTTTCAACCATGGGGAACAAGATAAGCTTAATCTCTTAGCAAAAGTAGCCAAGTATGTTTTAATAGACGCTGTGGAAACCTGTTGTGAGAAGACTCACAATGGAATGTGTTGACAGAAGGGTATTAGTTTATTCAAAAAGATTTGACTATGCAGGAATTGTAGAAGTGAGGCATTTCTTTACAACTGTAAGGAAATCTATGACTTGAAGCAGGAAATGCAGGTCAAAAGCATATGATTAAAAATCAGAGATGAGAAAAATAGCAGTGGTATTTCTGTAGGAATATGATTCAAGCACTGGTGGGCAGCCAAAAAAAATATTGCCACACTGTGGGTGGAGCCAACATCATGGGCGGAGCCAATGTCATGATGTCATGATGTTGTCATGATGTTGTGGGCAGAGCCAGAGTAAAAAATAAAATAAAAATAGTGTACACATAAAAATAGAAATAAAAAAAACATAAAAATACAAATTAAAATAGACATTAAATAGAAATAAAATCACACTACATAAAACACAGTGTTTTAAACACCCACCCACCCACCTAAACCCACCCACCCACCCCAAACACAAATCCTAGTCACTTACCCTGGGGTCAGTAAGGTGCAGCCAGGTGGCAACAGCAGTGGCATGGTGGTGCGGCAGTGTAGCCCGATGCAGCCCAGCCTAGCCCGGCCTGGCCTGGCCTGGCCCAGCAGCACGGCCTGGCCCAGCAGCGTGGCCTGACCCAGCCTGGCCTGGTGGTGCACCGTGGCATGGCCTAGTGCAGTGCAGCAAGGGAGCAGTGTTGGCGGTCGGCGGTCAAAGGAAGGCCACTGCCACTGCCACCGCCCATCCAAAGAGGCCGCTGTCGCACCCTTCACTGCAGCCCAAGATGGCTGCTCATAAGGGTGCATGCATCAAAATACCATTTGACGCATGCGTGCCTCCAATATTCAGCAACAGCCAGCCGTTGCGCCCTTCACTGCAGCCCAAAATGGCTGCTCATATGGGTGCATGCATCAAAATACCATTTGACGCATGTGTGCCTCGAATATTCAGCAATCCTGCTGATCAGCGCTTCTGGGAATTGAAGTCCAAGAACACCTGGAGTGCCAAGGTTGGCCATCACTGGACTAGAACAACATGTAGATATAATCTCAAATCCTCTGTTTATAATCTTTGAGAATTCTTGGGGAACAGGTGATGCTCTTGAAGATTGAAAGTAAGCAAATACTATCCCCATCTTCAAAAGGTGGGGGAGAATGGTCCAAGATATAACTGAACAGTCAGCTTGACATCAATGCCAATAAACTTTCTAAAACAGATAATTAAACAGACAGCCTATGAGAATTGAGAAAAATGCATTTATAAATTATTTGAATGAAGAAATTTAGGGGATCTTCATCAGATGTATATACATACATACATACATACATACATACATACATACATACATACATACATACATACATACATACATACATACATACATACATACATACATACATACATACATACATACATACATACATACATACATACATATTTACAATGTCCCTAAGATTGTATTCCTTCACTGACAATCCTGGAAAATCACATTACAGAATAAAATGATCTGACTTAAATTATTTATATGAAGAAGATATGTACTACCTAAAGGTTTTTAAAATATTGAAGCTGGACTTTATTCCTAGATCACATGCCATTGACATAATTATTTTCTTTGAGTTGCAAGAATATGTGTGCCCCACAATTAGGGACCTTCTAAGTACAGCAGTACAAGCCTGCTATGACACAGTGCCCTTTGATGCTAATATAGGAACTAGTTAGAATCTGCCTGCAATGTAAATAACTGTATTCTGCAATGAAATAAATAAACCACCATTCTCTTTTGGTATTGAAGTATTAAAATGTAGAAGGAACACAAATTGCCTCCACTGCTCAAAATTGGCACCATTTAAGGCTGGAATGAAAACAGAATAAAGTCAAGATTTATAGTCCTTTCAAATGACTAAGGTCACTAGAAACACTGAAGCCTGCTGAATTATGCACAATAAGAAAGTTGTAGGACTTGCTCTGAAAGTTAACTTAATACAGTACAAAGTTAGCATAGGTTCTCCTTTAGCTCTATAGTTACTAATTGTTTCTGACTTTCTAGACACTTAGAAGGAGGAGGAGGAGGAGGGATCAGTGTTAGGAGCACACCAAGCCAAGTGGAGGGGGGAAGGACGGTGGCAACAATGGTAGAAGCAGCAGACGCATCAGCCACCCACGTCTTTCCTGAGTGCCAATCTGGCCAAGCACAGGCAAGGACCGGCAGGACCCCTCCTTCACCCATGGCAGGCCGGTAAGCAGGGAAGTGGTGGCAGTGGCAGTGTGTGTGTGGGGGAAGTGTTTGTGGGCCAGACTGTTGGCATGGGGGGAGTGTTTTCAGCAGTGGTGGCAGTGGAGGGGGGATAATGGCAGGCCAAACTGATGGCACATGGAGGAGTGTTGATGGCAGCAGCAGCAGCAGTGTGGGGGAATGGTGGAGGGTTGGGGTAGCAGTGGCAGAGGGGGCACCAGTCCGGCCCACCAATAGTCTGAGGGAGGTGATATGGCCCCCAGCTTTAAAAGGTTGAGAGCTCCTGGTGTACTCTATTACTATAGCAGGATAACCTGGTCAGACTGGAGGACTACTTGGGGAATAGATAAATTAATCCAAAACCAAGGCCAACACCCCTAGCCCATTCAGTACACATTCCATAGCTGAGAGGTTCAGTATGTTATCTCCCTATTTTAAAACTAAATTAATATTTTTGAAAATATCTCCTTGTTTCTCAATAGTTGAAATTCATGTGATCTTAGATAGAGGTAGCTGAGAATTTCTTTTCAGTTCATTTTTGATAAGAATTAACATTTGTAAAAGAAAAACTGGTAGGTTTGTTGATCCCTAATCTTAACAAAAATTATAGATTTTAAAACGTAAGTAATATCTTTTTTGGGGGGTGAAGAAGAAGCATTCTCATTTACTAAAATGCTACACTGTATTCATCTGAGAGAACATTGTATTTGGAATATCTTTTCCACTAATGTAGAACTGTCTTGGTATCAGTTATACATATGCATACATAGGGTATGAATGGAAGGAATAAATGAAAATAATAATTCCTATTGTTCATATGTAATGCTGTACAATCTCCATCCCTTTATTGATAATAATAAATGAGGCTCATGTCACCAAGAACTGGGACAGAGATGGGTGCTCAATCTGTCATGCAATACCCAGGTCTTGAACTGCTGACTTGCAAGCCTTCCAGCTAACAGATGAGCTTCTTAACCAGTGAGCCACTACAGCTCCATCCTTTATTGATAGAAGTAATGGAGCAGAAACCTGACACAATTTATTTTACAGGATTAGGTTGGATTTTAAGCAAATATGCGCAAGTCCCTGAGCTCCATTCCTCTTTCTCCTTGCATTCAACACAGTTCTTTATTCTTTTACTCCGACTGTGGAACTTTGCGAAACTGCCTTCATAAGTTATTCCTAAAAACAGTTGACAATATGATCATTTCAGCTGAACTACTAGCATATTTATGTGAGTTGTGAAAAGGTTTTTATCCTACATTTTGGGGGGGTAAAGCAGTAATTAAATGGAAATAGTTCATGTTCTTTAGAGAGCAAAATACATTTAATACCCATGTAAGTCAATGTTATGAAAATAGATCTCAAATTGCCTTCAGAGTATCCATTTCTCTTGCAGTCAAGGGAGACACCGCAGAATAAAAATCGGTGCTGGATGACTGCTCTTGCTCCATTAGTCTTATAAAATGATAAGAGTTAGGGAATATTTTTCTTTCCCTGCTTCATATTCAGATGCACTTCTCTGGCCATTTAACTTGTCAAATGTCTGCTACTGTATACATCTCCTCTCCATGGCTTGAGGTAAGTGAAAGTCTGATAAATGAACGCCAATGTACCGTATGCCAAGTTGGCAGATTAGCACAGATACGACGGTGAGAGGATTTTCATTTTGCTAGTGCTGTCATAGTGATCGGTTCAAACTGTAATTTCCACCACCCCAATACATTTCTCTTTTTCTCCTATAGCTCATTTGTTTGAAGTTGCAAACCATTTTGAAATATAATTATTTATCCAAAGAGACTGAACAGCATCCTTGAACTTTCCAATATTTTTTCTTTTTTAAAAAATGGGCAGGGCATAATATAGAATTTTAGAGAAACTGTATTATTATTATTATTATTTATTATTATTAAATTAGATTTATATGCCCCTCTACTCACTTCACTGAGGCGACTCAGAGGGGCTCACATAACATAAACATATACAGTATCACAATCTCAAATATAAATACAGCATAATATAAAAATATAACAACAGATGCAGCACAGATAACACAATCAATAAATTTTACATAAAAGAAAAAACAATACAATACAATACCGTGTAAAAATACAATACAGTCAAGAGAGACAGCAAGGTCTTTATGGCTGAGCTAGCTGGTCCACACAGCTGGCCCTCATTCCCCCTCTCCAGCAGGCAGGGAGAGTTCTGTGATGTTCCTGAGGTGGTCATGAAGGCAGCAACAGCAGTAGCAGCAAGGTCTTTATGGCTGAGCTAGCTGGTCCACACAGCTGGCCCTCATTCCCCCTCTCCAGCAGGCAGGGAGAGTTCTGTGATGTTCCTGAGGTGGTCATGAAGGCAGCAACAGCAGTAGCAGCAAGGTCTTTATGGCTGAGCTAGCTGGTCCACACAGTTGGCCCTCATTCCCCCTCTCCAGCAGGCAGGGAGAGTTCTGTGATGTTCCTACAATTTCCTTCTACAAATTGTAGAAGGAAGTATGGACAAGAAAGGAGCCTCAGTTGGGCATTCCCCGAGTGGAGTTTCTTCCACAAAAATCCTTTCAACCCAGAATAATTTCTGACATGAAGTTATTATTATATTCCCTTTATTCAGACCCTTTTTGCATGCTTGTCAAAAGGCCACCCAATATCTGTTATTATCACTGAACATTCATATATTTTCTTTCTTGTGTTAGGGAGGGATTAGGTTTCATGTTACATCCTGAAATTTAAAGTCTGGGGTTTTATAATACTGTTTTGTATCATTAAAAAGTTGTAAACAGGATGAGATTTTGACTTCTGTAGAAAGTTTCATCATGCAAAGTTGGTCTAAAACCTAGGGTTGCCAAGTTTTATGCTACCATTGCATTATGTAGGATTGCAGCAAACTCAAAATATCATCATATTTGCAAATTTTAGTGGTCCAGTAACGGTATTGTCCAACCTCAGACACAGTTGCTATGCATGGACTGCACAACCATTTTTATATAGATATTTGTAATTATTTTACCATAGAAAAACATAGGCAGAAAAGGAGTATAAAAAGCACAAGTGTATGCTATTTGAGAATAAACTGTGGTATTTAAAAAACCTTACCATTTAGCATGGCTTTTTAAAGGCAAACATTTTGTGGTAAGTGCATCATAATTCCAACTATCACTGGTACAGTATGATTGTTACTTCCTGCACATCAAAATGTCAGGTGCAGTGATTTATGCTGGAGCAAACCTCCATTCTGTAGACCTTAGATGCAGAAGCAAAGAAACAAGTCTGGCTTAGCAAGCTTTGATAGTCAATGAGCTGTCAGAGAAAGGTATGGGTATTTTGCAACATAAGTCTTTTCATATATACAGCATTAAGTACCAGCCAAGCTGTAGAAGATTCCAGTCCAGTTTCTTCCTTTCCATCAATATTAATAAGAAACTCATCTCCTTCCATTTGTGAATTCCCCATTACCAGAAATCACGAAGGATTGCTCTGTCAACAGCTGGAGTGATCAATTTAGACTCTATGAATTTCCTAAACCTGCCATCTAGGTGTTTGCTATGGAAATAGCATTCATGGCATAGCAATTCCATTCCAGCCTAGACAGAAAAGCTTATTAATAAATGCACGTAAAATAAAAATGGGAGAAACTCAGGGATAATCCACTGGGGGAAAATCATAGCTTGCTATGAAACTGCACAGTTATGAGGGGTGCAATTAGGGTGGAGAAACTTGATCGTTGCTTCAGGGCACCAACATTTGCTTGAAAGTCAGTCATATCTGACTCTAGGGCACGGTTCTCATCTCCCTTTACAAAAGGGGTTCCCAACCTTCTCCCGGGATGGGTCGGTCCCACCCCTGACCCACACTTGTGAGGGCTGGAGGTATTGCTGTGCCCAGTACTTATGCTGTGTCATCATCAGTGGTGACAGCAGCAAAAATCACACACTTTTAGCAGCTTTTTGCACAGCTACCACAACTTTCCAGGGCAGCAGGAGCCTTTTTGGAGCATAATCGTGCTGTTTTTGGAATTTTCTGTCATTCCTCGGCAAAACTACGACACCTAGAGTCCTTGTTCTGCACTTGGATCCCAGGTGCTGATGAAATCTCCGCCCAGCACTAGAAGTCGCCCACGGTTGTGCTCTAGGTGCCGTAGCAGAGCTGATGAGCAACGGAAAATTCCAAAACCAGAGCAATTATGCTTTGAAAAGCCTCCCGCCTCCCTGGGAAGTGATGGAGGCCGTGCAAAGACCCAAAAAAAGTTGTGATTCCCACTGCGGCCATGGTAAGTGATGTATTGTGACTTTCGGGGGGGGGGATCTAGACATGCCCAGGTGACCACCACATGCCAGATTAGGCCTGCGGGCCAACCTTTCAGTCAGCAAGTTCAGCATCTTAACCACTATGCCACCACAGTCCAAACGTTTAGACAGTGTCAAAAGCTAGATGTGAACCCACTGCTATGTGCGGAGAGAACAAACAGCAATATTTCTTGAACTTTTCTTCCTTCCGTTTTCAAATCATATTTTTTTTTCTTTTCAACATGCATTCTTTTTGACAGGCCACGAAGAGGGTGAGATATGTGCCAGTTGTCCCAGGTGCCTGGAATAAATCATTTTAACTCTGCGAGTAAGAAAACTCTAATAATTTTTTGCCATTTGTGAATTAGCTTGGGGGAGGGGGAAGGTATGGAATTGGGCTGATAGAAATCTAAATTGTGTGTAGTATAGATAATGAAAGTTCCTCAACTCTTCCTATTTTGATGAGTTAGATTTGTCTTGGGGCAGAATGTCTTTATGTGTGCTTCAAAACTATCAGAAAAAATCAGTGGTGCGCTGGCCCACAGGGATACAGGGACTCATCCTGGTGCATCGTAGTGATTGGTGCCCCCCCCAGAGGCAGGCAGAGGTAATGGGAATGTATGGGATTTCTTTCCCACCCCACCCCACCAATAGGCGCCCCATCACTTCCTGTCCATCGCCCTCCCAAGGTTCCCAGCACACCTCTGGTAAAAATGCCATTTAGTATCTTCTGAGACAAATCCCCAGCCTGATAGTTGTGAGGCTTGTGATGCATTTCCAAGAAATAAAATAGAAAATAGTGCATACATTTTAACAAACTGAAAAGTGGGGGAAGCGTACCAACAAAAATGCATAAATGGGTAGGAACATGTGGGAAACTGTATCCAGAATGCACACCTTTTTTAAATGTAGCGCAAACCACAAATTCCTTTTCAAGCAGGAAAAAAATTATGATGTAAATAAGGGTTGAGATGCAAAAGAAAGGTAGTTTTGAGAAACATAATAAATTTGACATAATACAGCAAATTTAGTGTGCTTTTTAAATTAGCTTGTTTTAACATAAGAAGTGCCTCGAATCATGTCACCCATCTGTCTCATCATGCTAAGAAATATAACTCAAGAAGTCAGTTCTTAATCTTCATTGAATACCAAACACTAAGTGTTGTAGGTGTTGGAAAAGGAACTATCCAGAACTCGGAATACAGTAATACCTCATATAACATTAGTATCGAATAACACTAAAATTGCATAACATTAAGGAATCTGGGGGGAAGAATTGCATCAGATAACATTAAGATCCTATGGGATGCTTCAGATAACAACCGCTAAAGCCTGTGTGGTTACAATGTATCTCTATGGATCCCATAGGATTTTAACATGCATCAGATAACACTAAAAATCATATAACACCAAGACTTGTGGAACCAGGTTTTAGTGTTATATGAGGTTTTACTGTATTATGTTTAAAAGAAAGCATTGTGTTACTTCTTACTTTTGGGCAGACAGACTGCTTTGAATTCCTTTATCAGGCTGTGGCTACAATTGCACATGTATTTTATAACACAACATACTGTTAAAACTGTGCATGAAGGACAGTATTTTCCTAGCCAGTATAAGCCAGCAAGCAAAACAACAGCAGTAGCAACAACAACAACAGGATAATACTCTACGATCCTCTCTGTTGGTCAGTTCTGATATGTACCTTGCGAAATGTTTATATAAATGCAAAGCAAAAAACCAAATTTTGCTACTTAAAATGTATATCAGGATAGTGTAAAACTAAGACATTTCTCTCAAAATGTCTCTAAAATGTCTTTTAAAAGTAACTTTTAAAATTGTATTCTTTCTATCTAAAAGTAAATTTTTACTATGTGTTATGCTTTTGTTACTTGTTAAATTATTGATTATTAATTATTAATTATTGGTTATTGGTTATTAATTAGGCAGCCAGGTACTGGGGAAAAGCTGTTAGACAAGAAAAAGAGGTTCAGCCTGGCCTTCCACGGGAGAGAGTTTCACAGCATGGGAGTAATAACTCTCTCTCATATCCTCACCAAATGCATTTGCATCATCATACAGTGGTACCTCACTTAAAGAGCATGATGTGTTCCACATGATGGCACTTTAAGCGAGTTTGCTCTTTAAGTGAAACACCATTGTAAGTGACCAATTGTGACTTCGGGGGGGGATTGTGAACCCCGATTTATTTGTTAAGCGAGTTTTTGGTTGGTTTTATTTGTTAAGCAAAGCAAACATTCAGAGAAAAATCTGCTCTTTAAGCAAGTTACTCTTTAAGCGAGGCACTCTTTATGTGAGGTTTAACTGTACATAAAGAGCAACTAAATACAGTACAGGTAATTGTAATTTTAAAACTCTCACTGGTTACACTGAAAAAGACAAGTTCCTGGGATGTCTTTATGATTTAGCCATAGATAGTGCATGAGCCAGTGAGGGAATATGACCAAACTCCTATTCAATGGTTGGTCATGCACAGAATAAATATACCAGCTTGTTCCTACCATCAGCCAATTCCAATCTCCACATAAGTTGGAAACCTTGAAAAGCAGGCTTTCAGCTCATGAAAGAACTGTTCAATCTCCATTTCCATCTGTGGAGCATAACTAGAACTGGAGGCAGAGAGGCAAGGCTATAACACTCTGAGTCACATATTTACTATAAACACAAAGTCATAGTATATTAAATATCTTGTGCTCTCTGTAACTGTTTCTATTAATGCACTTGGCATAATGATGACATCTAATGCACTGTAATACTTTATGGGCTACTGTATTATCTAAGTAATTTAAAATTTCTAACTTGTGAATAGATTGGTAGAGATTTCTATAAATAATCCCTACAAATACACTTGGACAACTTGTTGCACTATTTCTTCATATAATCCATTTTTGGCACTCACATGATAGTTCTTCTTGAGACCATCCTCTTCATTTATAGTGTGCTAGGATTCACAGATGGTCACCATCTTGGAAGAGTTCTCAGAAAGGACTCTTAAGGAGCAGACAGAATAACAAAAGCTATACAACAAAAATATGAGTCCTCGTTTGTTAAATTTTTAAGTAAAAATTTGATGAGTCAAGCTAAATAGCAGTGTAGATTAATTTTTACCATTCTGGGGTCCTGCAGAAGTGCTGGTCAATTTCTACTCATGTACTTTATTCCACAAATCTAATCCCACTTTATTTATCACAGCTAATAAAGCCAGAATAATGCCATTTCCTACATATTTTTTAGATCACCAGAATAAGGAGTTCATTTTAAAGAAAAGCTATGTGCTCCTGAAAAAGGGAACAGTGAGAAGTTTACACCTACACTATGAGGATAATTCAGGCGCCATTGACATTTTAGAAAGTATAATGTTTAGGAATAGGATTAAAATTGGCATACCAAATTAAAATGTCTAAGGGATAGATGGACACATTTTCTTTTTGCACAGCATCATTCAACTCTCTTCTTTATGGAATAACCAACAACTATCTGCATCAGTGGTGCCCAAACTAAGGCCCGGGGGCCGGGTGCGGCTCCTGATGCCAATTAATCCAGCCCGTGAAGCTCTCGTTGCTCCTGGAAGCGGAAGTAAAACGCGCCCATACGGGTGCGTTTTACTTCCGTTTCCAGGAGCAACGAGAGCTTCACGGGCTGGATGAATTGGTGTCGGGGGCTGCACCTGGCCCCCGGGCCTTAGTGACTTGTTCCCTGAACCACATGATCAGCCCACAGCCCAAAAAGTTTGGGGACCCCTGATCTACATAAAGAGCTTTAAAGTAGTTCTAGGAACATGTGGCAAAATCTATTTTGATAAATGGGGAGGTGGGGTATTGTTGCATGTTCCTATTTGATCCAACCTTAATTTTTAATATTACACAGAAACACCTCCCTAAATGGTATTGTTGATCTCAGTTATTACTAGGCAAAAATAAAATGGGAGAAAATGAAATATTCTCCTGTCCCCCCTCCCCGCCCTTCTTATTTTTCTTTTAATATAAACTTTAGCAACTTTGTTGGATGGGTCTACAGCTATACTTTTAGAGAACAGGTCACAAGAAACAAATATAACAATACATGCATTTATAAATGTGATGGACTCAGAGCTGCCTCTAACCTTAGGACCAGTGCTACTTGAATGAGTCGCAATATGATCAGTTGTTCCTCCTTCATCTTTCTGTCCTTTCAAGTCTGTAGAAGAACAGAGCTACAGTATATGTGTAACCCAGACTGTCTTTGCCCCTTAAGTGTGCAGGAGAACACTGGCCCAATTCAGCTGTTTAATTGACTTCTCTGAGTGGGGAAAGCAGAGTGATGCCATCTTGCTATTAACTTCTGGCAGCAAAAAGCCTTGGGCCTGCCCAGAATGGCATATTTGGCTAGTTGCCATTCATTTGGTGGCTTTGTCATTGGACGTCCTGCCTCAAGAACCCCCCAGCCAAAACTGCTGACATTGTATGTTTGATCCTGACTGAGGTTGATCTAGCCTTCCATCCTTCCGAGGTTGGTAAAATGAGTACTCAGCATCTTGGGGGCAAAATGCTAATTACCTTGTAAACCACCCAGAGAGTGCACTAAGGGTTATAGGGCGGTATATAAGTGTAATTGCTATTTCTATTCTGAGAGCATGACACAACCCAGATTGACATGAATGAAGAATCACATCGCCATCATACAATGTTGCATCACAGCATTTAAAAAGATGTGATGAACCATAGCAGATGTATTGTGATAAATTTCTCCTTAGGTCTTTGGGTACTTTCCTGTTTTTGGTTAAAAGCTGGGCAGATATTGTGCACAGAGGACTAATGGTGTTATGCTAGTCTTCTTCTTTTTTATTCATGTCAGAGGCAATCCATTGTCACTTCTGGAGCAGAAGGATCACCCAGTAGGTCACTGTCATTCCCCAGAAAATCCTAAAATGTCTTCATATCTTTTTGAGGAATTTCCTCCCTGGTGAAGAAGAACTTTTTCTTTTCTCTCTGTTAAATAGCTCCTACCATTTTTTCCTCACCCCTTTAACTTATTTATTTATTTATTTATTGTTCATACTTGTATACCACCGTCCTCACAGAGTGATTCAGGGCGGCTCACATAGTATCATAAAAAAATCACAGATATCAAACCCAACAAATCCCAACAAATCAATAAAAACAATTAAAACAATGAACCATCCGACAAAACATTTAAATTTAAAAGATTTAAAGATTTAAAAATGTGGGGGAGAGAAGGATATTATCAAATCAACCAACAGGCTGGGGTCACCATTTTAGTGGTGCCTCACACCTGCCCTGCCAGCCGAGTCTTTAAACTTTTTCTAAAGGGCAGAAGCTCTGTTTGGAGATGCAACTCAGTTGGCAGGAGGTTCCATAGGGCCAGAGCAGACACTGAGAAGGCCCTCCTTCTGGTGCTAGAGAGATGTGCCTTTCTAGCAGATAGGATAATTAGAGAGCCACTCCAGTCCTGACTGAGCTGCTGCACTGCTGCTGCTGCTTCCTCCTCCATATCTGATTCCAAATATTGGCGATCATCATGGCAATCAACCATGAAGACTGTCCTGCCAATATAATGCAGTGGCTTTTCATCTCCCTTTCACATCACACCATGACCCCCTGCCTTCATGCATTGTAGTGGGATCCAGCTCCACAAGTCACTTTTTGGTCCTGAACCCTTTTGGCACACAAAGTCCTCCTCAGCCCCAGGCCAGTATGGATGAAGTTGTTGCCCTCCATCAAGATGGATTCAAGTGGGATTTAATCCACTTGGGGACCATCACCCTTCCCCGTGGACTTCGCCAAGGCTGCTAGTCCTTAGGGTTGTCAGATTAGTTAACCGCCACCTGATGCTCAGCGTTGAGACACTGGCAGTATGGTCTACTCTATTACCATAGCAGAATAATCTGGCCAGACTTGCTTCCTTTAACTGTAGAGAGCAAATTGTGGTTTCAATGTTGTCACAGAATGGACTGCCTCCTTTGTCCTCTTCTTCAATGCATTCTCTGAAAATCACACAGACACAGAGAGAGAGAGAGAGAGAGAGAGAGACAGGCAGACAGACACAGACACAGACACAGACACAGACACACACAAAATTTCCTGCATAGGTTTTAAGGCTATAGAGCAGGGAGGGCCATAGAAAGGAGGAGATTTTGCTGCTTTTCACCCTATCTTTATCATCCCTTTTTTTAGCAAACAATCCATTGATCACTGATGATCCTTTGCATCACAACCAGTTTGACCATGAACATAAATCATCTGGCCACAGATGCTACCATTTTAAAAGTGTGTCATTTGTAGCAGAACCATCCACATGGGTAAGCATGAGTGCATTTTAGCATTCATGAACAATCTGATTCAATGCAGTTTTAATGTTGCCCATTATATATGAGTTTAAGAAGAAGCACAGATCAATAACCATTTTACAAACAGATTAGTCATCCATTGTGGTTGTTTGGGAATGAAAAAAAAAAGTAAGGATGATAAAAGCCGAGTTGTTCTTATTTTATCCGACTTTTATAAAATAGACATAATTTACTGAAATAGTAAAAATAAATCTTTCTGTATTTGATGCAAATAGACATATCAGTGTAAACAACAACATAAAAATAACATCTGATGCAATTAAATATATTAGTGCAAATAGCAGCACTTCCACAAGATATGAACCCTTAATGGCCATCAGTTCATTTGAAATAAATTTAATGAACATTTCACTAATGGGTTCTATTTTGTGGTCCACTGCTCAATTTTAAAACCAAACTTTCAAGCTTGGGAAGCAAGCTATGTCTCAGAGGAGGTTACATGGTACTCCCTGAGAGCTGAACTCAAATTAATGTCCCACTCCATACAAGCAGAGCTAAACAAGGACAAATGCTAAAAGTGAAATTTCTAATGTACTCTGGTGGCATCATTCCAGAAGATGACTTGTCAATGAGAGTGTAATGACTTCCAAGAGGATGCAACCTTTTATATTTTGCAAATTTTGTAAAATAAAAGGCACTCTTTAGACATAACAATGTTCTTTCATGAAATCTCCCATAAAGTATTCCGCTCAGTATATGGGTAAACAGAGCAGTTCCCTTGACTGGGAAGCTAGGAGAATGAAAAGGAGAAAACTGTCATTTTAGCAAAATTCTTCTGCAGAAAATATTCTTGTCTCTTAGCAACCATGCTTTGCATTTACTACTGCTATGCCATTTGTGTGCGCATGGATGTTAAAAAAAACCCAGAATAGCATGATTTTGTCATTTCTATGCATGAAAAAATATCATGCATTTATATTTTTATCCATTTTGTTCTGTGCATACATATATGTTGAAATTGACTTATAATACCATAGACAGGAAAATTAGATCTTAAGCTATAAGAATATTGCAAAAGGTATCATCTGTGTGCTTTTTAAAAAAATCTCAATGTCCATGCCTGGAAAATTCTATGCAGGTATGTAAAGAGGTACAAGGTCTATCAAAACATCAGGGCGTCATCATTTCAGTATGCCTCTGGAGCCTTGGTTTAGAGGTGATGCATAAACTGATGTGGGAATAAGAAGAAAATCAGAGAATAAACCTAACAATAATATTTTGACTGCTTGAAGTTTGCAACAGCTAGAGGGTCTAGACCAGTGGTTCCCAACATTGGACCTTTAATTCCCAGAAGCCTAAGTCAGTACATTGGCTGATCAGTGCTTTGGGGAATTGACTTAGGCTTCTGGGAATTGAAGTCCAAAAACCAAAGGTTGGGGGACACTGCTCTTGACCTAAAGGATCAGGACTAATTGTGTGGGCAGCAATCATAAATTAATAGCATAGATTGAGATCCTACTTAGTGCTAGCAAAGTAAAAAAGCCCTATTGATGTAGTAATGCAGGATCACTGCTGCTTGCGATTGCAAAAATTGTGACAACCACTGAGATTGTATGGATTCTTCTTTTGAAATGAAGCCCTGGAAGGCTTATGACTCCAGCCGCAAACAACATGCTATTCATGTTACAATTAGGTCACAGATGACCCTCTACCTTGTTCTACATACATTCTTCTACATGTTTTGGTGGAATCCCCCCAGCCTGGGGTGAACAGGGGGCTTTGGCTGTAACTGTTCACACCCAGGCAAATCTCAGCAGGCGGGTCCTCTTTCTGGAGGGTGAGCACCATCACTATGGTGATGGCTAAGTTCTGCTGAGGACAGAGCATGGGCACTATAACCCAAATACCTGCAGTTCCCGAGGAAGCAACTGTCTTTGTCTAAGGGAGTAATGAACATGAAAATCAGTGCACCTGAAACAGTGGCAGCACCTGCATGGAGGTGCTAAGAAGGCAGACCCTTCAATGTGCTAGGGTGCTGAGTGCCAATCACCTGCAAACCTGAATTTAACTCATTAAAAGACACACACAAAGAAAACCTGGACAGATTTCAACAATGATGGCCAGGTAACCAACAAGGATGACAACTTATGGAACATGGAATGTAAGAGGGCTTGCAGGAGTTGGAGTTGGTCAGAGAGATCAAGAAGACCCATGTTTAATTCCTGGCTATTATGGAAACCAAGACAACATCAAGGAGGCCCTCCAAGTTCATGGGAATGACTTGAGGCAAGCCATGGAGTTGTCTAATGAGAAATCACAATGTAGATCCTTTGTGGAATCCTCTACACTGTAAGGTAGAAGAGGCGGCAATTAAGTAAGTTTTGGTGGAAGCCACTGAAAACCTATCTGACAATAATTATGTCCCTTCAAGTCCTTTCCAACATGGTAGGGTTTTCCAAATACAAACAGCAAAGAAATTGTTTACAGTCTTTCCATCTGTGCTCTTTCTAACTTTGTAGTTCAGCCAATGATGTGGGAGAATATTCACCTACATATGCTGTTGTGATCTTGTCTGGCTCTCTCTCTCTCTCTTTATTATTATTATTATCATTTTTGCAAGGCACAGTGCAGGTCTGAACTGACAATCTCTATTTCCTCAACCAGCTGCCAATTCACAGAGCAAAACTCGGAAAATCCTGCTTCCTGTAGAGGAGGACCAAGTGTTTCTGGGAAGATTTTCTCACATGCTCCATATGTGCCTCTAAACACAGCCCTTCTATGATAGATAGCTACTGACAGATGCAGCCTTCATTAATTACTGTAAACTCATCCATTAATGATGTGATATAGTGGTCAATATATTATAATATCTGGCACATTCTCTGTTATCCCCCAACCCATCAAATAAAGAGGCAGGAGACAGATTTGTGGTGAAAGGCATTGGGCCACATTAATTGAATTTAATCCCCTGACCTGTGGAGAGGTTGACAGTGCTAAACCTGATACTAGAACAGGAGACTCCTTGTCCCCTCTCTAGACTGGAACAGTGGATCCCTTGCTCCCTGGCAGTGGTATATCTTCGGCAGCTACCCAGGCTGGCTAATTTGAGGAGGCATCTCCACAGGTGTTTCCAATGCTATTCACAGGAACGCATGTTGGATGTACCGCAGAGCTGGCTCATGGTGCCCCCCCCCCCCGTGCCAAACTAATTCACTCAAATTGTGCCTCACACCCAGAGGGATTCACTGCTACCACCCCAACCCAGTATTATCAGCCTACATGTGACCTATTTAATGACTGTCCCTCTCCAAGCCTAAAAAACAAGGCACAACAAATGCAGAATCTGACAGATGCTTAAGAACTATGCCATATCCACAGCTATTATATATTTAAACTCCTGTAGCATAGCTCCTAATGTTAGATTCCACCCATGTTGCATTGATACTGGGTTGACTACCATTCATAATCCCTTGTTAGATGCCAGAATGTTGCTAGAGATCAGGTAGTACTCATTTGATTCACATAATTGTATTTAGAAAGAAGATAAAATAAAATTCATTTGTCTACCTGTATACTTCAAAACTCTATTGCTTGTTAGTTTATATGTAAATAGGATTCCTCTCATTGTAACATCTTGCATGGAAACAATTCAGATCACTTGATAATTGTTACTTTAAGTAATATATTACATTGGAAATGTAATGGTTGTAAAGGGTATAGAATACATTAGAAGGCAATTGAGCTTAATTGCATTCTAGGGACTACTTTTCTGGTGCCTGCAGCTGTTTTTTGGAAAGAGAGAACAGGTTTTTGATACATCCTTCAGTATTTGCTGAAAGTATGTTGCAGTGCTAGTACTCAGTCATGTTTTTCAACTGCTGGACAATTTGTACTGTAGTCACCACTACTACAATCCACATTAGTCAAATGTTGGTCTTTGCCTATTATTCTTCAAAAACATTATGGCTTTTCTCTTTTGAAAGCTATACTTATTTGTTATGCTGCTACTCTTTCATGTCTTACTTAATGCACTCAATACATTTTGGCTCACCCTGAAGTCATATACAGTAGTTCCTTCCATCTCCTCGGGAACTGAGGGACTATGTCTTGTAGCCATGGAGCCTCCTCGCATAATATAGACCCCTAATCTTGAAAAACTTCTATCTTGCCCAAACAGCTGGCAAAAGTCATAATCAATATGCTTTATGAAGGTTGGGGAAGTGTCATGCAACCTCTAAAGTTCAATGGAACACATAGACTTCATTGTTAGTGGGAAGGTTGACAAGTCAGCAGTTTGACACCCGGGTACTGCATGACAGAGTGAGCGCCCATCTCTGTCGCAGCTCTTGAGGACATAAAAGGAGCCTCATTTGGGCATTCCCTGAGTGGAGTTTCTTCTGCAAAAATCGTTTCAACCCAGAATAATTTCTGACATGAAATTATTATTATTAATTCCATCAACCAATTCTAACAGGAGTAAACTTATTGAAAGAGTGGAGTTTATGTTAATGTTGACTTACCATTCAGCCGCTGATTCAGAAATCGATTCTATTCTAATCAGAACTATCCACTAGATAGTTATAGCCACCTTATTTCCTGGAGCCCACTCACTCAATACATTTTGTTGGTTGCAGACATTTTCACTTTTTGTAGCCTGACAATGTAGACAACATACTTGGAGATATTGTTACTTGCAGTGCCTTCTGTGCTGGTAACTGCGAACAAAAGAGGATCAAGAGAAAGGTGACCATTTTCTTCCTCAAATCCCCTGAGACAAGATGCTTTCTTACCCCTATTTCTTTCCCACCAGGAACATGAGAAGCTATTCAGGTGGTTGATCAGTTCTTGACAAGAGTGATAGAGTGGAGCAGGACTACTAAACTGATCTTGAATCCTGACAAGACAGAAGTACTCTGGATTGGTGATCCCCAAGTCCATGACCCAGTAGAGCAGTATGCCCTGATCTTTATGGAAATTTATTCCCTCTGAAGAGGATGTGCATAGTTTGAGGTTACTCACTGATTTAACCATGTCATTATAGGTCTATATGTCAACAATGGCATGGAATGTCTACTTTCAGCTCTCTCTGGTTTGCTCATTTTGATCACTTCTAGACAGAGGTATTCTGATCAGATTTACTGTTTGAGGTTTCACACAGAGCAGCTAGGAGAAATATTTATGACTTTCAAAATACCCAACATCTGCATCTGCAACAACGAAATACATAATTTTTCTCACCTCTATCACAGATCTAGCATGTGCATCTTTAGAATAACAAACGAAATGATGTGTCTCATTCCCTGCTAGAGAATAATGGGACTTGTATATCCACCTTTGACTCCAGAGCACTAAAAAAGAAGGGCTCTTTTTAGTTCATCCATAGTCAGATGGGTTACCAGCTACTCCAAGACACTGGGAAGTCCTCTTTCACCTACTCTTTTCCCTGTCCTTCCCATATCCTTCTGTCATCCTTGAGAAAAGGGATCATTCTTGTTCTTTCTGGTGGCTATGCCCACTCCCTTTGCTTATGAAGAAAGTAAGAAGTGAGAACTTAGAATCTGTAGTTTTATGAACATGTCTGCCAAACAGCCACAAAACCTACTGACATTTTCATTTGCACTCCAAAGGGCATGTACTCAAGCCCCAGAGAACTCCTGGACATTAATTCAATGTATAAGTAACCTTTGGAAGTTTTATGCCTTATAGTTTTCATTGATAAACTTTCCCAGCTACTCTTACAGATACACAATACACTATATTGGACGTCTTTTATTTTCACCAGCACTATTCCCAGATCATTTCTGAATGTATTGTGCCTGTGAAAGTCATCTCTACTCTGTGTCTTATTTTATCACTTCCTCAAAGATTTTCCTTGTATGTTTGGTAACTGCCCTTGGCTGATAAGAGCAATGTCAAGGAGGGAAATCCTATATCTTAAACTTGAATGCAGTACATTTGAAAATAATCAATCCTTGATATTGAGTTTCTACCTGGTATTTTTTAAATCTTCCTTAATACTGTGTCCATGCAAGTACAGTGGAATCTCATACAATAATTGCCCCGCATACCAACGAAAACACATAACAATTAAGTTTTGGGGGAAATGGTGTCCTGCATAACAATTTTCCCTATGGAAAAAATTGTACAACAATTTTTCAATGGGAAAAACCACTTAGCAAAAATTATAATCATTGTACGTTGCATCCCATAGGGAAAATCGCTGTACGATGCATGTACCATATAGAAATTGTTTCATACAACAACGAGCCCCGTGGAATGGATTAAAATAATTGTATAAGGTACCACTGTACTAGGAAGTAGAATGAGATGATGCAGACACTTCATAAGCTCACAAAGTTAGCTCACACACTTAGAACATGGGAAAGATAAATATTAGACTACTATTTTGCATAATGGTTGGAGGAATTATTGAAGGTGTAGATTAGTTGGACCAATTGCAGACCCAAGGCTTGGCATTTTGATTTCCCTGTGTCCTCTCCATGAGGAGATTATTGGACAAGCTGCACCATCTCTGTGCACCCACATTAGAAAGGAGTGTTTACCCACTTCTCAAAACTTTCGGCCTAGAAAACCACGAGAAGGATCTCAATATTTCAGAATCAACTTGCAATTTTATTTGCCTGCTTGATTATTTACCCTGCTTTTTTGATGTAAGCACTACTCAGGATGGCTTACAATGCAATCATCCACAAATAACCAAAAAAACAACAACACACAGATAGTGTAAGATAATATTATGACCATAAAGATATTTACAATAAACACTATCAGTAACAGTAAGAGAAAGTATTAACAATTTTTAAAAATCAATGGCCTGGGATATCATAGATGGAAGAAAATTGAATAAATTAATTACTTGGTGGCAAATATTAAGTCAACGTAACACCTAAAATGTTAGGAAGAGTCTGTTGTTTTTTCATTGTTTTATAAGTTGAAGGACAAAAATATGCTATAGTATGTTTATAAAAATATTATGGAAGTTTTGTCAAAGAAAGCTAAAGGTGGATAAGGGTTGAAAATTTAGAATAGAAATAACATAATGGAAAGGTAATAAAAAGAACAGGGGTAAGATAGCCACCGATAGAAGGAAGGAAGAACAAGGAATAACTGTACAGTTTTGAGCAAGTTGACTTGATATTTTCAAACATTGGTATGAATCCGCCTAGTCCCGATCTCCCCTCCCCCTCTTCGACACTCGGAGGTGGTCCTTCAATGGAAGGATGGGGGAGAGAAGACGACAGAACGGTGAAAGGCTTAGGGTGGGTGATAGGGATTTATGTTGTGTTAGTATGGGACTATGGGAGGTGATGGGTTGGATGTGGGTGAACTTATGTATCCAGTGTATGTCTTTATGTATTTAGTTGGTTTTGGTGTTGTTCTGTTTTGTGATATTGAATGTTTTCTTCTTTGTTTTTGATTTTCTTCAATGTGGACAACTATGTTGTATTTTTTTGCAATTTTTTGTTTGTTTTTTCTTATTTTAAAGCTTAATAAAAATTAATTTTAAAAAATCAATGGCAAAAGCTACGCAGTTCTAATGATCTTATAGGCCGTGAAAGCCTTGCTGACACAGGTAAGTCTTTAGCAACTGAGCAATGGCCAAAAACAGCCTGGCTGCCATGTTTTGCACTTGCTGAAGTCTCTATATTTGTCTCAAGGAATGTAACTATTTCCTTCTGTTTTACAATTTTAAAAAAAATGATCCCCCACCCGCCAAACTAGCACTTTCTCTAAATCTTGATATGCTCCAACTGCTTGAGAATTGCTGCCCTTTTAATAAAAATTGGGAAACAATAGAAGAGAGGAGATTCTCCTCATACCAAGAAGATAACTGCATGTGGAGTTACATTTGCATAAAGGGGAACCCATTCCTTCACTTTAAAAAAATATGTATCCAGTGCAGTGTCTTCATTTTGGAAGTTTCATGCCCAGACTAGACATTGGGGGGTTTCTGGTCAATATAATTTGCACATTGTAGATAATGCAGATGCATTGTTTTCAGGATGACAGTGGTTCTCTTTCAGTTCAGCCTTGCTTTACCAAGCAATTCCACTCTTATGCTCTTTTTTGGTCAATATTCTACTAAAGGGAATGAAAAGATTGATTTCAAGTCATTCTTTGCTCATTTCTAACAAACTAAATGTTAAAGGTAAATAGAGTTTCCAGGTATAGCAATTTATATGCACGCAAGCCCACTTCTTTTGAAGAACGCTATCTCATTCACCATAAAAATGAGAGACAAAAATCATACCTTCTGGTGCAGCATCTGTTTAATCTATGATACCTGACATAGCATCATGTGAAATTAAAGGATAATAGTTAAAGACTATTTTGCTAGTAACTGTGGAAGAGATTGAGATGTACAGCTAGAAGTTCTTACATACAAAGTCACTTCACCACAAAATGCCTGTGCTATGGTATTGAACTGATATTGTACACAACACTTGGGGTGGTGGATGAGAACAACTAATGGCAGCATGAATGAATCTGTACCATTAAACAGGTGATCTTCTGTGGCAGGCAAAGATAATGTCTTTCTGCCATTGAAAGTGCTTGGTGACGATCAGTATAAAAAACCATATTTCGAAGGTTTGCTGGGGAATCTGGAAAATTGTCCATCTGGAACCACTTAGCTGCACTGGAAGTTCAAGGCAGTTAATACCATTAATGTTCAGGTGTATTCAATAGTGATACATAACATTGTCCTCTTCCTTCTCTTAACTATACACAGGAGAAAGAAAGCAGCTCCACAAATGTAAACTTTGCATGCAAGCTACTTTGGCTGAAATTCTTTTTTCTTCTACACAGTGGTTAAAAGATGCAGGAGCCCAGCAGTCTTTTAGATTTGGCTACCTTACAAATCATGGCTCCTAAGTGGTGGCTTAGTGGCTAAGACGCTGAACTTGATGCCTGGAAGTTTGACAGGTCAGCTGTTTGAGACCAGAGTGCTGCAAGACAGAGTGAGCTCCCATCTCTGTCTCGGCTACAACCAACAAAGCAATTTGAAAGCAAGAAAATGCAAGTAGATAAATAGGTACCATTTCAGCAGTAAAGGTAACAGCATCCCATGCTCTGCAATGTCTAGTCATCCCTGCCACATGACCATGGAAACATCTGCAGATGCAGACATTTTATAGTCCAGCCGTCTCAGATACTATTTACTGTCCTCTTTGCAATCTCTAGCAATGCACACACTAATCAATTTAATATGGAGATCAATCAACTGAAGCCTTAACATCAGAATAAAATTTATCCTCCAACCAAGTAATTGGTGGAGCTAAAATCGAACCCATGCCATCAAGGAGACCTCATAAACATGCTGGCTCTGTCTTTGGCTATAAATGGAGATGAGCACCGAACCCTAGAGTTGGATACAACTAGCTTTCAAGCAAGAATGACCTTTAGCTTACTCTACAATCACCAGGGCAGGAACTAAATGTTTGCACACTACTGTACTTGCAAACAGAGAAGTCATCTCCAAACAGGTGCAAAAGTAACTGTGTTACACGTCCTGTTTTAATGTGATCCCTCACATTAAAGCAGGATGCGGAGCAGCCACCAGACTGTTGGTTGGCCAGTACTAGGAAGCTTCCTGCTACTACTGACAGCAGAGACTGTGGTGGCTCAGTGGTTAAGAAGCTCACCTTTTTAGCTGGAAGGCTGGTAAGTCGGCAGTTCGAGACCTGGGTACTGCATGATGGATTGCTGTTTACCTTCCCACCGAAGTGGTCCCTATTTATCTACTTGCAGTTTCTTGCTTTCAAACTGCTAGGTTGGCAGGAGCTGGAACAAAGACAGGAGCTCATTCCATCCTGCAGTACTGGGGAATCGAATTGCTGACTTCCCGCCTTCCAGTCAGCGTCTGAGCCACTTGAGCCACTACAGTGTTGTATATATGTCTACTTGTGTTTTATTTTCTTTCTTTTATTTTTCAAATGCTGTATTTTGTCATGAACTCTTTGTAAGCCACCCTAAGTAGTGGTATGCACTAGACTGGCAGTATATAACAATAAATAAATAAATATTTTATGAGCAATCACAATTCACAATGTAAATCCTTTCTTGTGTTATCTTTGCACAGAAGACTAAAATGCTGCTTCTCCATCAACATTCTTGCCAATAAGAATGTCAAGGAATTTCATAATGCTTTCAATCGTCTTTTTCCACAAAATGGCCTGATTGTGTGAAAAAATTATACCATTCACTTAATTATTGCAGGTTGCATGGATTGCCAAGAAGAAGCATAGTTTAGGAATCTGGAGCATCAAATGGGTTGCTGCCAGTTGGGGGAATCTCATGGGTTTGTCAGGACAGGATTCTGTCAAGGTAAAACGTCTTCGCTGTTACATCACAATCTCCTCCTGTCACAGAGAAAAATAATTGGGGAAAATGACTCTTGCTTCCTTGCAGTAAAGTTTCCCTGTGAGATTGCTCCTCTCCTGGCTCCTTTGAAATCTCACAGGAAATCTCATTGGATTTATTGGAAGTTTAACCGTCATTTTCCTCAGGAAAAAAAATTTCAAGCTGCATATGACTAAGGCGATTCCTGCGGGAGCGGTATCTTTGCTAGACAGGATTTGCTTATATAAAGAGAAAATGTATAGGGCTACTACAATCCCTGTGCAAAATGGCCTCTTTCCTGTTGAGGATTTGGGGGGGGGGCATGAAACTGTACAAAATCTGGCAGTTTCCTGCATAGGACAGTGGATGAAAAAGGGAGAGAAAATATAAAAGGAAGAAGGAGGTTGGGGTCTCATTTTCTGTAGAAAGCTAATGTGGGGGGAGCAGAAGCGAAGCGTGCCTTGGCGGGGCCCCGTATAAAAATTTGTTTGGGGGCCCTTAGGAAGGGTAAAGATTTCTCACAAAATAAAAAAATTGCATAAAATTAAAAGAAATATTTATTCATCATAATTATCTATCTGTCACTAGAAATTTTGGGCATTTTCTGTTTACTTTTTCTTTTCGTAGCTCCGCTGGGATAATCTCTTTTCCTTTCACTCATTGTTTTTTACAAATCGCTACTAATACTACTAAACCAGAAGAACAATTGTTTATATTGTATTACAATGTAATGCACAATTGAATAAAACGCGTCAATAAACACTACTCTCCGTCCGTGGTTTATCATCGTATCATCGTATCGTATGTACATCAATTATTGTGGGATTCCCGCATTGAAGTAAATGACTTAAACAGGGAAATCCTGCAGCCCACGATAACCGATGTAGGGTGTTGCCAACTTTTGAACGCACGCTTTACGTGGGAAAAAAAGCAATTGCTTTTTTTGACTTTTGTCATTTGTGAAATAAAAAAAAATTGGGAAGTTTTTATTAATTTTTGCATACGCACGTTGGGGGGGCCCGTGGCCCAGGGGCCCCGTATAATTGATACGGGAGATACGGCGGTAGCTACGCCCCTGGGGGGGAGTATCTCCTTTCTAGTGAAATAAGCTCTGTTTTATTCATTCATTGAATTTTTATACTACCTATCTGAGATATTTCCCACTCTGGATGGTGTAGAAACAGTTAAATAAGCAACAACAATATTATACAACAAACAAACAAAAAAGAAATATCAGATGGCCTCTGAAAGCTAGCAGGCTCTTTAAAAGCTGTTGTCCAATGCAAATCTTCAAGATTGGTCAGACAATAAACACATACCCACTTGAGTTTAACTGGATTGTGGATTGAGCTGCCAGCATAATAACAACCTTAGCACGACATAGCCCACACATTTTCATAATAGACTGTGGAAGCAATAAGCTGGTAGAAAATTAAAATGTAGAACAAGGGAAGGTGTTCAAGCATTTTAACCTCTAACCATAGGAGGCTTAGAGAAGGGGACAAATGCTAAAGCAACATTTACCTTGCTGTAGTTTTTGTGGTTACATATTTTATCAATTATAGGAACAGATTCTTTGCTATTTCATGGGGCTTTTCACATTTCCATTTGTCATGTCAGTTTGACAAACCTCTCATTATCAGGTACAGAGGGGGGAAATCACTTTAAAGTAGCTCAGAGATGGCAAGGTGACCTTCATCTGAGCAAACAGCACTTACACAGAAAACAAAGCCACTTCTTTCCATGCAATCTGCCTCTCATTTTGGCACATTGGCTACACCCAATTACTGCAAGTATTCCCCATATAATTTTTCCAGCTCTATTTCACCCTCTCCATTACTCATGCTTATTATACATTCCAAGTTAAAGCTACAAACAGAAGTAAATAAAAAAATCAATAGCAACCAATCCCATTGTCGTGTCAGATCAACATTACTTAATGCCAATTGTGTGTCACAAGTGGGCTAGAAGAAACAGGTCTGGCCAGTTGCATAGGAGCTAATCCAGGCAATAAATCTAAGATCACTTTTATTTTAGACTCAGTGGAAAAGTCCTGGGAAGAACATCGGTTTAATAAGAAGTCCATATTCAGTGAATGGATGGGATTACCTCCCTGGACCTAATATTTTGTTGCCCAAGGTAGAGAGTAAGATGAAT
This sequence comes from Furcifer pardalis, assembly GCA_030440675.1. Lineage (NCBI taxonomy): Eukaryota > Metazoa > Chordata > Lepidosauria > Squamata > Chamaeleonidae > Furcifer > Furcifer pardalis. Next base: position 66,758,937 of record CP126896.1, read on the forward strand.
CCACTACATTCCATGTACAAAAGCCTGTCAACTAGAAATGACTGTTTCTTCAGTACCAGCATCCTCTATCACACTTACGAAAATTGAGACCTACCTTGAGGTGGCACAGAGCTCTCTACTTCAACACTTTCCTACCACCACCAACATCTGGTGCCTACAGTTCCTGTTTCATCCTGACTAATTGTTTTTCATTATCTTTTTAATGATGTAAGCTACCTTGGGTCTTCATATGGAGAAAGGTGGTGTAAATCAGTATTAAATAAATAAATAATGTTAGGATCACCAGGAGGAATATATATAGTCTTGCTTTATTTTGATGGTACCTGATAGGTTTGCTGTTTGCATGATGGAATGAGTGGCTTGTGTGACAGGTGAGTGCTGGATGATTGACAAGTATGACAGTTATTGCCATTGGGAAGAAGCAGAGAGTGTCTTTACTAGAGTTTTACCTTGAATGGCTGTTCTCTCTATCCAAGAGGAAAGGTGCAGAAGAGAAACTACAGAATGAACTCACCAAACATGTGCCTTTATTTTGGCCGTTTCATGCCTGGCCTAGACATGAAAGAAGTAGTAGTAAGTGCTTAGGAAGACAGATAAGCAGAGAGTGAAACAGAAGTTAGGTTAGAGGAAAAGACACTGTGAAATGAGTAGCTGTGATTACAGATATGGGCTTAATAGATGGGTCTAGTCAGAGAGCTGGAGTTAGAATATGATAGGTTTGCATATAGAATGAGAAGTTAGGACCTGGCCTTGATTATTGTACAGCCCCCACATCTTCCATGGACAAAGGAGTCTCAAATGGTCCAATAGTTTCAGGCATAACAGTTAAAGGTAAGGTCTTTTATAACAAAACTTTTACTTTAACAACTGCTACATAACAATTATCAGCTGTGCATTGCAGCCCCTTTGATTGTTCCACCCCAAATAACTAAGAAGCTATTCAAAATTCACTCAGATACTATATGTTGGTTATTTGCCCCCATCTATTCACTTGATGTTATATTACTTTCATGCCAGCCAGCCAGTCAATAAATAAGGCAGGCAGGCAGGCAGAGCAAGGAATCTGGCTGTAGAATCAGAGTTTCTTACTCATGCCAAATTAGATCCATGCTGGGTTACATGCCAGCATATTGGGGTGGGAGAAGCAAAACCAGCAGGTAAGCTCCTTCTCCTTCCCCATATATGATCAATATGATTGTCTTTAACAGCAGCACTTCCTCTCTAGATATGTAGATCTCCCTCTCTCTCTCTTTCTCACACACCCACACCCACACGCACACCCACGTACACACACACACACATGCACGCACGCACAAAAGACACACATCCCAAAGAAGAACCCAGAGTACATTTAGTAATATATAGAGGCTGCAGTTTACAGTTCAGTAGCAGAGTTTTCCTGCTGTATTGACTTTATGGAGATGTAAAAGCCAAGTATGCAGCCAAGGTAATCATCCAGAAAGATGGATACTACTTTTCCTGAAAATGCTTAACAGCATTCTGGGCACTCAGCTATGCTAATCTGTTTTTTCGTACATTAGCTTCACAAGGTGTCAACCTTTACAGCACAGCTCTTTTCCGTATCTCTAGGATAACAGGAAAGGCAAGGGAGAGGGCATATGAAGGGAGCCTCCATCGCCGGTCCTTTTTGTGCTGGTTGTTGGATCTTCACTCTGCAGGAACATGGGCTGTAGCCTAGTGGCGGAGCTAGAGATGTGCAAACCTTTCCATTTGTTGTTTGTTTGGAAACTTTTTATAATGACTTTATCATTATATCATAATATTGTATTGTGTTATTGTATATTATTATGTATTGCTTTTGTTGATTATGTTTTGTATATTGTATTATTGTGTATTGATTGTGTATATTGTTTAATTATTATGTGAGCTGCCCTAAGTTGGGTTTCCTGATTGGGCAGTATACAAGTGCGAAAATTAAATTAAAGTTAAATTAAAAATTATTGGTGCTTCTCCCCATCCTCCTTGCATTTTCTTTTAATTCTTTCATTTCAGTCCATGAGATTATTTCAGGGGTGTTGTTTTCTTGCATACAAAGTCATGCCTTTGAAATAGCTTTTTTAAAAACATATTTCTGTATATGTTCTAACTAACACACACACACAGTCTCTTCTGCATGTTGCTTAATGTGTGAGTTTTTTGCATATTTTCAAATTGTACTCATTTTTAAGTTGATGAAAAATTTCACATTTGTAAAACACATTTTCACATTTTTAAAAGTGTGTATTGTCTGACATGCCTGTTAACACTCTGAAATGTTGTGTAAAATTAGCAAGTGTGTGCCTATTTGATGCCAACTGCTACTCATAATGAAATTTGGAAGGTGCAAACAGCCTACTGTTGTTCAGTCTGGCAAATCCATTGAAAATCTGTTCCATCCCAAAGTTAAAATACATGTTTTACGTGTAGCAGTTCCCAGATGTGGTCTGGAATCTCCAGACAAAATTCAAAAGACTTTCCCCTGAAAAACCTACTGCCAGTCAGTGTAAACAACTCTGAGTGGAGAGGACCAATATGCCAGAACTTGGAAATAACATGCTACAAGTAATGATCTCCCAGGGAGGGTAACAAGGATGGAATTGTGGATTTTCATTTATTTACCATTTAACAATATATGCACCACTGCTTTTATATTGAGTATTGTTTGCTTGCTGGTTGGATAGCTCAGTGACTTAGATATTGGTTGGGGATTCAATGCTTTTAACTCATTTCTGTTCCTGTCTTTTTTTTGGGGGGGGAGCTATTTAGAGCATTTTTTTTGCCACTTTGGTATAAAAAGAGAAGGAATTTAACTTGTCTCTAATTCCGATTCAGTCAAGTGAAAAATGAATAATTTTCTAATGAATAATGTAATATGTCAAGTTTTGCCCAGGGAGTAACAAGTAAGAAGAATGAATTGCCTTTTTAAAAAGTAATGCTAATATTAACATTGTTCACCTCTTCATATAACCTTCAAAGTTCTGCAGTGGTTTGACTCAGTTTAAAGCAGGTGTTGTTAACTAATAGGTTTATTATAAATGTCTTGAGAGGGCTGCAAGACACAGGCCTACTGCTCTGTTCTTTATTGTAAGGGAAAGGAGAGAATGAGGAGCCTAGAGAATTAGACTGTTCCTAAGGAAATTCATAGTGTCTGAAAAATATCTTCTTGTATTTTCCTTCAGAGTAATTTGGGTACTGTTAGCATGAATAGAAGCCAAACTTCAAGCATCTTGAGAGGAAAGCAATGGCAAACCTAGGCAGCAAGATAAAAAGCAAAGACATCACCCTGCCAACAAAAGTTCGCATAGTTGAAGTGATAGTCTTCTCAGTAGTAATGTATAGCTATAAGAGCTGGACAATAAGGAAGACTGAGCGCAGAAGAATAGATGTTTTGAACTGTGGTTAGTAAAGACTAACAATTTTCATTTGCATAAGCCTGTCTGGACTGCAAACCATTTCATTAGATGTGCCTGATGAAGTGAGATGCAGGCCAAAAAAGCTTACGTTAAATAACCGATTAGTCTTTAAAGTGGCTTAAAACTCTCTGTTCTGCTGCAACAGGCTATCTTAGCTACCTGTGGATTACTCTTGACGGAAAGATGCAAACATTTTTAGCATTGTGGAAAAATGTATATGTGTCACATGCCCATTTAGAATCCTTATTAATCTGTTTGTTAAACATCCACTCCATCAGCAATCTGCAATAGTCCAAGACAGGAACCATTGTAACATACTATTAAAAGAACAGCTTGATAGTTTGTCCCACCTGCTTGATTTGAACCCTTTGAACCCAAGGAGTCAGGAATGTGCAACTAAACAATGTAGGATGTAGACATCAGAGACCACTCATGTGCCCATTTCTTAGCACCGATTGCTATAAAAAATTGTCCTCATCAAATGAATCCTTGAAATCATCATCAAATGAATCCTTGAAATCACACACCTGATTATAACAATCATAATCATAAACATCTTAATCACAGAATGGATCTTGAACTATTATTTCAGTTTAAGTGCATGTAATGGTTCTTAGCATCACTAGTTTTAACGTTATGAGCTGCCTTGGGTCTCATTGGCAGGAGACAGGGAGCCTAAAAAAGGAAACTAAATAAATAAATAGTTTTAGCATGACCACCCACAGCCTCAGGCTGTTCCCCACTACACTAGAAGAAAGAAAACCAAACTATTTTTCCACCTAAATACTTGTCCACCGACTCCATTACAAATTTATCTTAAATGTGGCACCATAAAACTTTGTGTAATGTAGTAAGAAACTCCTTAGTAGTCCATAAGAATTAATTCTCTTGAGCAGCAACACATTTGCTTTATTGCTGTTATATTGATTGTTTGGCAGTGAGCGCTGAGAGCGACCTGCTTGAAATTGCAGTCCACCCGGCAAACAATCTACCAGCATGCAGAAATGAAACATAAAATGAATTAGAAATAAAAACACCAGGCTTAAACGCATGTGATAAATGAGTCATTGTGGATTAGTTCTTCAACTGTGTTGGGGAAGACAGGCTTACATTCTGAACTATCACGTTCTTTGCAGAACCTTAAACATATCTCCAAGCTCCATGTTTGGCTCTGCTAATCAGAGGTTTAACAGCTAATTCAAGCCACAAAGGGTGGAACTGATATATTGGTCAAATATTGGCAGAGAGATAGTGTGCCTAGGGCTTTGAAAACTGGTTTCTGGTTCTGCTGGAATCTCTAGTCAACAAATCAGTTGAGAAAGAAAATAAAGAAATAAAGAAAACAAAAATGTTGGATAGACCTAAAGTAGTGATGGTGAATCTTTTAGAGACTGAGTGCCCAGACAGAGGGCCATGGTGAACTCAGTGCTGGTGGTAGGGAGGAAGCATTCCTATTGGGCTGCTGGGCAGAGTTGCAGGGTGAGCTCTGCTGGAGGGAGGGAGGAAGCATTCCCATTGGGCTGCTGGGCAGAGGGGCGGGGCGAACTCTATGCTGGGATGATGGAGTGCGCACCCACAGAGAGGGCTCTGAGTGCCCCCTCTGGCACATGTGCCATAGGTTTGCCACCACTGTCCTAAAGAATTACTGATATATTTAGCTTTCATGGATCAAGTCCACTATCTCAGACACAAAAGTGACACTTTATGGTAATAAGTTACACATGCCACATAACCAGGTAGTAAGTAAGTAATATCATTATTGCTTATGACCATAGCCCTTTACAAAATAGAACATTATTTAATGCATGTATAAAATTCACTTATACAATCACTGATAAAATCCAGGTACTATATTTGCTAAACCAATCTCAAATCTTTTGTAATTTTGGTAAAAACTATTCAATAACATACTGAGGTTTTTTTTTCCATTAAAAAAAGGATTGTAGTTTCATGGCTGCCACAGCAAATCTTGCTAAGGCTTATGTAATAATAGCCTGGTTGTTAGCTAACAAGGATACTACTATTTCTGCTGTAGTTTCTTTAAAATGTGGTTGAACAACAAGAGTTAACAATCTTTCACTTGGATCCTTCTAAAGAGGACAGAACATAAAAAAATGGATTATAGCTTCAACCTGATTACATCCATAGGCACATATCTGCTCCTCAACTGGAACCTCCTTATATCTACCAAAAAGGTGCAGCAAAGCTGTGGAAAAGTCAATGCCTCCAGATAATGTGGTCTCACATGATTTACTTGTAGTTGGAGATGCCAGCTAGAAAACTGAGCCCCAACAATAACAGCCCTAGCCTGATAAATATCTGCTTCAAAAATCCATTTTTGGACATTAGAGAGTTAAAACTAAGAGATTTATCTAAAGTAAGATTATAATATTTTAATATTCATAACAGAACTGTGCCCATCCTCCAAGATGAAGTTGTTCCAACCTGCAACATTTGGTCAAAGAGTGGTCCTCTAGGATATTTATTCTCTGCCAGTATCTAAAATAAGCCAAACCGACTCTGGCAGCAAGTGAGGAAAGACTTGTCTCAACACTAAAATGAATCAAAAGTATTCCAGAAGGTGGGGCCAAAATCTGTCACAAGAATTTGTTCTGTAAAATTTCCAGTTAGGGCTTAACATCATTTCTCCGTAATTCGACTTTGTACAACATTTGAACCAAAACAATTTTTTTAACAAACATCTTGAGGTTCACTAACTGTCCACCTCTGATATAATATCTTTTCAACAATCCAATTGATCTTCCACACATTAAAATTGTAGCTTCTAAGTGCTGCCTCCATGATAATTTTCCATTTAAATGAAGCCCCAGGTATTTGAATGACTGGACTTGTTCCAGGGCATGCATGACCAGGTAAACTCTTTTGTTGTTGTTTGACCTGTGCCCTCTAATCTAACATTCTCCTCTCATGTGCCATGGAAGGAAAGCACAGACCTATCTCTAGTACTAACAATTTAGTTGCCATCCTGGTCAATTTGTGTACATGGAATGGGGAAGGAAGCCTTTGTATATGTTTCCATTGGCAGCAAAAAAAAAAACCAAAACCTTAATTCTGGAAACAATTTGCAATGTTTTTGGGGAAAAAAGCTTATTTCTTCACATTCAAAATAGAAATAACATCGTTTTAAAAATAAAATTTAAATAAGGGAGAATGTGATGCTGACATTCTTATAAATAAAACTTCGAGATACACAATTAATTCATTCCTTGAGGTTTTTGTATCTTGAAAAATTTGTATCTTGAAACGTGGTTTCCCATAGGAATGCATTGAAAAGCAAAAAATCCATTCTGGAGCTCAGAAAAAAGCAAAAAAAAAACCCTTTTTCTGTTCAAAACTCTTCATAAAGTGAACTTTGGAGTTTTTCGCTGTGTTTTGGCCACTTTATAAAGAGATAAAAAATGTTTATTTGGCTTATTTCTGAGCTCCGGAACTTATTATTTTGGTTTTCAATGCATATTTTGCACATTTCCAACAGCACCCCCTAGTGGCCAGCTCTGGTAACTGCCAGCTCACTACCTGACTATCAGCTGTTTAGGGGATGGGGAATTTTCAGCACTTCCTCGTTGCAGGGAAAGCTCCTGGCGGTGTCAAAACACGAAATATTCCAAAAATGGAGTGGAAATTCTCCAAACAACCTCCCACTGCCATGGGAACTGTCAAAAACATTGTATCTTGAAAAATTCATATCTCAAAGCAATTTTGTCCAAGATTTCCTTTCGTCTTGTGAGTTTTTTGTAGGTCAAGCTGTTCGTAACTTGAGGTTTTACTGTACTTAAATATGACTTTAGTGGTGGGGCATAAACCTACAGTTCAGCCAAGTGATAAAGAAAAGGCTTGGCCAAGATTTATTTCTCTGTTTTATAGGTAAGATTAATCCACACGTACTACCTTAACATCTCTGAAACTAAAGTGCAATTTGAGAGTCAAAAATATTGGAAAAAATATTGTTTGCTTACAATAATCTCTTCGTGGCTCTGTATTGTGTGATAACACAGTTGCTATTTGAAATAGCAGGTGGCAATATTTTCACAATAGACAAATACTGATTATTATGCTTCAGATATTAATCTATGGTTGTTCATATAACAATCTGACAGAAAACCTTTTAAGACAACCAGGGTTTATTGTGCTATAAATGCAAATGATTTTTCAGCACTCTGAGGTATCCTTAATCCAGATGTGTCCTTTTTTTTTGTTAGATAATGATGACAGCATAATGTGCAGGTATGAAAGCAGAAAGCAAATGTCACACTCCATTTTTTTTATAGTGAACAGCAGTTTTGAAGATGTAATCAGTTTTAGCCTCATTTCATTCCAGAGGAATCATACCTATCTGACTTCATATTGGAGCTTTCTCTAGCTTGCCAATCAGACTTGTCCAGCTAGGTTTAATTCAGGTTTGTCAGACTGCAAGCCCAAAATTCCACAGCTAACACAGGTGCCTCATGAGAAGTTGCCATCCAACACAACTGAAGTTTGGGGGAGCTTGGTTTATGTTCGATCAATTTTTTAAAAAATGATTGGTACCTAGATAATGAAATACAGTAATACCTCTGATAATGTTTACCTTGGATAACACTAAAATCGCATAACGTTAAGTAATCTGGGGAGGAGAATTGGATCAAATAACGTTAAGGTCCTATGGGATGTATCGGATAACAACCGCTAAAGTCTGTGCGGTTACAATGTATCTCTATGGCACTTTAACGTTATCCGATACATCCCATAGGATTTTAACATGCATCGGATAACACTAAAAATCGGATAACACCAAGACTTGTGGAACCAAGTCTTAGCGTTATCCGAGGTATTACTGTAATTGTGTTCTTAAAGGCGGTGTGGCCAACCTTTTTATGTCATGGGCCTGACCATGCCCCTGGACTGCATCGTGAGCAAGACCATGCCCCCGGGAGTGGAAGCAGGCACATTTACATGTAAATGCACCCAGTTCTGCATTTATGCCAGTCACAAGTGTGTTTGCGCATGCGTGGGTGTTTTTTTACAGATGATGTAAATGTGCCCATTTCCACTTCTGGGTGTGGTGGAGGCAGGGCCAGATGGGATGGCATTGGGGGCCGGGTCTGGACCACGGGCCATAGGTTGGGAGCCCCTGTCTTAAAGGAATGTTTTTAACATAGGGCCACTAGATGAAGAATGTCAACAACATAATACAAGTATAATCTGCAATATTACAAAATCTTACACCACTGTAGCATTTACAAAAGTGCTACACTTGCACTTTACTAAGTGCACTTTACTACATCTCTGTCCAAAGAGTTTTTGCACTTGGCAAAAGCACCATAGCTCTGGCCTTTTACAATACTACAATATTTTAAAGCTAAGCCCCTGTTTTCTATAAATGTGATCTTCAGTAGAAGATTTGGATATCAAACAGAAACAGCAGCTTAGAAATATTTTACACAGAAAATGTTCACCTTTTCACTTTTGCTATGTTGTGCTTTAATGCTTCACTCAACTGGATAATATACTGATACATTCTGGCAATTAACTAGTAACAGTATGTGGCCAGAGCACAAAATGAGCATTCTACATTTCATGACTTCACCTTCTTTGAATCAGTTTAGAGTTTTTGTTCTGGTCCAGAAGGTGGAAGAAGCATGGAATAAACTCTACCCGCCCCGAATTTGATATATAATTTCATACTTTCCCAAATGATGCAGGACCTTCAATTAATACATATCTTACAATCAGTGGCGTAGCGTGGGGGGCGTGGGGGGCGGATGCCCCGGGCAGCGGCTTTCAGGGGGCGGCAAAATGTCCCCACCGCTTTGGCCTCCCTCTGCCTGGGCTTAGGAAGCAGGACTTCCCAGGCGGAGGGCGGCCCTTTTGCTGGCGAGCGCCCCGCGTGCGCGCGCTGCTCGCCTCTGTCCACCCACCCGCCCAGCTGGCCATCGGGGGCTCTCCACCGCCTGCCCCTGGCGGGCGCCCCCGCCCCCCACGGCCTGTCTCTGGGGCAGGATTGGGGGACTGAGCCGGCGGCGTCTTCCTGGCTAATCACGAAAGATAAATCGAAAATACAGGCACGGACGGAAGGCACTTGACCTGAAGCCAAGCAGCGTGTTTGACTGACCGATCCCCTCCTCCCGCTTATTCCCCCCCCCACACACACACACCCCAGGGAAGGGACAACGGCCGGATCCGACCCATCCAGGCGCTGAGAGGATTTGAAGGAAACCCTTTTGCAAAGCCTTCCTTTCTCTTCTGTTGCGGGGGCTCCTCTGTGACCCCCCCCTGAGGTGGGCTCGAACCTTTGGAGTTTGTGCCACAAAATAAGCCCCAGTTTCCCTTTCCCACCCGGAGCCCCGTTCGGTGTTTGCCATTTCGTCGTTGTTTTAATGCTCAGTATAAAGGGGGGGGAAGCACTCTCGAATTTTCCCGCGCTGCCTGTTTTGTATTTTCCCTGCTAGTTCAAACCCTAATAAAGCCATTTCCTTCAATGCTGACGTGTTGACGTGTCTATTCTATCCTCCTATGGTGTTCCCAGTGATCTGGACGGTTTGGAAACCACCTTCAATGCAAGCCACGGGAGAGTCTTTTCCCACACACACACACGGAGACATCCCACGGGGTACTGGGCGAACGGTTTGAATGGGCGAGCGAGCGTGTGGCGAGTCTGCCCTGGATGCCTCCCGCCGTGGAAACGCTTTGGGATCATACACAGGGGGGGGCTTATATGCGCAGCAGTGGGGGGGCCCGCCAACCTCCCCTTCCAGCACAGAGTCCCAGCCCTTAGTGAAAGGGAACGGGTTCCAGTCCCCATCACGGAGGGGCTGCAGCCCGCGCTGTTGTCTATGGGGCGCTCGTCAGGGGTGGGTGGCGCTATGGCGGGGAGCCCCTGGTGGCTGGCTAGGCGGGAGGTGGGCAGCGTGCATGCGCATGTGGGGCGCTCGTTGGGGGGGTGGCGGAGGGCGGGTGGAGGTGTGCGGCGCGCAAGCGCGTGCGTGCGCGCGCCGCTCGTTAGCAGGGGGCCGCCTTCTGCCTGGGTCCTGTGGGGTGGGTGGGGGCAGTGGCAGCGGCAAGCTGGGGGGGAGCGAGTTTGTTCTTCGCCCCAGGCGGCTGAAGCCTGCGCGACGCCACTGCTTACAATGTTTCACAAACACAAATAAATGCCTGTTGAAGATTACCACCTAACACTGTGGTTATGTGTCACCAAGTTGCTTCTGACTTGTGACAGCCCTATGAATTAATGACCATCAGGTCTTGTAGATTAAAGGTTGTGGCTTATTTCATTGAGTCAATCCATTTCATGCTGGGTCTTCTTCTGTTCCATGGCCTTTCAAATTTCTACCATTGTTATATTTTCCAGTGTGTTCTGTCTTCTCTTTGCATGCCCAAAGTACAATAGCTTCAGTTCACTAAATCTAGCTTCTGTTGGGAATTTAGGCTTTATCTGATCTGTAACTGATTTGTCTGTCTTTTTTGGCATCATCAAAGATTGATTTCCTCTGCCGTTTCCAGACGAGTTCTCACCTTCCCCAGCCAGCCTCCCTTATAGCTAGTGATGTTAGAAATTGTGTCCAAACTCTCTGGAGGTTATTGCATTGTACAAGGATGATCAACAAACTTACATACAACTGCCTGTCTCTAAAGTGCATAGACACTTCCTTTTGGCGAACAAATTGGACCAGGAGTCAGCAACCTACAGCCCGCAGGTTGATTCCAGCCCTCACTCCAAATGCCTCTGCCGCCGCTGGAAGTGAATGCATTTATGATGGCTGCACATGTGTTTACGACAGCCGTAAATGCATTTAAAGAGCCATGGATGCATTTATGGCAGTGTTTACAGCAGAGTGAACTCACCAAGCTGTCTGAGACAGTGTGACCTGACCCATGACTTCAAAATGTTGCCAACCCCTGAACTAGACCATGACTCCCAGAATTTTCCAACCAGCAAGTTAATCCAAAAAAGGTAACATTTCCAGGTTGATAGGCCATTTTCAAGGCCCTGTCACTGCCAAATCTTTCTGGTTTTTTTTCTTGAATGTTATTTTACCACATCTTTATGCAGGGCTGAGACACTTTTGTTCCTTTAGATGATTGCTGTAACTTATAGAATTATTTATCAATGATCATTCTGAGTGTGACTGATATGAACTAAAGCTTACTGTATATACTCAAGTATAAGCCAAGTTTTTAGCCCCAAAAATTAGCCCCCCCAAAAGAGACTTGGCTTATACTCGGGTCAACGATCATGAGGGTCCTAAGACCACGCCAGATTGAGATGTGCCAACAATTTAATTAATGCTACCATATTTTCATATATTTTGATTATTAAAACTCACTAGCAGCTGCTGCATTTCCTACCCTCAGCATATACTCAGGTCAATCTATTGTCTTGGGTTTTCAGGTCAAAATTAGGTCCCTCGGTTTATATTCAGGTCAGCTTATGTTTGAATATATACAGGTATACAGTGTTTCCCAATCTTTGGTTTTTGGACTTCAATTCTCAGAAGTCTAAGTCAATTCCCCAAAGCACTGATCAGCCAATGTACTGACTTAGGCATCCGGTAATTGAAGTCCATCAGCGTTCCATGGAACATAGTTTGGGAAACTCTGGCTTATAGCAAAGGGCCAAATCTGAAGGGCCAAATCTTTCTTGCCAATACATTAATGTCTCTCCTCCTTCAGTATCAGGTTTGTGCTTTTTTGTCATTGCTTTATTCACACATCCCTGAGGAGAAGTATGCAAAATCTACTACTGGGTAAATTAATACCTTTCACTGGGTGGGATGGACATGGATTCCATTCTCCCTGCCTAGGTCTGTGCTCACTTATTTAAATGAGTTTGCAAACATCCCTGCTGCTGGTTTGTTGAATTTAGGAACTGTGAATGAACTGGGTACTGGGATTTTTGGAGAAGGCCTGTAATTTTTCTATCTTTTAAAATGTGCTTTTAAATTGTTTTTGTTGAGTAGTTTTACTTGTTATTTATGGGGAGATTGATATAATGTATTGCATTTTAGTTGTTTTAATACATTTAAACAATATATTCAAGCAAGAGTGGGAAAATATCCCAGATGGATGGGATATAAATGTAATAAATAAATAAATGTTTTTAAAATGCTTGGTGAGATGACTTGGATACCTCTGTTTGGATAAAGGTGAAATATTATTATGTTTATATTTTCCTTTTTTAAATTGTTTATTTCTTTATGTTTCTTTATTGAATTATAAACCTCCCAGAATGGGAACACTGACAAATGAAAAGGAATGAATGAATGATTATAATAATAAAAAGCATGTTACTCTAATGCCATTAACATGAACTCTGAATCAGCAAAATCAGTACAACAGTCAAGCCAAAAAGGAAAAGAAGGACCAAAATCCTAAACCAGACATGACCAAAATATGGTCTTTCAGATGTTGTCAGACCACAAACTCCCACATTTCTGGCCACTGGCTATGGTGCCCTATGAGGAAAAGAAAAGAGGCCTGTGCTGAACTGATACTAATATAGCATTCAGGAGCACAACCTGGTTTTTATCATTCTTACTCAGTTCTTCTATCAGCATACATAGAAAGAGCTTCCTTAAAAGATTGTGGTATTTTTGAACCGTAATTGGGCATACATCAGGCAATGGCTATCTTGTGCTAGCTAATCTTTCTCACACTAGGTCTGCGATAGGAACTACAAAATAAACTCACCAAAAGGTAGCTTCATTTTGGCAGTTTCACATCTGGCCTAGACACAGAAGAAGAATTTATTATATCCATAATTTGTTCTGGGTTAGGTTGCACATGTGTAGTCTGAGGTTTTCTTACATCTGTCTCCTACCATGGAAATATGAGTCATGTTTATGGTGCAAAAGCTTCATTCACCAATTTATAGGAGCTCACCAAGCATAGCCCCACCTGGATGAAAGCTTATTCAATATTGTTTAATGCTGGTTTATTCTTTTATTAATGTCTTACTAAATCTTGTACAGTATTACGATGTTTATGGATGTATTGTTCTCATTAGGCATTTTATTTAAGCTTCCTTGACATTTCCTTTCCTTTTTCTTTTTCTACTTTTTTTAAAAAAATAAAGGAAGGATTAAGTATTTTAAACTAAATAATGTTAGAAGGTGGATCCTTAAAGTGAGTAAGCAAATGATTGCAGTAAAGACCCATATGTCTCAGAGCTGGAAAAGACGAGGGGGCTCACTCTGTTGTGTAGCATTTGGGTCTCAAACTGCTAACTTGTCAATTTTCTTGTCATCAAGTTCAGCATTTTAACCACTAAGCCATTGAGAAGAGGCATCACAGGTAAAAGAGGGATGGACCCATCCCCAATGTTGTACAGTTCTTCAGTCCCATTCAAGATATCTGTTTGCCAACACCTGCCTAGGGAAGGGAAGTCTACAGACCGGAGAGCTCCAAATCCCTTAAAGAAAGAGAGCCATGTCACTTCCTTCTTTAACCCCCCCCCCCTCCCATGTGACCAAAAATCTATCAACATATTTTACAAAAATAGCTTTAGTCTTTAGAGGCTGGGAGACTGAGGGTTCCCAAAACAGGGCAAAATAGGACTTCATACCTATTGAAAGATAAAACTTTTGATCCCGAAGGGATTTTGATGTGCTGGAGATGCACCTGGGCCTCTGGAGGTGCACCTCTGGCCTCCCTGCTTAGACCTCTAGGCTTTTCCTCATGGGCCACAAGAGCTAATTCCTGAAGACATACGGCAGTACAGAGCCCTGATGATCCTTTCTGTGTGTGAAGGGAACAAATCAATATTTCTGCATTCATAAGCCTGCTCTGTTTACCTATACAAAACCTTATCAAAATAGCCCGAAAGGTGTTGGGTGTTAATTTCAGACATAAAGGAATGAGTGAAAATAAATAAAATACATATACTTCCCATTCTTAACTCCCTGCAATTAGTTGGCCCATACACATTGCTCCCAGCCCAGTAACAGAATCAAGTCAATGAAGAAAGAAATATGAGTAACAAAACATGAGGAAAGCAAGACCAGAGACATGGGTACTAGGAAGACATGATTAAGAGACAGTAGATGCTATTTTCAGTATTTAATCTGAGCCCAATCTGATATATGCTTCCTCACACATAGGCAGGTACAACGTCAGTCACTCCTGCATAAATGTACCTAGAATTGCATACAAAGAATTACTTATCAGACTCAACATTCTAGAAATGGATTAAGGCTTTTCTTACCTTAGCTGGATGTATATGTCAGTGGTTTAGCTGTCTGGATGTGGAGCAAAAGCTGGGAGTTTGATTCCCCACAGTGCCTTCTGCAAGAAGAGGCAGCCTGTGTGGATTAGGCAAGCTGCAAAGTCCCAGGGAGCCTTCAGGAGGGCATGGTTAATCATTTCTGCCTCCTCTTTACCTTAAAAAAAAACCTGAAAAGGTTTTGTCGTAAATTAGAATTGACCTGATGGCACTCAATAATCATTCTCATCATTCTTTACTTTGACCTGATTTTGTACTGGTGTAATGGTGATGTCCTTGGATTAAAAGAAAATTAGAGCTGGCTCCTTATTTTCCCATTTAGGGATCTTCTGCTGCCATGTTTTAGCCAGCAGAGCAGTTCTGCTGTCAGATCCCCGAGATCATCAATACAGGGGGATTTCTATTGCCATGAGATAATTTCTACCAATAGAAGAGGTTTCTGCCTGTTTCAAACACCTTGCAGCACTAACAATTATCAGGTAGATATTTAACATGCAGTGCATACATATACATAAATCAGCCTTCAGTATTTCCATTTTCCAGTCAGGGGACATAATCAAACAGCTAAAAGTTAGAAGTATGTCAGCTAACAATATTTAGTTGCCAGGTGCAAGTGTTAAACTAACCAACTATTTCACTAACTAACATGTGGCTTTCTGGATCACTGACAAAAAAATTCCTGGTTCTTTGGAAAGCATATGAAATTTGCTAACTGTAGGATACAGTATTCTATTAGATGGTACAAATTAAATTCTATGAAATGTGTTAGAAGTTGACAAGGTTTAGCACAATACTTTTGCTTACAAGTGGATTGAAAAGCACAGAATGACTTTACTCTTGCCATATGCAACTCTATGACAAACTGTAAAAGTTTCCCTCCAGGAATCACTAAATTTGAACCAGCTTTAATATTCAAATGAAGAAAGGAAGACTTTGAAGAAATGAAGAAAGTTCTATACGCCTATTTTCTAGGCAAGGAAGTAAGTAAGCCATCACCTTCCAGTCTCAGTCCTGGCATACTTGAGACAACCAGGTGCTGACTCAGCAGGTATTCAAGCAAGGAAACTGGCAGAAAAGTCAAGCAAGTAGAAGTGTAAGCAGAGACAGGTAATCTGAGAATCCCTCAATTTGTCCTTGAGTAATAAATTGCTGGAGTTAAACAGAGTCTGTAATTTTGAAAGTGAGATGTGTAAATAAACATAAGACCGCCTTCTGAGCAATTAATGAGATACAGTAAAACCCCGGGATACTACAGAGGTCTGTTCCAACAGCCTCCGTTATAACCCAAAAAAGTTGTAAACCGGAACATCCATAGGGATGCATTGAAAAATAAAAAAAATGGTCCTGAATTGATCGTTGTAACAAAAAAAAAAAACCCCATTAAATATTTGTAAACCAGGACAGCATTTCCATAGGATTTGCCATTGTAAACTGCAGCAAACTTAAACTGAGGTGGTTGTAACCCAGGATTTTACTGTACTGTACTTTTATACTGAGTTCTAGCCACCTATGACTACCATAAGACTCTTCACTTTTCTGTTTTCCTTTTTCTAACCGAGCCCCAACATTACATGGTTCATAAACAGTGGTGGGATGTCAAAAATTTTACTACCCCACCATGACATCATCACAGTGTGGGCGGAGCTAACATCATGACATTGTGGGCGGACCCAATGTCATGACATGATGTTGTGGGCGGGACCAAAGAAAACAAATTTAAAAAATAATAAAAAAATAAAATAAAAGCACATACACCTCAACCCACCCACCCACCCACAACAGAAACCCTTAAATAAATTAAAGAAAGAAAGAAAGAATACATTAAAATACACCCACCCACCCAAACACCCACAACACAAATCAACCAGAGCTTTTAAACCAGAGCTTAAAGTTTATGCTGGCTAATCTTTCCCACACTAGGTCAGATGGAAGGAACTACAGAATGAACTCGCCACAAGATGGCTTCATTTTGGCACTTTTCAACTTTTCAACAGTTAAAGAAGTTAGGTACTAAGTCTTTGCCTAACCAGCTCTCTAGGATATCTAGGGGAGCAGGCTATAGGGAGCTTCAGGCTAGCAGTTTCTCTTCCTCCTCCCCACTTGGGAGGACAGCAAGGAGGCCGTGCATACACGCCAAGCACTGTAGGCATGCATGCACACCAAGTGATTGGCATGCATGCGCAGTGGGGGAACCAGTGAAAAGATAAACCCCGAAGGTGGTTCCCCCCAAAAGCTGCAACCGGTTCTCTGGGACACTGGGAAAAGTTACTACCGGTTCTAGAGGGCTGGTGAGAACCTGTTACATCCCATCCCTGTTCATAAATGTAATTCTTTCTCATAGGAGTCAGGGTTTGTTTTTTTTTGTGGGGAAAGGGGTAGCACATGGTAGCGAGTCGTATGTATATTACATGTCTGGTTTTAACAGAAGGAGAGGTGTGGGATACTGGATAAAACAAATGTAAAATAAGGCGTCATTTTAAAAGAGTTAAAAGCAAAGACTCTCAATTCAGTAGAGACAGAATAGTCAGTCAGGAAGATGTGATGGGATTTAAAGGCTACCACAAACACTCTGCATTGTGTGTGTTCTGAATACATGAATGAGGTGGGGAGGGCAACAAGGAAAATATTTTTTCTGGATTATCAATATATGGCAATCTTCTGCACAATCTTAGAACTCGCCATTTACATATTTCTGTTAGTCCCATTTCATGGCCCTGTTCTGAGAATAAAAGTGTTGAACTCCTTGGGGGGGACAGCATCTGCACCCCACTGGGCCTCTCATCCTTAATACTTTTCCGCTATCACAAAAATTAGAATCTTTCTCTTAATCTTCATGACTATAAAGTAGCCTTCTAAAGTTAAGAGTCATCCAGATGTGTTGGGCTATAAAACACATAATCCCACATCTTCAGAATTGTAATCTAACCCATTTGAAGGGAACCAATGTAGGAAATGCCCCAAAATTTCCCATTTCCAGTCTTCCATGCCCACCACACTAAGTGCCATACACTCTCCTCCCTCTGCTGCAGTCTTGTGTAATCTTTGCCTTTCATAGCAGTTCCTTTCCTGGAACCAAATTCCTCTTTGTTGTTCCCCAAAAGGGTATTGCTGGGGGCGTGCTTTGCTGTCAACTGAGTGATTGCTGCAAGTCTGTGGACAGGGAGAAGTCTTCCAATCAAACTACTCAAAGAGACATTGTGTAAATCCACTGAAACCTGGGTCAGTTTTGTGGTGTCCAGCTGTTTCCATGTGTTACATAAATGGATAAGGGCAAAATGATTCTCTAAAACTTTGCTTTGAGGTCAAAAATAGAACCTCAAGGGCTTTTCAAATCCAGTTTCTTCAAAGACATTCTTGTGATATTTTCTCATCTCCACATGAAATTTGTCATTCTGTGCTCCCAGAGCACCACCTTAAAGAAAGGCGCCATGGGGTTGCAGAGGGTAGGAATCAACTGTGCGACTGAACAACAACAACAAAAGGTCAGCCACCCATGAGCTCCGAGGATAACTCCTGCTGAAGTTAATGTCCTCCCCCTCACCATATATCATTCCATGGAACATGAAGGGCAGAAACATTTTTATTCAGAGATAGCATGGTGTTCAGAAGTTGAAGTAATTAAGAGATAGCTTTCTTCTACTAATTGTGGCCTGGGAGTAGTTGTAAAGTATGGGAAGATATAGAAATACTAGAGAATTTTGTTTGTTCCACATTTTAAGGAACTGTTCCAAGATTTTGTTTCATGCATACTGAAATCAGAGATTGGAAAGATTGCTTTTGGAGGTGATTCTAGGACTCCCTCCCCCCCATAACTTCTACACTCTTCAGAATCCTATATAAAAGGCTGAGCTCTCCCGCGCGTGGTCCCTCTTTCGCTTTCGGTGGCTCTGAAAGCAGTTTTTTCCCCACCCTCCCTCCCTGTATGCAGTGTGATTATTTAGGTTGCCTCATAGGCTGGATGGGAATTTTTGCATGCACCATGATTGGCTTGTTGGTTCATGGAGTTTTTGCCCATCCCACACTGTGATGCTAGGGTTGGGTCTTCCAGCCTTTTTCTGGTCACTTTGGTGGGTAGCACGGGTAAGCCAATAATGTTAGTCTAGCCATTTCAGGTAAGGAATGCATTTGACTCAGCAGCTGGTAGCGAGGCAAGGTGAATACAGTAATACTCCGGATAACGATTGCATCGGATAACGCTAGAATCGGATAACGATGCAAGTTTTTTGGAAAAAACTTGCATCGGATAACGATTCTGGATAATGATTCTTAGATTTATCCGAGGCAATGGTCTGCGGGTGTGGGGTGGTTTGGGTAGAACTACCCAATCCACCCCCCACCCGCAGCGGTCTTTGTGACTGCAGTAGGGTTGGGGAAAAGCACTGCGCCTTTGCCCCAACCCTACTGCAGTCGCAGAGACTGCTTGTGTCTCTTTCCCTCCCTGAATTTAAACTACAGGGAGGGGGAAAGAGAGAGACGTGATTGGGTCTCTAGAGAACCAATCACGTCTCTCTCTTTCCTCCTCCCTGTAGTTTAAATACAGGGAGGAAAAGAGTAAGACGCAATTACGATTGCGTCTTACTCTTTTCCTCCCTGTATTTAAACTGCAGGGAGGGAGAGACTGCTTGTGTCTCTTTTTCCCCCTCCCTGTATTTAAACTACAGGGAGGGGGAAAGACAGAGACGTGATTGGTTCTCTAGAGACCCAATCACGTCTCTCTCATTCCCCCTCCCTGTAGTTTAAATACAGAGAGGGAATGAGACACAAGCAGTCTCTGCGACTGCAGTAGGGTCGGGGGAAAGGCGCGCCTTTCTCTGACCCTACTGCAGTCACAGAGACCGCTGCGGGTGAGGGGTGGCTTTAAAGGCAGGGAGGAAAAGAAAGAGACCCGATTGGGTCTCTTTCTTTCCCTGCCTGCCTTTAAAGCAGTTTGTCCCTGAAGTCAGGGCTTTTTTTTTTTTTAGCATTGTTCGATGCATGCATCGGACAACGCTAAAAATTGGATAACGTCATGACTTGTGGAACCAAGTCATAACGTTATCCGGGGTATTACTGTACAGGCTCAGTGAATCAAATGCAGTCCAAGAACAAGGATCACTAAGCTTGATGGCTTGGGGGTCACTAAACACGTTCACCTGAAAAAGGGGCAGTAGTGTGAACAAGAAGATGCTACTTCTGTTATGGACAAACACCAATAAGTTTTAACATGGCAATTTGATCACTTCCCTGTGCTACTTGCACCATGCAGACAGTTAAACCATAGTTAGTTGTTTAAATAAAGTGGTCCTTGTTTTAAATCCAGCACAGTTGTCCGTCTCATTATTTGGGGGATTTGGGAGCAAAGGCAGGCAGAAAATTCAGAGAAAGAGAAGCCATTGGCTTGGGAATTCTAGGATTTGTTTGAATTTTTTGGATTTATTGTTTTAGAACAATGGTAGGATGAAACTCTCTTCCAAGGTCAAAGTAGATGATGACTGGGACACCTCTACTTTTCTATGACTCTTTGACCTATAGTGCAAAAAATGGACATAATCCAATAATGTTCCAGACTGATGCTGCTGCACATATTTTAACAGTTTAAGCAGGACTTATTTTGCAGTAATGATTTTAAGAACATGACATTTAAACTTTTTGAAGGCAACTCAGTTGGGCAGCGACACTGCCATTAGGAATCAGTAAAAAGGTTTAGAAAAATCCAAGCATATTGCAGACAGTGGATAAAAATTACCCTAAAGTAAGCTTTGGAGACCACATCTCCCTTCAACAATTCTTCTCCTTTTTGTACTTCCACCTTCCGCTATCTTGAGAGCCAAGCTAGGAATTGATAATAGGGTTCCCAGGATAGCAAGATTCTGTTCCTTGAGATTTCAAGGTCAAAGCCTAAGAATGGTGGGTACAAACTTTTAATGTCACAGACACAGGACAGGTAAGGATTGGGAGCCAAAAGCTTTCCCCCAAGCTTTGACACCCTACTGTCAGGACTTCTCAACATACACTAGAATTCAGTTCCACAAGAAAAAGCCACTAAGCAGTAGGCCCCATGCTTCACACCTGTCAGCCTAATTACTTTGACAGATGAGGATGCAAGCATTGCCTTCAGTATTGTTCCCAGAAAATGAGCATACTGGCATGAGTGAAGTTGTTCTTTCAAATAATGGAGACCCAGACCATTTAGGGCAGGAGTTCTCAACCTTTTTAAACCAGGTGGCAGGTCATGTTCCCTCAGACAGCTTCAGGGGCCTGATTGCCATTTGACCTTCCTCCACCACATGGCACTTCCTGGTGTGGTGGAGGCAGTGGGGGGGCACATGAAATGGTGCCATGGGCCGCATCTGGCCCATGGGCTACAGGTTGAGAATCCCTGATTTAGGGCTTCAGTGGTGAAACTAGCAATTCAAATTGGACCAGGAAATGCCCTGGCATCCAGTGCATCTTGAACAACACAAGCATCATATAAGCCAATCATGAAATACCTACAAGTTCTCAAGGGGCAGATTTTGTAACAGATGAAGTTTCTCAACTGCCTTCAAAGACAAACCCATATTGAAATTCAATACAGCAGTCCAGCTCACCAGTAAACGATAGGGGGCAAAATCTGCAATAGAAGATTTGAAGAAAATAAATGCAAGCAATTGGTCTTTCTAAAAACTGCTCTACTTGGTTATAGGGGAAGAAATCTGAAATCGTGGAGAAGGTAAGTTTGTTTAATCAGGCTGTGGCATTGAATAGCAGCGGTAAATAATATTTATCCCTGATGGAACTCAATCCTGAGTGAAAGTGAGCATGCTTCAGCTTTTATAGAGAAGCTTAGTGCTGGGGAAAAATCTATTCCATGCATGGTGAGTTCATTTCTCATTCACTCATTCGTCTTCAGTTTTTGCTGGCATATGGTGTGTGAAAGAATGCAGTTTGGAGCCCTCCCCCCTCAAACATTTCTAATTTTCCACCGTTGTCTTTCCTCTGTCTAAATTAGGCTGACAATATTTTTGCCACTTTAGTTAAAGTAAATTAAACCCTACCGGAGTTAAATTGCACACATTTATTTATGATATTCTGATCACACCAAGGGAATGACAATGATCTGGCATATTGATATACTCAGCAGTAAAGTGAAATTGAGACATCATTCAAAGTGACAGGCAAGCTTGGCTGAAGACAGTTTTATTTTTGAATATTCTGTTTGGGATGTCTGACACCACCATTTATGAGTAAACAACAGCTCCATTAAGGAGAGGAAAGTTATCATCTGGCCAAATTGTAGCTGAATTTAATAGGACTCCAGCAGGCACCCAGATAAGAAATGGATGATGAACACCTATGGTGCATAATGCAGGGAATTAAGCTTCTTGAAATGCAGAGGTGTATACACAGCAAGTAGGAGGATTTTAAATGCTCCATAAGCTTTCCATCTTTAGTGTCTAAAGCAATAAATTCTTGTACAAATTTGCTCTTCAGATCCAGCCTGTGTTTTGAATAAGGTTACAGAATTAATTCTCTAGGCCTAATGCTCAAAAATTCTGATTAAAATATGCAGTGCAATCTCACACTTAATTTAAATCCTCCGTTACTCTCCAAAATGTGTAATTTTATACTCATAAATGACTAGCTGGTGCCAAAAATACCCCTGTTCAACTACAATTATCTATAACGACTTGTGACTGAGATACCATTTCATGTAGATAGAGCTGCCAGACCTCTTTCTAGGCAATAATTACACAGGAATGTATTCTTGACCACTGCATTTGGTGCACTCAGACACACTACACGTGGGGTATGTACTTAGAACCACTCTATAAAATTATAGCCTTAGACATTTATTGTTAATTGGAGAAATAAATACTGATTTTATGAGCCTTTTTAATTAATTTACTGGAGATCTAATTTCAGTGAAAGCTTCAGCACACATGGTTTTATTGGTAAAACAGAAAGCGATTAGGTTGTGGCTATTTTATTGTTCTACAAGTCACTCTAAAGATGATAGCCACCATCTGCTGGAAACAACACTGTGTGGAGGTAGGGGATCAAAGTTTGCACACAAAAGAATTCTTTAAATGTTCTACTAATGCTAGATTTAAAAGAATTCTGACTATTCATCCCTTTTCCTATCAGGAGACTGAATCTG
Source organism: Furcifer pardalis (assembly GCA_030440675.1). Classification (NCBI taxonomy): domain Eukaryota; kingdom Metazoa; phylum Chordata; class Lepidosauria; order Squamata; family Chamaeleonidae; genus Furcifer; species Furcifer pardalis. The sequence continues at coordinate 66,781,687 of CP126896.1, forward strand.
CTTACAGGTAGCTCATCTTGGCCTTGTAGAAGACTTGAGGCCTATTTTTCATGATTGGAGTGGATGAAAATATCTTGTCCATTCCAATTATGACATATGCATAACAAAATTCAAAAATTAATGTTAGTGATATTACTTTCTCAACAATTTAGTAGTAGAAGAACAAGAAAAACAAGAAGAACAAGAACAGCAACAAGAACAACAACAAAAACAACAATTCACATATTGAATTTGGGAAGATAGACATGGTGTAAATATTGCCTACATATTTTCTTTTATGAGTATAGGTAAAGGTAAAGGTTTCCCTTGCTCGAATGCCAGTCGTATCCGACTCTATAGGTCAGTGCTCATCTCTGTTTCTAAGCTGAAGAGCCAGCGCTGTCTGCTTCTGCAGACGTTTCCATGGTCATGTGGCAGGCATGACTAGACACGGAACGCTGTTACCTTCCCACCAAAGTGGTCCCTATTTATCTACTTGCAATTTCTTGCTTTCAAACTGCTAGGTTGGCAGGAGCTGGGACAGAGACATGAACTCATTCCATCCTGGAGTACTCAGGAATCGAACTGCTGACCTTCCGCCTCCCAGTCAGCGTCTTAGTGACTTGAGTAAGAAGTGGCTAAAGAAGTTAAAGTAACTTGAGATGCTACACACTACTGACTTTGGTTACAGAAATATGACAAACCTGTCTAGGGTACAGGTGCAAAACCTTATAATTTTGGTCCATCAGAGTCAATGCATATGGGAACTGTGTACAAGCTACATAAAACTACAGGTCAGATAAATATCAATGCAAAAGAGTAAGAATGCTTCACTAATTGGTGTCCTATTGCCTGTTTCATATAACTCTCTATGAGACAGATGAAATAGTGAGCTTGTCATCACGCTTTATTGATGTTACTGAAATGATATTAAAAATTAATTAGAACAAACGATAAGAACTGGTCTTAAAACACAGCCATTAGTTAGCGTGCTCTGCTTTAATGTGTGCATCATCTGAAAAATGCAATAGTACACAGGGACAGGCTGAACAAATATTTTAACAGCTAATAATGATACTTGCTTCTGCATGCATAAATTGAGAGTAGTTCTGAGCCTGGAGAAGTGAAGATGGTTGCTTTAAATTCATGATAAGCCACTCTGAACTAATTATAACCTTTATATACACATTAGCTGTAACAGCTACGATGGGAAGTTTGAAACTAAAAGAGCCTTTCTATCCTCCAGCAGAGCTCACTGGGAGTCAGATCTCAGCAACGTCCACCTTGTTACAAAGGTACAGTACAGTACAGCCCTAGATCATCAGAGGAATAGATAAAGAAGCATGAGTCTTACCACAAGTACTTTACTGCTCATTTCTTTTGAGTAGTGAGTAATCAGCCATAGCCAGTCTTTACACAGCCAGTATTAAACCAACTCTGCCTACATGTTGGTTTGCTTTACTTCAAAACAGACTTAAAATTCTGCATGTTTCTGTTAGAAACGGATCAAGTGAACGTTACCATAAAAAAGAAAAAGGGAAAGCATGACTGCTGCTTGGAGATCATATTCTCGGTGGCTGTGCTAACCATCCATAAATTGGGCTGTCTGGATTCTAATTCTTTTCTTTGACAACAGAGATCAGCTTGTCCCAGACCTCATGTTGCATCTCCAAACAAGGTTAGTGATGCACTAGTAATGAATACTGATGGAAGGAGCCTCAGAAAACAAAACAAAACAAAATAAAGTAAAATAAAAAACACAGTAGCACTTTAAAGACAAACTGCTATATTGTCACTGTTAGCTTTCGTGGCTCAAGTCCACTTCATCAGACAAGGAATGAAACTTACAGGTATGTTCTTTATATACCAAATTCAGGTGGTCGACGGGAGAAGGGTTGGTGTCAAGCAAGATGAGAGGCAAGCAAGCACAAGAATGCAGTATCACCCAGCCATTAGCAACAATAGATTATTCAGACAAACTCTAAAAGACTCCCTTTCAATCTCAAGGTTGCTGAGTAAGCCCACTATGGTATCTGATCAACTTGTGACCTGCATGTCAGGGGGGGGGGGGGGGGAGGGGACAAACTCCTGTACCTGGTTTCTTTCTGTTTTACTAAAGAGAATTGGCAGGAAAGTTGTAATATAAAATCATATAGCAATCTCTGTATCAAATTTGATAATGCCCCAGAAACCCTTCACTAATATTTAGGCCCCTGTGATGGGTATCTAACAGATGGATGTATTTGATTTCTGCTGTCTCCCTTTCAATCCTAGGATTGAAGGGAGACAGCAGAAATCAAATATATGATTTTATATTACAACTTTCCTGCCAATTCTCTTTAGTAAAACAGAAAGAAACTAGGTACAGGTGTTTGTGCTCCCCCCCCCCCCGACATGCAGGTCACAAGTTGATCAGAGACCATAATGGGCTTTCTCAGCAACCTTGAGATTGAAAGGGAGTCATTTAGAGTTTGTCTGAATAATCTATTGTTGCTAATGGCTTGGTGATACTGCATTCTTGTGCTTGCTTGCCTCTCATCTTGCTTGACACCAACCCTTCTCCCGTCGAACACCTGAATTTGGTATATAAAGAACATGCCTGTAAGTTTCATTCCTTGTCTGATGAAGTGGACTTGATCCACGAAAGCTAACAGTGAAAATATAGCAGTTAGTCTTTAAAGTGCTACAGTGTTTTTTATTTTACTTTATTTTGTTTATTTATTTTTTTCTGAGATGCCTGAACCACAGACTAACACGGCTGCTATTCCAAAAAATTCATGATGGAAGGAACAAATTTTGACCATCTATTGATATTGTATGTAGGCACTCTGAAGTACGAGTTGAAAAGGGATACCACCTCTTGCAGACTCATAAAATCACAAAATAATGGATTTGAAAGGAATCTCAAAGGCCTTCGAATCCAATCCGTTCCTCAATAGTAAAGGTTTCCCTTGCTCAAAAGCCAGTCACATCCAACTCTAGGGTTCAGTGCTCATCTCTTTCAAAGTCAAAACGCCAGTGCTGTCTGCTTCTGCAGACATTTCTGTGGTCATGTGGCAGGCATGACTAGACACCAGAGCACATGGAGCGCTGCTTAATGCAGGAATCCAAATCAAAGATGACAGATGGCTATCTAACTTTCTCTTGAACTATGCTAGATTTCAGATATATATATGTGTGTTTAAAGTAGACAGGATATTTATCATATGTTTGACAGATATGCTCCTCTATGTGATGAATGATAGCTGCTTGTCACACAATCTGTGCTTACCCTCATCTATTTAGCATGTTTTATTTTATTAATGGCATTTGAAGGTCTAATTGTGAGAAGCATGTCTTCCTATTGATTATATTTTACTTTTGGAGGAGAAGGAAGAGGATAAATCTTTTTTATTCCCTACTTATTTCATAAATTCACTCTCACACACTCACTCACACACACTCTCTCTCTCTCATGTGCATGCACACACATACACATGCATGCATGCACATGCACACATGCATGCGAGCGCACATGCGCGCACACATGCGCATACACTGAACAGGACCTTAAATGCTTTGCCTCTGTTTTACTACTCCAAGAAGTCATGTCAGAACACCTGAAGCAGTGATGGGATGTCATAAATTCTACTACCACGCCATGACGTCATGGACGTCATGGGCGTGGCCAATGTCATGACGTCATGACGTCATGGGCGGAGCTAACGTCATGACGTCATGACGTTGTGGGCAAGGCCAAAAATAAAAAAATAATAAAAAAAATAAACATGCACACAGACCCGTAAATAACTTAAAGAAATAAAATAAATAAATAAATAAAATAAAAATTAAATAAAAGTACACCCACCCACCCAAAACACCATAAACATCCCACCCACCCCAAACACAAAACCCTCACTTACCCTTCTTGGGGCCGACGACCCCCATGGCCCAGGGAAACACGGCAAGGCACGCCCCATCGCCGCCGGAACCGAGGAGGAGGCGGGGCGCTCCATGTTGGCTCCAATTTTTAAAAAACCGGACCCGGAGCCACTGCCTGCTGCTACTGTCGCCGCTGCTGCCGCCTCCCGCCATCGCCATCACCGGGGGGGTGGAAGGAGGAGAGGGAGGGGACTGGAGTGCCGGGAGCGTTTCTGTAATTGATCCGGGTAGATGCATTTGCTTTTTCCCTCCTTCCTTTTCGTTCCGGAGCTTTCTCTTCCCCGCCTTGCCCGTTGATCGGCTCCCATCCCTTTCGGGGGCGAACAGGTCCTGCCGCTGCCGCGGGACTCGCACGGAAGAGGTGGAGATGCGGTTTTCTCTTTCTCTCCCCCCCGGGGGGGGTTCCCTTTCCTCTCCTTGCCTCCCGTTGTTTCCCCTTTTACATCCATAAACCTCAAGGGGGGTCTGGGGAGGGATCGGGGGGCAGCCTTTCCATCTGGCAGCGGAGATCTGTGGCTTGGTTTTAGAAGTGACGCTTCACACGTGACGCCAAAAAGCCCGTCTTCTTCGTTGCCGCCGTCGCTGCTGGAACCGGAGGAGGAGGAGGCGCGCTCCGCTGGCCTGGGGCGACGGCGGCAACGGCAGCGATGGCGATGGCGGGAGGCGGCGGCAGCGGCGACAGTAGCAGCAGGCAGTGGCTCCGGGTCCGGTTTTTTAAAAATTGGAGCCAACATGGAGCGCCCCGCCTCCTCCTCGGTTCCGGCGGCGATGGGGACGGCAACGGCACCAGCGATGGCAGGAGGTGGCAGTGGCGATAGAAGCACCAGGCAGCAGAAAGCGGCAGCAAGCGGCTCCACAGGAGGCTCCAGTCAGGGGCGGCCGGATCCAATTTTTTTTAAATCGGAGAAAAAAATGGCTCCAATTTAGTGCGCATGTGTCAGATTGAGTTTCTGCGCATGCGCACTAAATTGGAGCCATTTTTGCTCCAATTTTTTTTTTAATTTTCCTCCCGGTGAGGCGTCCGATCCGGACGCCTCAAAAACGGTATTACCCCCACGGAGAGCCCTCCGGAAATCCTTAAAACGGTTCTGTGGATCCGGTCAGAACCGGTGTCATCCCATCACTGATCTGAAGCCTCATTTTGGAGACCCCCGATCTAAAATATTGGGGGGGGGGATTAGAATTGAACTCAGATATTTGGTCACTTTAATTTGCTTCAATGAACACTTTCATTGCGTCCATGCAAATTGTTGCTGTTGCTGTTTCCTGTCTTGCCTTTTGCTTCTGAACCCTATTCTTTCTTTCTCCGTCTTCAGCTTCCAGCATGTGTTAGTTGATAGGATTGTAGGAATTTAGACCCAAAGGGTAACTTTGTTCCCCCACCCCACCCATCCTCACATATCCATTCTTACTCATTTAGCCAGGATAACAGGCCTTGAGGAAACAAGCAGAGAAGAGGCAGAACCACAGTACTGTATTTATATCAAAGGACTTCTGCTTTAAAATCTTTCACCTCCAATGAAGAGATGGTGGCAGGGAAGGGTGATTTGGAAAGACAAAAGACTTCACTCTGCTAATGGGCCTCACTCTGAAATGATGAATTGTGGTAAGAAGCCTCACCTTGCTCAGACAATAAGCTCCCCAAAGATGCATCAAATTTTTATTTTATTTATTAGCTTGCTTTATTTCTATGCCATCCTTTTCCCCCCGTGCGTAGGGTGGAAAGCCCCTCCCCATTCTGGGGGGGACAGCAGGATACAGCCCTGCCCGAAAATCTGCCAGTTCTTCCTTGCTTTTCCCTTCTAGGATTACCATGTATGTAATCCCAGACATTATTTCAGACATGTAAGATTGTTGATCTATAATTGAGGTTTCCTCTCTAGTAAATCTATGTAGGGACAGTCTTTAAGTGAGTTTATCCAGTTATGCTATACCAGGGGTGCCCAAACTATGGTCTATGGGCCGGATCCAGCCCCTGACACCAATTCATCTGGCCTGTGCCACCCTTGCCGCTCCTGGAACTGTAAGTAAATGGGGGATTTTACTTCTGCTTCCAGGAGTGGCAAGGGTGGTGTGGGCCAGATGAATTGGTGTTGGGGGCTGTATCTGGCCCACGGGCTGTAGTTTGGGCACCCCTGTGCTATACTGTTGTCTCTATATCATTTTATTTAGGTACCATTGTTGAATATGTTGCTTTTATAATAAATACAACAGAAAACATCTTTTGTTATCAACATCAGAAAGCCAATAATCTTATTTTTGTGTTTCATTGGTTAGAACTTGCACAGGTTTTAAACAAACTGATGTGACTAATCACAGATAATTGACAAGCTACCAAAGTGCATCTCAGTCATGTGCAGGTTCATGCAGCTAATTGTGCAACCAGGGTATGTCCTGGTATCTGATCAACCAGCTGTGGAAAATTACATTAACCTTACCCCAAAAACTAGTAGGAATCCAGCCCTTGTTTTGTTGCCTAGACATCAACAAAACACAGAAGAATCTCCACAATATTCTTCAAAAAACAACAAAGTTAAATATTATCAGAACAAAATGAAGCAATTTAACATATCATATTTTTAGCAAGCTTAAGATATTTTTCATGTTCTTCATTGATTTTCTCAAGGTTGTGTACAAAGCAAAAGCCTAAGAAATAAATCCTAATAAGTCAACCTATCACTGATCAAATTCTTTCCCCTAATTATAGGGAAACAATGTGTATATATTGGCTTCTGCAAGGTAATATACAAGAAATCCTGTGTGTGTTTTGGAGTGATATTAAGCAAGCTTAAAGATTGCACGTGGATGAAATCTACCACAGAATGGATGCCACTTTACATAAAGTGACCACTTGGAAGGCCAGCAACCAGATGGGAAGACCAGTTCAGGGCAAAGTTCCCGAGGCCCTGTATGAGATTGGCATGGGATTGGAAACAGTGGAAGATGATGCTTTGATCCACCACGTGAAGCTGACATTTGAAACATGGATCAACCAATTAAGGTAAAGGTTTCCCTTGCTCGAAAGCCAGTGGTATCCAACTCTAGGGTTCAGTGCTCATCTCTGTTTAAAAGCTGAAGAGTCATGCCTGTGGTCATGTGGCAGGCATGACTAGACACCGGAGCACACGGAACGCTGTTTACTTTCCCACCAAAGTGGTCCCTATTTATATACTTGCAATGTCTTGCTTTCAAACTGCTAGGTTGGCAGGAGCTGGGACAAAGACAGGAACTCATTCCATCCTGCAGTACTCGGGAATCGAACTGCTGACCTTCTGCCTCCCAGTCAGTGTTTTAGCCACTTGAGCCACTGCAGCCCAAGCTTGAAAATATATTGAATTAAAAAAAAAAAGATTATTTCGCCTTTGCATGAAATAAAGTTATCTGCACCTGTAATCCAGAATATTTCTTGATTGGTCAGCATTTTCCATAATTTTGCCACAAATCAGTAAGTGAACATTTAGGTATGTTATTCAAGGAGCCACAGTACAAATCTATATAGGAGAAGCATGAATATGGATACTGAATACAATGAAGGAACCAAATGCAAGAAGAGCGATAAAAGGTCAGTTGAGGGAATAAGGGAAAAGAAGAAAACAGCCTGATGATTGAAAATGGCTATCTCTATTAACAGGAAATCAGCACAACCAAAGGATGGCACAGAAAAATGAAGAGAGAAAACTGAGTGTAAGACATCAAGCCTGAATGAATCTACAACAAGCAACATGATAAGAAATGATTGCATCTCACTAGGTAAAGAAAATATGACAAAATTATTTGTGTGATGAATGACAGGCTTTCTGTGCCTTACATTCATGATAAAACAAAGCACAAGAGGAAAGCCCAAATAAACTACTCTATGAGTGTTTTAAGAAAACCTGGATACACTGTTTTCCCCCTCTTCCTTGAGACAGTTACAAGAGATAGGACGACACAAACAATCTTCTCACTGTAATGCAATATGCTTTACACATGCAAGAAAGTCTCCGGTGGGTGTGGGGCTGGGGAATAGATGAGACGCCACACCACCTCTTAAGGCTAGCTGCATTGACCGAGGTGCCATCAATCAACAAGGCCTCTTTGGAACAACCCTTACAAGGAAGTTTACAATAAAATAAAGCCTTCCAAATACAGCTCATATATCAAAGCTGAAGAGCCTGCCAGAATGATAGTGGGAAATAAAGTGTTTTCTGGAAAGCAGATTAATTCAAACAACCCGGGATGGGTGGGAGAAGGGAAAAGAAATGTTGCTCCATATAGATGTCAGTTTCCACAAAAATATGCAGACATAAATAATTATAAGTGTTAGCTATGATAGATCATTTTGACCATCCCTTGCTAGTAAAATATAGCACTCAAATAGTGGTTTTTGAGAGTCAGGAGTAGGCAGTATGTAACATTTTAAAATGTTACCTTATTGAATAAAAATTGCGATGTAGTCCTCTTCTGCTTTTAAAAGTTTTTATTCATTGTCCAGAACTTACAATGTGTTGATCGCTTCAGCTTCCTAGTGAGCATTTCCCCACTTGGTTTCAGGAACAAAAATGTACTTTGTATATAGAAAGTCCTAGGTTCAATTTCCAGTTTCCCTACTTTTTAAAAAATAAAATGTTCAAGTACCAAACAGTAGAAAGGATATCTGCCTGAACCTCAAAGCAAAGCTGATCCTACTGTCTTAGATGGATGCAATTATATTCCTATATCAAAATATTCCAAAGAGTTCTGCTCCTATGTAATGGAGGAAAAATATCTCCTTTGATGTGGTGCTATCTTGATGTTGTTTGGTTCTTTAGATAATTGAGATGACTTCACTTAAGCTCCTGCCAACCTAGCAGTTCAAAAGCAATAAATTGCAAGTAGATAAATAGGGACTATTTCGGTGGGAAGGTAGCAGCATTCCGTGTGCTCTGGTGTCTAGTCATGCCTGCCACATGACCATGGAAACATCTGCAGAAGCAGACAGTGCTGGCTCTTCAGCTTTGAAACAGAGATGAGCACTAAACCCTAGAGTTGGAGAGGACTAGCTTTCGAGCAAGGGAAACCTTTACCTTTACTAGTATTTGTTTAGTATTAAGGTCATAAAGAATACTACAGAGCATCTTGTTCTCATAATTCTCAATGCTGAGACTCCCTAGCAAGACTTTCTGCTTCATCAGCAAGATTTCCTACCTTCCTATGAAAAAGAGACCCCAGTCTCATTCCAATTACTCCAATTTTTGTTCACTATCCTGTACAGATATCAAGTGAATTATGTAAATGCCATTTCTGACAAATCCTGTGCAGGGTTTCTCAACCTTGGGCCCCCAGATATTCTTGGACTTCAATTTTCATAAGCCATGATCAGCAGGTGAACTGACCTGGGCTTTTGGGAATTAATATCCAAGAACACCTGGGGACCCAAGGCTGAGACATCCTGCAGGAAAGGTGCCAAATATACACAGGAAACAGTCCTATGTGGCCTAGAGTTTCATTCACCATTCCAGGGTGCATTCTATGCACACACACAAGCAGGAAATGTAATTATCCAGAGCAGCTTGGTATTTCTGTTATACTTTCCAGGCGAATCCTGAATAAGAAAGGCACCATTTTGCACAGGAATTGTAATAACTGTGCAGTGTGACATTTCTTTCAGAAACAAAAGAACAATAAACTTCAAAGAATTATTTCAAGATTTCACATTGGATTTTTGGGGAGGAAAAGAAACTCATGGAGATAAATCTTGCTGTGAGGAAAGAAAGTAGCCCCCCTGGCCACTTGGTTTCTCAATGAGAGCAGAAGGCTATAAGATTTGCATCCCTATTTATCAGTTATATTTCATCCAGAAGTACTCCCATGAAAACTTGTTCTAATGTCAAATAGTTTGTATCTTTTTTATAAAGCCCTGCCTCCTGTTTAGCCAAAGTTTCCCTATAATTTCCATTAACTGGTTCTAATCTTTGCTTGCCCTCTGGAGCAACACAGCATCTTTGCTAAAGCCCAAGTTATTTTCTATTTCAAATTGGCATTCCAGATGAAAATTTAATTCATGCTATTTGCTCAGGAGAGATGAGTCACTGCAGAGTATGAGTGCTTATTAAAGAAAGAAAGAGTGTGAGTGTGTACGTTCATGCGTGTGTGCGTGCGTGCATCTGTGCATGCGTAAAAACACCAATCATAATTCATGGAATAGACCCATGTGAATGCTACGATGTATTTAAATTTTCAAAAGGGAAAATAACATTTTTCCAAGGTCTACAGGTATACCTGAAAATATTATCAGGGTTTTTACCCCTCCACAATGATTACATAAAATAGGTTATATTCAACTAAAATGACAATTTGGGAGATGGTGGACATAATGCTCTGTGACATTTGCTATGTGTCAAAAGTTTGATTCTTGAGAATATTTGCCTATTCTGTATATTTCATATGACAATTAAGTCACTTTCACAGGAAAATGGAGTGCAAAACTGTTCCCCGGAGCTATTTCAGACTCATGGTTCCTGAGGGACTACAGAAGCAAACATGGCAAAGCCAGGAGCTCTTGAAAAAACTATCAGTTGCTCTAAGGGAATGTTGTTGTTTTATATTTTGTACCAATCATATCTTTTAGTAATTTAAAATGGCAGCCCTCCTTGTTAGATAGTGTTTGTATATTCTTCCTTTCTATGTGCAATGCTTCTTGCTGCAGGTGAAAATGACTGAACTAAAGATACTAAAATTAGGACATACCACAAGAAGACAAAACTCACAAAAAAAATAACATACTACTAGGAAAATTGAAGCATGGACAAAGAGAAAATTCTAACATGAGATGGATTGTCATGGCCTTTAGTTTGCATGTCCTGGGCAGGTCTGATAAAACGTTCAGAGGCCATCAGTTCATAGGGTTGCCATCCACTAGAAATGATTTGATGGCTCTTAACAACAGTGGGCAATATTTTTCCTCCAGGGCTGAGTGTGGGGATTAGTTTTTGTGGACAAGCTGGTTGGATAGTTCAGTGGTTTAAGTACATGGCTGTGGAGCAAGAGGTTGGGAGTTCAATTCGCCATTATATCTCCTACACAAGAACCAGCCTACATAGTCATGAGCAAACTGCTCACTCCCTGTGCATCGCAGAAGGGAATGGCAAAGCAGTTCTGCGTATTCTCTACCTAGGAAACCCTAGATTCTAGAAAGCTGAAACTGACTTAATAGCAAATACTATACAGTATACTTATTAATAAACAACTTTTAAAGACTGCATTTCAGAAGAAAGATCACAGTTGGCCACAAGAGCTGTGAGTCATGCTGTTGTTTCTCTTATCAATGTCACTTTCTCTCCCCTTCCTATAGTCAAATGCTGGGAAAAGAAAGGGAAAACATTCCTTTCTACTGCTTAATGGACCAACTTCCTCTCATGCATGCAGATTTTTACATGCATTCCAAAGATCTTTGCATTGATCTGTAGCAGTACAGCATGTGCTCCAAAGCTGCAACTATGATAATTCATAGATTATAGGAGTTGGTTGACATTTCCATCTTTGCAAGATAAAACAATTCACAATCAGAATGGCCTGTAGAGTGCCTCTGTATTGTCCTGCAGAGAGATTACACTCCCCTGGAATGTTTTCTAATTTTTAACATGCAATGATTTACTTTTACTTTTCAGAAAAGTAACTGAACAGGCGTTGTTTTTAGTTGCATCTTTTAAACCCCACCTGAATGCAACAAGCCACTTGCATGGGGCAGACCTTGGGAAAACATGCAGGGTGGACTTACCTGGAAAAAAGCTATTGCAAGATGCATGGTGATCTTGCCAGCTGAAGGATTTTGGCATTTATTCTTCAAAATAGTCCCTTTCACAACTTTCAGAATGTGATACAAAACATTCTCCTCCTTTCCCAACTACCTCATCTCTGCCTCAACACCCAGAGCAAAGTAGGAAGCACTGCATGAATCATTAGTTGAAGTAGATTGTATTGCTCCTCCCCCACTACATTGTAGTAAGAAATCTGGAAAATGTTACCATTCTGACACACGCAAAAATTGATATCTTAAGTTTAATGAAATTTACATAGTATTACTGGAAGAAACAACATTAATGATTTACAAGTAACTTGTTATTTCTTACTTGTAACTCCCAATCTCTACCTACATCCCAGAGGCAAAGTGGGAACAAGGAAAAGATGGGAATGATGAGACTAGAGATGGGAAACATGGAGGCAGGGTTGGATTACATCTCCCAAAATTCCACAGTCAGCAAGGACACTGTTTTGACCTTCATATTCTGTTAGTTACAGTCAAAAAAATTAAAAAGAAAACAAATGTTTTGTTCTGGATCAAAGATAGCTGCAGCTGCCATTGCTAGCTCAGATGCTTAGATTTTCTCTTTCGATGGTGGCAACTGGGATCAAAGAAATATGGGTGGGATAAAGGCGAGGAGGAGGAAAGTTTCTAAGGGCTATTACACCAGCCCTCCTTTCAAGGAATCACTGAAGACAGCACTAATCATTTGCATAAATTACATAAATTTGAGGTGGGTCCTCAAGTGGCTGGACAATGAGGGACTCAAAAATGCCTTTAAGAAGATTTTTCTTGAAAATATTTGAAAATAGTACCAAAAAAGATAAGATGGGGAGAAAAAAAGACAAATAGAATTGTACCTCTTGTGATGCAGCTATTAGCAGAGCAAATAATGGATTCTTTCATACAAACAAAGAAAACCAATATAAGGCTAAGTAAATAATTTCTTTGCTGTACAGGAATGATCTATTGTGCAAGCAGTATATGGTATGCTGCCTCTGGATTTCAAGATTCTGCTCAGGTACATGAAGGAGGAAAAGAAAATAAGGAAGGAAGGAAGACAATGGTTTTGAATATATAGGATTTTATAAAATATGACCTACATAAAGAGGTTAAAAGAAATGAATTCTAATCGCCCTGGGGGAAAAGAGGAGAGGGGAGGAAAAAGATATGATAGCTATATACGAGACCTGTAAGGAATTAACAGATGGGGGAAAAGGTTAAGGAGGATATTTGCAGTATTTAAGACAGATATAAGGCAGAGATAAGTAATACGAACAGCCTAAAAGATGAAATGGGAAAATTTACATCTAAGTAGAAGAGAGCAAATTCAGTGATAAAATCCAGGAAAGCACAGGCAAGGATTACAATGGATTTCAGTACCACAAGGATATTAATAATAATAGCTCAGTGAGTTGGGTACCTGGAGGTCAGACATTCATCACTGGCTCCAAGTTAAAATGGGAAATGTTGCTCATTTGGAGTTCATTACCCAGAATTCCTAGCCTACATGTTCATGGTGCATGGGGTATTCTGGAAAATGTAGTCCAAAAATATTAACTTTTCCCATCTTTGTTGTAAGTCAATTCACAAGATCTTCACCAAGTTCTACACAGACGCCATGCTGATATAAAACTAAGCTGCAGGTTTAACTCTAGGTAAATGCAATGTTCAATCTATTAGACTCAATGACGATCACTTCTCCTTCTCTCCTTCTCCTTTTGTACATGTTTCTGGCAGCAATCGGCAGACCAATAAATGAGCCAGATTCCACATTCATACAGTGTGTTGTTGTCCACCAGCAGCGCCACTTGAGCATGTTGGTTTTGCATTTAGGGACTTCAACCCTCAGGCTATTCAAAGTCCTCTAAGTGATGTAGATGAGGTGGAGATCCTCAACTTTTGATGCTTTTCCTTGTCCAGTGAGCTCCTTCCTTTATCTTTTAATTTGCTTTTGCTCTTGAGCAGCCATCCAAAATTTTTGTTTTTGCCATAAAGCTCTTCCTGGATCTGAGCCAACAGACTTGAGACTGATATCTATTCAGAGGATGTCGAGGGTCATTCGCTTGCTTAGTTCTCTTGGTGTCCACTACGGTACTACCTCTCTCCTTATCTTAGGTGGAGCAGTACCAACAAGAAGGCATATTTTCTCAAATGGTGTAGGCCATCACTTGAAATTAGAATCAACAATTGTCCTTCCATAATACATAGTTTTGGAATTAGCAGTGAAAGGAACAATGTACTATGTATAATGCAACAACTACAGTATTTATTTAATTCAAACATTACCATTTCATTTCCTCCATGTATTTTGGACTGCAGCTCTCATAATCTCTGATCTTTGTTCATCAGATAGGGTGGGATCCAGGGGCATGCTGTCTACATTAAAAGGGTGCTAGACAGGGAGGGAGGAGTGGTGTCTATGAGGGGTACTGCATGACGTCATGGATTGAGTGCCCATCTCGGGTCCCAGCTCCTGCCAACCTAGCCTGTTCAAAAGCAAGACATAAGAAGTATGTAGATCAATAGGGATCACTTCGGTGGGAAAGATCTTGGGGACATGAAAGGAGCCTCATTCGCCCTCCTTGCAGAGGGGGCAATGAATGAAAGGGAACCAGAGAGAAAGGAACTTCCCTCACCTACCTCTCCCCCCCTTCACTGGACAATGGGGAGGGGCAGAAAGAAGGAAGAGACAGTACCTGGCGGAGAGAGAAAGACCTTTAATCTGCTTCAGCTGCCTCTCCCACCAACCCCCCTCTCTCCCTGGCATTTTGGTTTAGGCACAACAGACCTGGCTGCTGGGATGGCTGTTGGGATGAGGCCTCTTACTCCTACCCCCTGCCTTCTCCCTCAGAATCTAACCTGGCACTGCTGTCACCACCACCGCAAGCCGTGAAGAAACCCAGTGGGTCTTTCCCATCTACTGAGGCTATGAGGGGGCAGGGATGTTTGATGCATGGTGGATATCACTGTGCACCAACCAACCCTACTTCCTCATGGGCTCAGCGGATGGGAAAGACCCACTGGGCTTCTTCGCAGCTTGCGGATTGCAATGGCAGCGACATTGGTTGGTGAACAGCAATACCCAACTTGCATCAACCAGCCATGGTGAGGGGCGGGGCTGGTTGGTGCATGGCAATACATGCCCCATGGAAATAGTGCACCACTACCTGGAAGTTTCTGGCTTGGTGGGAATCTAGTGTAGCCACCAGGTGAGATACTTCTGCTCACCTCAGGCGTGGGGCAGTCACTGGGGTGCACTGGTACTTGCCCCTGTGTCCCAAATGGCCAGCACAGGCCTGGTGGGATCAGTAGACAAAAAACATTTGAATGGAATCAGTTGGTGGGCAAAAGAATTGGACCAAGATACATAAGAAGTTATAATGATGGTAGAAAAATAGAAATCTGCCTTGTACTGGAGCAGACATTTGGTCCATATGGCCCTCTACCATCAACACTGATCGAATGTAGTTCTCTAGGCCTTTAGCCAGAAGAATTTCCAGCCTTGCCTAGAGATGCTGGGGTTTTAACCTGCCACTGAGCCACAAGCCCTTCCTGTTGTAATATGGCAAATCAGCATGCAAAGGGTTAACACATAATCTTTGGGAGGAGGGAGCTTCTGTTAGCATGACTAACTATTGTGCATGTTTTCTTTGCTAACCAATAAGATAAAAGGCCCCTGACTTCCCACCTGAATTTTGATTGTCTAACCTTAGTCCCTTGCTGTTAGGAATAGCTGGCCATTTGTTCTTAAGGGAGATGCAGCTATTTTGAAACATCTCTGTATTCCCCCCACCCCCCAGCTACATGGTTGTAATGGAGGACAATCCTCTTCAGTTTCACTAATCTAAATCCTCATCCTTTGCTAACAAACATTAATCCAGCCTGTTAAGATTTCTAAGCATATAGTGAGTAAATATATTTTTCCCCTTTTATCTCAAAAGTTTGTTCTGACTCTTTTATACTGTGAAGCATGCTGAGCATGAGGGTAACTGCCAAACTATGGATCAAATTCAGCCCTCTGAGATCCTGTTTGGGAGATTCAATAATAATAATAATTTCGTGTCAGAAATTATTCTGGGTTGAAATGATTTTTGCAGAAGAAACTTTGCTCAGGGAATACCCAAATGAGGCTATTTTCATGTCCCTAAGATTTGGGACAGACACAGGCATTCAGTCCATCATGCAGCTCCTGAATCTTGAACTGGTGACTTGACAGCCTTTGAACTAACAAGGCAAGCTTCTTAACTACTGAGATTCAATAAAATCCTATATAGTGATATGTTGTGTCCTTGCAGGGTCAAACATGCTGAATCAGTTATCCATGTTCTTTTTTACTGCCCTTTTTACAAGAAAATCTGCCTCAGTTACCTAGATCCCATCTTAACCAAATTTAGTGGACTCTCAGACTTCTCTATATTGCTCTTTCTCTTGAACAATGGCTCCACCAATTACATAGACCAAGTGACTACCTTCCTATCATGTGCCATCCGACTTTGTCCATTTGGCAGGAGGTGATGATCCTTGTATTTCCATGTTTTAATTGCACCATTCTCATTGTCTTAACCATTTTTGATACCACTGGCACTTGTAGTGCCATTGTAATGCCAGTAAAGGTTTATGTATATGTTTAACTTCCAAACAATTCAAAACTTAACAATTGCCCTATTTTCATTGTACAGTTACATATCCCAGGCATGCTTGAAGACTTCCAGCCTGACAAAAGATGATGATCTGAGTGAAAGCTATAATCCAGGGCCAACTTTAGTACTCCAGCTGTTCTTGGACTTCAATTCCCAGCAGCCCTGATCAGCAAGTGTGCTGACTTGAGCTTCTGGTAATTGAAGTCCAAGAACAGCTGGAGCACCAAGGTTGGCCACCCCTGCATAATTAATTAGCTCGCAGAACAGCAGAAAAAGACATGGTGCTCTGTTTTGTCCCTTTGCTCAGGGGTGCCCAAACTATGGCCCAAGGTCATATCTGGCCCCTGACACCAATTCATCCGGCCCATGAAGCCCTCATCACCCCTGGAAGTGGAAATAAAACGCACCTGTATGGGAGCATTTTACTTACACTTTCAGGAGCAACTGGGGTTTCATGGGCTGGATGAATTGGTGCCAGGTCTGGATCTGGCCCCTGGGCCATAGTGACCAGCCCCCTGAACCATATGACCCAAAAGGTTTGGGCACTTCTGCTTTAGCTCCTCCCCTGCTTTCCAAAGTCACTTCCACTTGTGAGTCAGTGATCTAAAAGGAGTAGTGAGCTTTTCACAATCTGCTCTGGAAAGCACTATAATCTTTCTGCTTAATGAATGACAGCTGTATAGCCACACTTGGCCCATTACAACTGTGCAATGAAATAATTGGTGAAACATTGAATTCTAATGTCAAAGTGATGGCTCCTTTTTGTACTAAATCAAAACTAATATCACCAAGCCACCAATACAACAGCAGTAGAAGATCACCACCTGAGAAGCAATATATGCAACAGCAGTCAGCTCTTGCTAAAGCCACCATATTTCATTTTGTTCATTAAGTTACTCAAAAATACGGTTTGGTGACAATAAGCTCTGCACTGAAGATTTCTGCCATGAGAATTTCAAACATTCACATTCAGTTTGATAAAAATGACATTGCCTTTGAACGTAGCTTCAAAGGAGGACAAAGTTTTGGAAGCATTCTCATGGGCAAAATTTGGTGTTCTTGTAAGGTCATTCTGATTCTTACCTTACCTGTTAATGTATGTTTATATCCTGTCTTTTCTTCTACAGTCATCTTTGTAGCAATTAACAGCTCCCATCCACCCACCCAAGGTTCTAACCCATCAGTTAAGGACTGAGTAAGATATCATAAAGTAATTCCTTCCATGTGCCTTTTTCAGATTAGAAAGTATGAAAAGCCAAGGAGATGATGAAGAGGTGTGTAATAAGGGGTAAAACAACAACAAAGAATTCAAAACTCCAGCCACCTTGAAGTGTTACAGCAAGTTTAGAGTTGCCATAATTCTCTCCCACAAAACTGGGACAGAAGTATACAGTACTTGACAAATATGGGCAGGTTATCTACAAAATAGCCTTTTTAAAAAAACAAGCATGATATAATGACAGCTGAATTTTATGAACTTATGTGTCACCATAATGTAAAAATGTCAAAGTTGGCTTGGGTTACAACAGAGGTCCATTCCTACAGCCTCCATCGTAACATGAAAAAATCATAACCTGAAGCACGGTTTCCCATAAGAATGCATTGAAAATTTAAAAAAAGTTGTTGTTGTTGTTGTTGAATTTATATGCCGCCCTACTCGGTGAAAACCGACTCAGGGCGGCTCACAACATACAATCAAATACAATGTAACAATTCAATAGAACAACACAATGTCACAATAAAGTCTCAACTGGACCAAAAATAACAATTAAAAAATACAAAAAACCCACCAAAAATACAAAAAATGCCAGACACAATTGTCCCCCACCCCCACAAAAGCAATGGAGCAATCTCCCTACCTATTCCACAACGTTTGGGGACCTCATCCGATGACAACAGCGGCACCTCCGCAGCAGAAAGCACTGCATTGTGACTTCAGGTGAGGGAGGATGGCCATTTGGAATTCTGAAATAGTTGTGGTGGCCATTTTGGAATTTCCCTGCCTTATCCTAGTTGGCAATCTGGATCATGTCTACATGAATGACTACTTCTATACCATACAGATATCGCAATCATTCTTGTAACCAAACAGAACAAAGCACGTAATAGAGAACATCAGGAAAAGAAATTTGAGAGGATGTGGAAAATGACACTCTAAAGTTTTCACAGTTTATTTTAATCTATCTAAATCAATGCCCAAAAAAAAAAACCTCTAGGAAGGTGGCCGGTATTTTTTGCCTACACTTTTATTAATACTTAATATCTACAGCTAGATCTGGCATAGATAACTGGCAGCGGCAAAAATCCTCAGAGTAAAAACATGCACACAGTAGAGACATTCAGACAAGCAAACATATTCTTACATTTCCCTGGCCTGTGGGAACTACGATGACCATCCTGATCTGATGTGAGATACTGCAATTCATTATGTGCTACATAGCATACATACTCAAAGCCCATATTAGAAATTAGAAATAACTAATTAGAGATCTGCTCATGAGATCTGAAATCACCTAAATGATCAAGACTCAAGAATAGAAAGTTAATTTTAAAAAAGGTTAATTGTTTGCTTAAGGGTTATTGGGTCAAAAGTATTTCAGCTAAGTTTGAGTTGGAAACAACACAATTGATACTAATCTGTGACTATAATAAAATGTTTATTTTAAAAAAGTTGAAAAATCCCAGCCATTATTTTACACAAATACCAAATGAAAAATCCATTTCTCAGCCAGTCTGCCCAAAAATTTCTTGCCACTTTCCTTTCCTCTTCTCTTTTACTTCCTCCCCCCCCCCATTTATGTACTGATTCCCATGTGAACCTTGGCAATAACCCTAGGGCAGTGGTCAGCAAACTTGGCTCGCCAGCTGTTCTTGGACTTCAGTTCCCAGAAGCCTTGATCAGCAGGAGTGCTGACTTGGGCTTCTGGGAATTGAAGTCCAAGAACACCTGGAGAGCCAAGTTTGCAGACCCCTGCCCTAGGGCAGAGGGGACCAACCTTGGTGTTCCAGGTGTTCTGGAACTTTGATTCCCAGAAGACCTGATCAGCAGGTGTGCTAATTTGGGCTTCTGGTAATTGAAGTCCAAGAATATCTGGAGCACCAAGGTTGGCCTCTTCTGCCCTAGAGAATCCAACTTCAGTTTCCGAGAACAGATGAGGAGTTTCCATATCTTGTCCAATGAAAAACATAAGAGGGCCACCAACCTATTGGGGGGAAAGGAGAAAGATCCATACACCCTTTCCAAGCCATCCTGCTATATACTGACCAAAATCCTGTCACTTAGCATAGTACATCATACTAGAATTTTGTTGTTGTTGCAGCACAGTCAAATCTGACCCTTTGTGACCCATGGACCACCACACGCTGGCTCCTCTGTCATCTGCCATCCTCTGCAGTCTGGCCAGATCTACACCCACCACTTCAACAAGGGTTCCCAACCGTTTCAAGCCGGGGGCTGGGTCACACTCTCTCAGTCAGCTTCGAGGGCTAGACATCCATTTTGCACTGCCTGCATGATGGAGGTGGCCATTTTGTTCCAACAGCTTCAAAGGAGTCAGTAGCACAGTGTGGGAGGGAAGGGGGCGGCCTGCCCTGGGTGGCACTTTTTAGGTATATGGGTGTTCTTGGACTACAATTCCCAGAAGCCCTTGTGGGAACAGGCTCCAGCACCCTAGGCCACAGCCAGGGGCCAAAAAATTTGGCTTATGTCCCAAGTGGCTGAATCCCATGCTATGCTATTGAAAGGGATAGCCATTTAGTTTTGTTAATGCCCTTGGAGGGGTGGAGTGCCACATGAAATGATGCCATGGGTCAGATCCAGCCCACAGGCCTTAGGCTGGGAACCCCTGTCCTATAGAAAGGTAGTACTATTTGGTTTTAATATGTTTCACAGTTTCACAAACTCTAGTTCTCTGGCAACTTGTTTGTATCTTCTCTATTTAGTAATTTTCATTTCACAAACAGCTTTCTTCTCTCTTGTTTATTGACTTCATTTGTTTTGGCGATTTTGTGGAATGGAAGTGAAGCAAGATGCTACAAGTCTATTCAATCCATTCTTTAAAAAATGAATACATGCCAAATTTATTGCAGTAAAGTCACTGTTACCCAAAAATATTGTCTGATTGTGAAAAGGAATAATAGGAAGAGGCAACTTTTATTTAAAGAATTAGCCTGAGAAAATTAAAAAATGGGAAATAGCAATATTTTCTATTTATGTTTCTTCTGAAAATTCTTTCAGCAGGAACATATTGGAGCAGCACACCGCACAAAACCAGAGTACCACAATATCAAAACCACCTTTAGCCAATGAAATTAGCATTGCAGGTATCTGTGAATCTTGATCTCCTTTCTCAGTCAACAGGTTCATTCTTACTCAGGCATGCAGTAGACTGCAAACCTTTCTTCTGATATAGGAGTGGGTACATCTTTTTAATTAATTAATTGTATTTATACCCCACCCTTTTGGAGCAAGCACTTCTCTAGGTGGCTTACAATCATGTTAAACATCCAATAGAGAAACAATAAGTTTCAATATAATAATAATAATGTACATAAAAACACAATAATAATCAACCTGAAAAGTGACATAAAAAACCTCACCTATGAGAACCAGTGAACATCAGACAGTATTAACCTCATAAAAACATCCTTACCATAATCATTTTTCTTCCATGCCTTGGCCAGATGTGAAACTGCCAAAATGAAACCAAACTCTATAAATCCATGGAAATGAAACCCAAGTAGGATAACCCAACCAAATACACAACTCATATGTGATTGGATGGGGTGGGTTCAACAAACTACAAATAATCTATAGTCAATTGAATTACATCAAGTTATAATAAACAAATTAACATACTAAGAAATATTTTCTAAATTGTCAGTACTTTCTTTTATTTATTTTTCTTTCTTTCTTTCTTTCTTTCTTTCTTTCTTTCTTTCTTTCTTTCTTTCTTTCTTTCTTTCTTAGTATCCCAAACAGTATTCATGTAGCTTCAAGGTAATTGTTGTATTAATTGGCCATCTTTCATCTGATATAAATGCACACATTTAATGAAAGGTGACAAATCATTATAACATTTGGAAAGCAGCCCAAAAGTAAGATGAAGAAATTGATGTGAGCATCTACAATTTAATGATGCTGTAAATTTTAACAATAGTGAAACTCTTAATGTAGATTTAGTATTCAAGTTTCTGAAACATTTTTCCCTGTGCTTAATTTTCCCATTGGGATAGAACAGCAATTGTTTCTGATTATTATTTGTTCCTAAACATGCAGATTCTTAAACATTTAGCAAGAGCCTGGCACATATTTATTTATCAAGTTGGAAAAGAAAAATGGTAGTTTAATGTTTACAAATTCAAAGCTTACTGTGAGTCTGGCATTCACCAAATCTTAGCCCAGGAGGATACTTTTAATGCTAAGACTCAGGCTGTGAATTTGCCAAGGATTAATATATAAGGGCATTCTTGTACATTTCTTTCTTTAATTACAGAAGAACTCTCCTCACAAATCTGAATTAAGAATAGCTCCCCAGTTAGAAATATTGGGTATTTCTTTTGCCTTTCTTCTTCTTCTTTTTTTTCTTTTCTTCTTTTCCTTTGGTGATAGTGGTAAAAACAAACCAGATGCCAAGAAATGTTTTTTAAAAATCTGATATCAAATAATCTCTATAAACATACAGAAAAATGAGATGAATTCCAAGTGGCTTCTTTTGTTTTTCATTATCCTTCCTGCCAAGCGAATGTTTCTTTTTAGAATTTATTATGAGGGAAGACAGTCTGTCTCCAACAGTTCTCCTCAGTGGGATCATTTAGTCCACTGCAAAGCCTGCTTTCCTTTTGAGTACATAAAAAGATGTCTTCTGCTGACCTTTAGAAATCAACCAAATAGTCTGGTTTATCCTGTCATGTATGTTTGGTGTGTCAAGGAAAATCATAAGACCTTTCCCAGTTTGTTGCGCATTTTACCAAGACTCAAGATACATTTGCCCACAGAAAGCACAAGTCAAAGAGATGATATCACATAACATCAGGATCATTGATGTTCATAAAGTTGGCATCATATAGGAAGTAACAAAGAACTCCACAGATAGTTTAGATCAGTATAAGAATATCCCCGAAGGGTATTTTTCCTTCATCTCTTGAAATGATGGCGGACATTTGTACTGAAGCCTAATGCCACAGAAATGGACTAGAAAAGGTTGTAGTATCACTTGACCTTTTAGAGGCTCATAGAGCACTAATTATCTTGGTAGACAATATCAATGCCTCAGTTCTACCCGGAACATTCTCTGAGCTTAAAAGGCAATGTATTTTTGTGTTAACACAACACATTGAAATATCACTGCAGCAGGAAAAAAACCTACAACCTCAAATAATAAGAAATCAGCACACCACAGTGGGACATAAACCAATGGTCTACCCATAAGAACATAAGAAGAGCTCTGCCATATCCAGACATTGGCTGTTATCTATTGCCACTAGGAAACTGACAAGCAATGCAATCTTCTCCCATTGCTGCTTCCATCAGATGAAATCAGTGGATTATTATCTTTGTACTTGAAGGTTCAGAGGTGCAACTGAGAGGGTGAAAATGGAGCTTTACCCCAAGGACACCAAATTTAAAGGGGACAACAATTTGCTGTTGGAAAAGAAAGAATCCACCTGTTCATAATTGTTTCTGGAAATCCAAGAATCCACCCTGTCATATATTGCCTCTTACCTACCCCTCTTTGGGCAGAAGGAAACATAAAACAGAAAGCACAGAGCCAACATGGAATTTTACTTTATTATCCTTCTGTATTCCTCTGTCCTCTTCCCATTTAGGCCTATTTCATGTGACACAAGCACAACCCACAAAACAGCCAAGCCCAAGATGGCTAAATTATTACTTACAACTCTATGAAAGTTGCATATAGGTGTTATGGATAGCAGCAACAGATAGACTTGTCCTCTGTAGATTTATTCTATTTTCTTTTAAAGATATAAAAATAATGAGCAGTGCCAT